>CM028328.1:19337500-19937500 GCA_016647705.1 Eucommia ulmoides
CCATATTAGGAGGTTCCAACTTAAAACCATATGATATCATGTGGAGTAACTCCTTTCATATGTATACTACTTTGGAAAAGTCTCATAGATTTGATGTGAGATTCTATCACCACCCAACCCGCCTTGCACGTGATGCAATCAAACAAACAGGGGAGATAAACAAACAAACGAGATTTCCCAAACATATCATGTAGAAACCCAATGGGCCTCACTCATTCTCAAAAAATGCCTTGAGAGAGGAGAATTGTCCTACGTTTTATATATAGCTCAAGATCAAGTAACACAAGTGATGTGGGATTCAACAATAAGCAACAAGAGAACGACAAAGTACTGTTTATTTTCTTGTAATATTTTACACTCAAAACATACTAATTGTGATAATAGTATTACTGTCTTCATACATCATCATTTTTGAAGCCTTATTTCTCAGAGTTCATGAGCTGGAAACCTAGCTTCAGCGGGTTGAATCATGTCCAGGAAAAGATAAGCCATACCTCCAACTCCTTCAAACAGGGAGTAGGGGTTGTCTCCACCATGAATCTCTCCACGTGACATCAGCTGGTGAGCTCTATCGAGCAGAAAGCAAGCAAATGCTTTGGCTCTATACAAGAACTCCTCATTTCCAGTCAGCCGATAGAGCGATAGGAAGACATATGCATTCCCACTTATACCATGGCAAATCCCAACTCGTTTGAGTAAGCCGCGATTCCATACTACCTCTGCTGCATCCATTGCAGCATCCAGAAATTCTCTCTCCTGGAAAAGCTAAAAAAAAAAAAATTGACAAGTTTTATATAAGCTGTTAACTACTTTATTGCCAAAGAAATTGAGTTAAAACCGATGAATAGGAAAGAAAAGCACTAAATGCTGGACCATTTATGGAATGTTTGGCAAGGGGAAACAAACACTTTTCCTTATTCGGCTGCAACGTGTTAAATAAATCATGTAAACAATATCTCTCCAGTCTCCACTCCCTTTCAACTGAACATGATAGGGAAAAAACAATCTTTGTCTTCCCCTCTTCTCCCTTTCTCTATGGATATCTTTTTCCTTTTCTTACCTCTTCCTCCATTTTCCGCCCTTCCATCCAAACAAAGCGTTTAGACATGGAAACAAGATGCTCATGTCACCATGAATTGCCCATGTCCAAAACAGTAGCCACTAGCCAGTACTATAAGCTTTAGAGTGCACTTGGTTGGATAATTAATTGAAGAAAGAATTTGATTCAAAAAATAAGGATTTTGTACAAATTTCTTAAGAAAATTTACAAATCCCTTTTACAAATCAAACTCCTTCAAATGCCTCAACCAAACACACCCTTATGGCTTTCCCCAAAAAGGCAATCATAACCAATTCTATGAACCACAATTCCAATTACTAATGAAAAGGAAACCTTTAAACGAATCTCATATATTCAAGCTACATTTCCTACCTCATTGGCATTACCCCAGGATAATTGAAACTTCCCTATGCATATAAAAACGAAAAATTGATCCACCATTTAGAGAATTTATTGCCCTTTGTTCAATTAAACAACATTAATTTTTTCCCAATCATCTATCTACTTTCTTGAAAACAAATGTTCATTAAGATTAAGTAATGCGCACAATGTTACCTCAGCTGCCTTAACTAACATTAGTGCCAAACCGGAAGCTCCATGGCACCAATAAATGAGAACGTCTCTTCTACGATCGTCTTCACTCGTAGGCTAGTTTCCACTGGGAAGGCGATTCTTAATCATGTACTTCAGGGTGCCCTTAACATCCTCTAGTTCGTCTGGATTCAGTTCATGGTGCATCAAGACGTACATAATTCCAGCCAATCCATGAGCTGCACCCCAGTACTTCTTGCCAAACCATTCGAACATCAATGGGGATTTCTCTTTCGCTCCCATTTTTCTTCCACTCTTCATAATTTCATTTACAACAGGACGCTAATCCAAAGTCACAAGAATTTCACTCGGTCAATCATAGGAAAGCACACGGTTAAGTGACATTTGGTTATTGCTTCCGTTCCCGGTAAAGTTGGAACATGAACAGAATTCTGGGAAAAATTCTGTTTTGTTCCCTGAAATTTGTTCTAAAAATCTGGGAGCAAACAGAAACAAATTGTTCTGTTCCCAGTTTTCTAAGAACAGAAACAGAAACACAAATCTGAAAATCATTTTGTTCTGCTCCAGGAAATTTGTTCCAAAACATTTTTTTTTCGTATTCTGTTTCACTTGCCTTTGTCCCCCACCCCACACAAAAACACAGAAATCTGCGGATGGAAACAGTAGATATGGTCGATGACCAAAAATACAACAATTCATCAAAGCACTGAAGGGACACAACGGAAAATGTTGGTCTTACTGTGTAGGTAGAAGGAACAGTTCCTTTGCCCATATGCTTGTTCAAAAACAAGCATGCCCACAAGAACCCAGCTCTCCCATATAATAACTCATCTGGGTGATCTTTAGCCAGCTTTATCTGCTCTAGCAACGGAATGGGTTCCATTAGTGAACACCAAAAATTATAAGTCAAAATCACTCACAGCAAAAATATAAAGTATTATCTACCTCGTTAAACTGGGTTAAATAGTAAGCAATCAACCGATCATCACCCATACACTTCGCTACAACCGCACCAAGTGCACAAACCCCAGCTCGCCCACACAAGAATGTCACATCCCTAATCTCAAATACATCAATGAGAAAGAGAGGGGTGTGTGTGTGTTGGGGGGGGGGGGGGGGGGGGGGGGAGAGAGAGAGAGAGAGAGAGAGAGAGAGAGAGAGAGAATTAAGGAAATATACTCGTGCATGCATGTTTCCGTACGTATTTTGAGAGAGAGATTTGGGGGTGGGGGACGGACCTGGAGAGCAGAGAAGCAGAGTCACAAGCCTTTATTATCTCAGCGGAGAGATTGAGATCGTTTCTGTTGCTAGTGACTTGAAAGGATTTGAATAGAAGAAACGCAATGCCCAGAGTTCCGCAATAGAGCGTGTAGTCTTCGACGCGCTGCCGAGTGAGTCCCCATGTCTCGACCACCGCCTGAGGCAAATTTACAAGCACGTTGTGTGCAACCCCCACTTCAACCACTCAACCAGCATACACGTTCAACAATAGAATTTCGAGTAGAAAGTTCAGAGTTAACTTACGGTCTCTTTGAGATCCAGCGCCGCACGTTTGAGTCTCTCGGAGACTGCAGGATAGGGCATTGAGAGAAGCTTCAGGAGCGAGTCTCCTCGCTCTTCATCTGTTGTTTGCGGCAGATTCAGAGGCGCCTCGGCAACGAAGTCCGGCATTACATTGGGAAAGAATCGATCGGCCATTTCGCCTGTTTCTTCGTCATCGATCAATCAGCACTTGCTTCTGTTCAGGTTTGTTGGTCAGTGGGCCGAGACCCGAGAGAGGTCCTTGGAGTGACATTTATCCACTACGGTAAACAGACTCGCCACGTAAGCTGGTCTCAAGCCTCATTGAGCTACACGTAAGTCGAGTCCACTATACCTGCATCAGAGCAACTCCAAAACAAGGAAAACATTTAGAATAGGCAAATCAATAAAAGATTATCTACTCGAAATTAAGAAATCACTCAAATTTAAATAGGTATTTATGTTAATTATTTTTTTATTTATTAATTTTTATTTAAATTTTTCAACCAAACTCCACTTAATTAAATAATTCAACTTTTAATTAAATAATCCAATACACTTAAACACTTGCTCAAACCCAATAACCCAATAAATTTAACCCACGTAACCACTTTTAATTAAATAACCCAATATACTTAAACTCACCTAAACATTTGCCCATACCCAATAACTTAAATTCACCTAAACGATTTTAATTAAATAAATGCAAATTCTCCAACTAAACACTTGCCCAACCCGCTAGACAACTAAACACTAGCCCAACACACCTAAAACACTTGCCCAATCCACCTAAACGCCCAAACCCAACCCACTAAACAAGTAAAACCCTAATTACAAATTACCTAATCATAGCCTATCAACCGCTTGAGAGAGCAATAGTTGAAGACGAAAAATACTGGTGGAGAAGATTACGCGGATAAGAAGAACACGCCATTGGAGAAGAAAACACTGTTGTAACTAAAGAAATCCGAGATGGAGGGAGATCAAGAGCACGATTTAGATAAAAAAAAAAAAAGAAAACTACCGCATTGGAAGAAGAAACTACCAAGGGTATATTTCTATCCGCCATTTTTTTTTTGCCTAGAGGAAAAGAAATCTCCAAAATTGACCGTAGTTTAGGGTTAGAGTCATTTTGCTTATTCATTTGACTCTTGCATTGGACTTAGTATAGTGTTTTTTTTTTTTTTTTTTAATAATTATTTAGGCTAGCCAAAATAGCAGTCTACACATTTATCTATTCATTCATTTACCTCTTCTATTGGAGTTGCTCTGATGATATTGTTAAAATAAAGATAAAACTAAAAATATATCATATTTTCCTAAGTGTTTATTAATTTTTCAATTGACACATTTTTCAAACATATTTTTTTATCCATATTTTACTTCAACATTTTAAGAAAATATCAAATAAAAATGGCAAATTATAATTATAGTCCTTGTATTTGCATGTGTTTTTTTGTTTAGTCCTCAAATTTTATTTTATTTATTTTTTGTCAAAATGACCCTCGTATTTGCACGAAATTTTTTAAATGGCCCTTCTGTCAAAAAATGGGGTTAAAACTAACAGATTTAGGACACGTGCAAATTACAGGGATAGAAATGTAATTTTTTTTTCTTTTGGGTGATTTTTTATGGCCCACATATCCACTAAATTAGGATAATTCCCCTTACACACCCTGAACTATTGATCGTGACTGCGGGAATCTCCTCAACTATTAAAACTACATGGGACACCCTTGAACTTTTTGGTTAAATGACAGTCAGACCCCCAATTTATTGTGTATGCCGAAAATACCCTTTGACAGTCAAATTTGTAATTGTTGATCATATTGACCAGTCTTTTCTCAATTCAAATGATTATATTACCCTTGTTAATTTTCTTCATTGACCAAATTATCTTTGTTTCTTTTTAATTAATTATTATTTTTTATTTCTTTTTTATTTTCATGTGTTCATCTTCTTTCTTTTTTATTTTTTATTTATTTTCGTGTGTTTAACTTCCCCAAATTCCCCACCACCACCACCACATCCTCTGAACACGACCATCGCCGAACACCAACAACAACACCGCCGAACACCAAAGGATCAACATTCTCCAATTCAATCTCATCGTCTGCCAAAAAATCATCATCATCCGCCTCAAAACCCTCGTTCAATTCCTCCCCCAAATCACCTCCGATTTCTTCTTCCCCATTCTCCAATTCAATCTCATCGTCTTCCTCCATCCTCCGCCGCTCCTCAACCTCCATCTTTCGATTGACGACATACGGTAAAGGCGACAGCGACTTCGAAGAACACTCTGGTATCGGTGTTTGCACCGGGGTTACATAAAGAGCTGGCCTAAAGTAAACGTGATTCTACTTCGTTTCTCCATTGCTCTTCTTATCGCCATTACCGTCGTCTTGTATAACGATGAAATCCGATCGAATATCCTTCAAATTCAAGGGGTTCGCCATTCATCGGAGCTGATTAATCTTCATAACTCACCTTGTCTTCGATTTAGGGTAGGGTTACGATATCGGGATTTTCGATTTGGGGTCGCGATTACGATTGAGGGACGGAGACCACCAGCACGAACATCAACACCGCCGAACACCACCATCGAATCGAACCCTAAACCCTAAATCGGGAACTCTGATTTGGCCAAAAATGCAAAATCATTGTGGCGGCAGGACGAGAGAGAGAGATGAGAGGTGAAATGGTGTCGGTGACGATGGAAGATTGGTGGTCGTCGGCGGTGGTGAGGTTTGGTCGGTAGTGTTGTTCGGCGAGAGAGAGATTTAGAGAGCTCAGGATAAAAAAAAAAACAAAAAAACAAAACAAAACAAATGGAAGAGGAAAAGAGATAGGAAGAAAAAGAGAGAGAAAAAGAAAAAATAAGGGCAAATGGTCAATTTAGTTTATGGTCTACTTGAGATTTTATTATTATTTTTTTGGTCTAAATTAGTAAGGGCAAAATGGTCCATTCATTAAAAATTGCTCCGGTAAGAGGTCGCCGTGGTAATTTTAAAAGTTAAAAGGGTGCATGTGAAATTTCACTATAATTAAGAGGGTGTAAGTGGAATTATGCCCCCACTAAATTTACCCCCATCAAAATTAACCATTTTGCCAAAACCCCATCTATATATATAGACCCGGTTATAATATCATTCACGCGCCTCACTCGGTTTCTCTCTCTTCCGAAAACCGTCTGCAACCTTCTACTCGTCAGCGATCGTTTATCGTTCTCCCACCGGAGCACGATGAGCAGCTAAAATCACTTGGCCTCCTTAAAAAAAAAAAAAAAAAACTCAAATACGAGAAAAAACAAACATGTAAACGGACCAACTCTTCATTTTCGAGGTAAGGCAGCTTTAACATATGGGTATTGATTCTCACCAAGTCTAACAAAAACACATAATTGAATGAAAAACTTCACTTGTTTTCATATATGTATATATATCTGTCTTGTGAAACATAATCATAAAGCATTTTCTGAATTTGCTGACAGAGTGCTTTATGGTTCCGAAATAGCACTCTGTAATGTGAATTTGCAGAAATTACAATAAAATTAATAAAACTCATGTATTAATACATAAATTAAGGGGATTTTTTCCGAAAGTCCTCTTTTTAAAGTGGATAACTTTTCAAGTCTCACTTTTTTTCCAAAATGATCAAAACTCGTATTTTAAGATTTTTGATTTAAAAAATTCTATGTTGAGTTGACAAATATTTTTCTTTTCCTTTTTTTATCCCTAGTTCATTACAAGCAATACTAAGATCAAAACACATGAATTTTTTCATAGTTCTTGATGTCGTAAAATTAATATTTTTACACTGTATTAATCAATAAAATGTCATATTTTTTACGATATGCTAATCATATTTTTTGGACGTGTGAATCATATTATACGTGAATGTTACATGTAATATCAAATGTAACAACGTGACACTGTCTAATATTGATAAATTTCAAACAAATATTTTGAATAGATGTTACATGTAACATCTATAATCAGTGATTATTTTAAAAACAAATTTCAATGGATGTTACATGTAACATCTATATCAAAAACATATTTCAGAATTACATCTATATTAAAACATATTTTCTAATTGATGTTACATGCAAAACATATTTCTATATAGATATTACATGTAACATTGATATTTTAGAGGATGTTACATGTAAAATAATGTGATTTTCAATTCTCTCACTAACACACATGTAACATCTATATTTTAGAAGATGTTACATGTAATATTAATGCGATTTCAATGGATGTTATATATAACATCTATATCAAAAATATATTTTAGAGTTACATCTATATCAAAACATATTTTTCAGTTGATGTTAAATGTAAAACATATTTCTATATAGATGTTACATGTAATATCGATATTTTAGAGGATGTTTCATGTAACATTAATGTAATTTCTAATTCTCTCACAAACACACATGTAACATCTATATTTTAGAGGATGTTACATGTAATATTAATGCGATTTCAATGGATGTTACATGTAACATCTATATCAAAAATATATTTTAGAGTTACATCTATATCAAAACATATTTTTCAGTTTATGTTACATGCAAAACATATTTATATATAGATGTTATATGTAACATCGATATTTTAGGAGATGTTACATGTAACATTAATGCGATTTTCAATTCTCTTATTAACACACATATAATATCTATATTTTAGAGGGTGCTACATGTAATATTAATCTAATTTCCAATTTTTCTCACTAACACAGACCAACATTATCACGTACTCACATTTTTCTCACTATATTTTAAGGAGATGTTACATGTAACATTGTAAGGTACAATGTGTAAATAGTTAATATTACATGTAGCATCCTCTAAAATATAGATGTTATATGTGTGTTAGTAATAGAATTGAAAATTGCATTAATGTTACATGTAACATCTATATAGAAATATGTTTTGCATATAATATCAACTGAAAAATATGTTTTGATATAGATGTAACTCTGAAATATGTTTTTGATATAGATGTTACATGTAACATCCATTGAAATCGCATTAATGTAACATCCTCTAAAATATAGATGTTACATGTGTGTTAGTGAGAGAATTGAAAATCGCATTAATATTACATATAACATCCTTTAAAATATTAATGTTTCATATAACATCTATATAGAAATATGTTTTGCATGTAATATCAACTGAAAAACATGTTTTGATATAAATGTAACTTTGAAATATGTTTTTGATATAGATGTTACATATAACATCCATTGAAATTTGTTTTTAAAATAATCATTGATATTAATGTGGGTCTATGGTAATGAAAAAAATTGAAAATCATACTAATATTATAAGTAACATTGAAGTGTGTTAGTGAGAGAATTGAAAATCGCATTAATGTTATATGTAACATTCTCTAAAATATAAATGTTACATGTGTGTTAGTGAGAGAATTGGAAATCGCATTAATGTTACATGTAACATTGAAGTGGATATTAAAACCTTTAGAGTTTTTTTTAACTATTTACATATCGTACCCTGCAATGTTACATGTAACATCTCCTTAAAATATAGTGAATAAAATGTGGGTAAATTACAAATCTACCGAGGGGCAAAATTGACAAGAAAATTTTTGTGGGGCTTTTGGGATGATCCAAAAAGTCATGGTCCTTCAAAAATTGTTTTTTTCAACTTTGGACTGGAGAAATTTTTTCCCTAAATTAAGAACTTAACGATGAAGAATTGGAATAAACCCAAGAAGTGAAGATTGAACAACAATCCTCAAATGAACAATTCTGGAAAATTTTCAATACACCGGAAAACTGTTCTCAACGAACCATATATATGCCGGATCTCCTATTCAAAAAACGGATTGATTGTGCAAGATTTCCCGTGAAATCCGACGCTGAATCCATCCTCCGGTGATTATGATATTGTCGTCGCCCACGAAATCCTCCGTTATCTAATGCTATCGGAACTTCCGTCCACAACCTTTTCAAATAATTGAACCCACCTTTTCAACCAGAATAGAACTCATCAACTCTTTAAGCGCGTGAGACCCAATGTTGGGGTTTTGTTAAAATAATAAAGAGAAAAAGAGTTCCCTCCTAATGGGTTAAATGTAGTGGGCCCTTTGTAATTTTGAAGTTGATACGTGCACTCGCCACGTAAACACAATCTAAAGACACGTGTCGAACATCCATGCATCGTCCTCACCTATTGCACGGTCTCTTCTGAACCGTCTTTTGCTGTTGGAAGCTCTACAGTTATACCCACCAACCCAGCGGTTTTCTCCGATCACCCGCCACCGATAAACCAATTGATGATTCATTGGGAAAAGAAACACCCATATCACCATAAGTAGTCTATCGGACCCATGTACACGAAACGGACTCCTCCATTGATACAACAATTTCAGCAGCTTTTCCGGTGAACAAATCGGTTTAACTGGACCCCGGCAAAGTGGGCCATTGGAGTGAGGCTGAAACCACATATCAATATGATGTTGCCAAAAAATCCCCAACACGTGCAACTGCTCCGCACGTGCCAGAAATCTTTTCACATTCCTCCTGTTACTTGTAAAATTGTAAGTTTTAATGGGAGACGCCGGTGTGGTGTCGGCCAAATAACGTCCGGTGTGAGAATAAATTAATCTATTATATAGAGAAAGTTGTACAACAATTGAATTGTGTCAATTACCAGTGATATCTACCATTTTTATAAACTCTGAGACATGTTGCTGTTACTTTGGAGAGGTCGTCAATCCCTTGATACGCTCCTAAAGGCTTAGAAGATAACCAATATCGATCCCCATGATCTTAGGGGAGACCTCTGTAATGGTCCTCATTAATAATGGGTTGTTACAGTCAATCTGGCTTATCTTCTCAAGTGTAGGGGAGTCGTTCATGGTAAGCTAACCTATCAGTTCATTGGCCTTGGACACCGTGGGTTTGAGTATACCCAAATATGGATCTCCTTATGGGACTGTCATTCTTGCTCAGAAGACCCAAGTGGGCCTGTCATGCTTCAGCCTAGATAACCCATTAGGTTTGTCTGTTCCGGATCAAATATCATACCCGATCCGACTCGTTTAAGGCTAAATGCCTATGTCAGTTATGAGCAAGAGTTTTCCCACATCATTTGCCCTCCTGACTTCCGCGATGATTCAAGAGAAGAGAAGCGAAATACCACTTCTATTTCGCGTAAGTTCTTTTCTTCCCTTAATCCTTCAGTAATACTTCTATTCTTCATATTTCTTTTGTATTTTGATTGCGGTTTGCCTTATTGCAAAATGTCATTGACTCAATCGAATAGTCCTACTGAAACTGGTTCGTTGTCAAGTCCTATAATGGAATAGACGACGACGGCTCAAACTACTCGGTCCTCTAATCTTTCAGAGAACAAAGAGGATCATGGTGCAAGAAAATTTCCACAAGAATTACTTTCACTATTTAGGAAACAATACTACATTTCTTCGTCGGTGTCGATTACTTTTATCTATGGATGTTTGAGTACGGACTCACTCTCCCTTTTTCCCCATTCATTCGTAATCTTTTTCGTCAGATGAAAATTACTCCTGCCCAGTTAACTCCAAATAATTTTCACCAAATTATGGGATCCATACCCTTGCTAGAATAAATTAGGCACCCTTCACTGTTGATACTATTAGGAGATTCGGACACCGTAAATTCCACACCAGTACTAAAAGGTATTACCTTTCACTTCCCAAAAAGTTTTCGTTCCTCACTGATCTTCCAGCTAAAGTAAGGGACCGACAACCATGGTACCTTTTCTTCTCTGGTGACTAGGAATTCTTTCCTGAAGAGGTCGGGAAGCCCTCAATTTTGCCAAGGCGCTTTAATACCCCAAGTAATTTCCCATTATTCACTTAACAATCTGTTTCCTATTTGAAATTTTGCTTAAGTGATAATCTCCTTTCTGGGATTTCAAATGCAGGTGATAGTGCTTATCAAATTCTGCTGGTCCCAGCAGAGCATTCTTACAAAGAATTAATTCATTGCCCATTTAACAAGCCTGAAATGGATCTATCTCGCTTCAACGAATTGGCCGAGCTTCAACTAGGTAAAAAGAAGAGGAAGAGGCTAGCCAAAAGGCTCGCCAAAAAGACTGGACAATCATCAACCCAACCTGCATCCACTATTGCCACTAGTTCAGCGATCCCTCATTTTGCTGAGAATCCTGTTATCCCAGAAGTCCATCAACCAGTCCTTCATGCTGAACCAGAAGTTGTTGTGTCAGATGTTGATTCTCAGCCTTTGAGCATACGCAGGCGGAGAATAATTTTGGTTACAGTCCCGTCCCCGACAACTCCCAGCTCGCAAATGCATAAGGAATTAGAATCTGTTTCGAGATCAACAGACATTCTCGTTGCCAATCCTCCTTCTCCATCGGTCGTCAAACCTCTCTAGCCCCTACTTCTAGCCAAATGACTTCCAGCAGGCGGGGTATGACGAAGCAACAAATGCGCCAACGCATTGATGAGGTTGGGCCTTCTGTCCCAGGTCATCATGCCATTTTTGATGACGCCATCAAGTTTTTGTACGAGCAATCCGAAGATAAAGGTAAGAAAATGACTGAGGGCCGAAACAAGCCTGAGATATTTCGAATGGTAATTTGTGCCCTTCTCCAGCTAATCATACAACTCTTATTTCTTTTTCCAATTTTGTCAAACTACTTGGTCGACCACTCTGTTAATGGTTTTATTGTCGTAGTGTATGCATATGTCCTCTACCTTGGTCAACTGTGCTGAGGATGAAAATGAGCTAGACACCCAGCTGATGCACCAGATGACTGAGTTCAGCAGGCTGGAGTAAAAAAACTAATCTTTGGAGAATGAGAAGCTGAGCCTAGCTATAGATCTTGCACTGGCTAGATTTTCTCAAGAGTAGTATAAAATAGAGTTGCATTATGCTAATGAACAAAGAGAAGCCCTTCAAAAAAGTAATGCGCTCTTCTGCTCAGAGAATAGAGAGCTTAGAACAGAGATTACTACCGTTAGAGGAGAGTGTTCGTCTTTAAGGGATGATGCTCACATCTTATCTCAAGATCTTATCTCAACTTGCCTAATAATCGATCAAAAAGATGTTGATTTTAAAGACCAAGATGCTTCCCTCCAGACCAAAGATAACATACTCTAAGTGAAAGAGACCGCCATTCTGCAACTGCAGTTCGATAAAGATCACCTGATAGCCGAGCTATCAGTTGTGACCAAAAAATCCCAACAAGACATCGAAAACCTCTGGCTTCACTTCAAGAGTGAGTCAAAGAAACTTCAAAAAGTCAGTTTCTCCTACTGCCAAAGGCAAGTATAAAAGGAATTCCCTGACTTAGACCTTTTTTTCTTGGCGGTGGAGCTTGAAGGTGAGCCAGGAGGAGAAAATATTGAAGGAGGTGCGGATGTGATTGCTGAAGATGAAGAAGAATTACCCACATCGGTAGCTGAGGTTCCAGTGGAGAATTTAGTGCAGGCCTTGAACCAAGCCTCATCGGCTGACGTTACTACCGTGCTGATGTCAAATCAACCAAACGTGACCGATTAGATCACTACTCTTTGAACTATCTTTTTAATCTAAATAATAATACTTCAAAAAATCAAATAATTAATTTTACCCTAAATTAATTATTATCTTTATAGCAGCGGATAAATATTATCAACAAGGTACATACCAATCAACAAAATTTAAATAAAGTAAATAAAACAGCACACCAAAAATTTATACTAGTTCACTAAGCTATTCTTGGCTAATCCAGTCCCCCAAGCTCCGTGGAGAGTCGCACCCATTAATCACTATAATCCCTTTAACCAGGTAGGAATCAAACCCTTACAAATGATTCTTTTCGCAGGCTCAGAATCAACCTTTACAATTCATTTTCACAGGCTTAGGAATAACCCTATCTTTTTCTCAGGATAAATATTAATGGTAGTGGAATATTACATCACTAACTTACACCGCAAGTGTATGGGTTAAGTTTTAGTATAGATGGGAAGAGTAAGGGTATCGTGTCCACGGGGATTGGTTGAGATTATTATCGAGTACTATAATTTTCATAACCTAATTTTATCTAGGCGAAAAGAATGTGTTTATAATTAATAAATACTAATACTAATTAAACTATACTAATACTAATATGAGATTTTTAGGGAAAATATTGCCTAAGGATTAACTTTGTTTACAAAAACGTATTTGGTCTCGTTTTACTTTACGTTAACGGCATTCGATCTATCCGACAATCTCAATTCGTAAACTCACTCGCCACCTCTCCTAAGTGTAAGATGAGGGAATACGCCACTTCACGTCAACGAAGAAGTCCCCCTTAACATCTTAACGACCCTAAGTCACGTGAGTCTCACCCCAACATCATTGATTGCACACTCTCCAACTCTTTCCCGATTTATTGGATCGTCGCGTTGTGTTTACCCTAATCTGAATTTGGGGTTACCTCTCTCGAGTGTAAAACTCCGTATTCTCACTATATCTATCTAAGCATAATAATCATGACAACATGGCAAACACAATCAAAATAGTGAAGAACAACAATTAAACGAAACACAAACTCAAACAAACAACAATTTCATAAAATATATTAATCCTTAGACAAAATCCGTTTAGCTCATGGCCATAACCGTTTATACAATGAAAAGGGAGCTAAACATGCTCAACTAACTACCGAAGTTAAGAAAATAAAGAATAAACAAAAGAAACTTAGCCGCAGTCCGAAGATTTGCCGCTAAAAATGCTTCGGGATCGCTTCTCCTTCTTCGCAACGTGTTCTTCTCCTTCGGAATTGGTTAAACACTCCTAAAATCTCTCTCTAAAATATCCTAAGCCTCATGGAGATCTAATGGCTGAAGGAGAAGAGAAGAGAAGAAATAGGGAGCCAAAAATATCTAAATAAATATCTAAATCTATGCAGAGATGACCGCCTAGGCGGTGGGTATGTCGGTTTGATCTTTACCGCAGCGGTGGAGGAGGCGGTGGAATTAGGACCTCTCTACAGTTTCACCACCGCGGCGGTGAGTTTACAGCAACTTAGGCCCATCTCTGCATATTCACTGCCTCGGCGGTGGTCTAAACGCCGAGGCGGTGGGCTACCTTTCAGAATATTGCCCCCGTGCTTGTTTTTCTACCGTTCTTCTACCGTTCTTGATTCGATATGATCGTTTATGATCCGTTATCATCCATTTTTACCCCACACACCATATTTATACCAAAAAGAATAAAAACATATTAAAACATATAAAAAGAACTATAAAAAAACTAACAAAACCGATTTAGGAATAAATAGATAAATCACACCTATCAAATACCCCCAAACTTGAAATTTTGCTAATTCTCGAGCGAAACACTCACACTAAACTGAAAAACAAAACTAAATTAAATAACATGAACAACCTAAACACAAACAATTTAAACATAACGATATGCGAGTTTTGAATTCTTCTAACGATCAAGTCATTTTCCCCTCAACAACCTCCAGTCATATCGAGTTCAGGCGGTAAAATGCACCATATGGTATTCTAGAATTTCTACATTCAATGATGGTGAACGCCATTCTAGATCCTGTTAACGTGTTTGTGCGAGACTCAATAATATAGCTATACAACGACGGGATTGAATTATCCACCAATAAAACTCATGACTTAGACCGTAAAGGACTAGGATTTCCATATGCCTAATTAGGGGTACACTCTCGACTAATGTAGGCTTGGAAGTTCATAAAGATCAGAAGGATTTGGTTCGATTTTGGAATATTTGGCCAAGGGTATTTTGAAATAGAAAACGGGTTAACGTTGTTAACTTAACATTACTCAAGGCTCAACGCTTGACATATTCACTCTCGAACCCCCATAGATAGATTGGAAACAATCCCGAACAAACATTTACGATCAACGTACTCACTTGTCAAAAGAAACATAAATTTTAACGATATTTACATATGTTTTTTTTTTTTCAACTTCCCACACCTCCAAACTTATTCAATTATTATGATTTCACGGGTGTGGTTTAAACGAAAGAAAAACGACAAGTGAGTACTCAAATACCAAACCAATCTGAAGTTCACCCTAAACCTAACCGCGCACATCAAGCAGTATATACAAATGCTAACTTGAATCACTCAAATTGTGCCTTTAATTCAGCGATAAAGGTTTGGAAAAAAAAAAAATCAATTGGCCAGGGTATTTGTTCATGTATTCAGAATTGAAGCAACATTAAGGCTTCGACACAGTAACGAGGGATAAATATATAACATGGTTAGCTTAAAAAGGCTCAAACGAGAAAAAGAATGCCTAAATCACGTCTCCTGAACTACCTTGCCTAGGATTTTGCCTCAAACTTCCCCTCAATCAGGTTCTAGAATCCTTAATTTGTCATGAGTTTGGCTAATTGTACGACGAGATTTTTTACATGCTTGCGTATTGACTACTTGCAAGTGCACGAAGTCAAGTTTTAGTATAATGGATCGCGAGATCGGATATCGTTCCACTGGGGATAGTGTAAATTAGTTGAATACCGTGATTTTCATAGTCTTACATTATCTCAAATTTTCAAGAATTGTTTGTATTTTAATTAACAACTAAGATAAATGACAACTATAGGGTTAGTTCTAACTATATTGATTACCTAGGTATTGATTTCTTTAATGTAATACATATTTGACTTTGTTTAGTTAGCTATAACGATGTTTATCCTATCCGGCAATCTCTGTATCTATAACTCGCTCACTTTCTCTTCCGAGTATAAAGCGAACGAATATATGACTTCGCGTTGACGTCGAAGTCCACCTTGAACATCTTTTTGAACACATTGTCACATGAGTCATGAACTGAAGTCATGGATTACATACTCTCCAACTCCCTCCCGAGTTATTGGATTGTCGCGTTGTGTTTAACCCTAGTCCGAATCCGGGGTTACCTCTCCCGAGTGTCAAACCCTATATTCTCGGTTTATCGTAACAAGCATAATATCAACAATAACGGTAAACACAATCGGATTTAGACAAACAATCATTAAAGTAACGTATATTCAATCAAACTAGTATTTACATAACTTACAACAACACCTAGATAATATTTATCTAAACTACATGATCTTAGTCATATAAACATACAAAACAAGAGGGATTCAATATCATTAGATATGGAAAAGCAATTACAAAGATAAAAACAAAGGAAGAACGATAAAATCTGAGAGTAGAATAGTCTACAGTCGTCAAGGATCGGTCCGCAAATGCTTCGTCTTCTCAAATGATGAACCTCCTCTTCTTGTTCTCCCAAGAATGGCTCAAGAACCCTAAGCGAAGGTTAGGAACGTTCAAAAACCCTTTTTCACAAGTGGAGGAGAAGTATTGATAGGCTTAAGGTTTCAAAAATATCTAAAAATATCTTTATGTCTATGCAGAGCTGACTGCCTAGGCGGTGAGTAAGTCGATTAAACCTTCGCCACCGCGGTGGAAGAGGCAGTAAATTCAGGAACTCTCTGTCATTTCACCACCTCGGCGGTGTAACAATCTCCAAACTCTCTCCACTTTCACCTCCTAGGTAGTGGGACTTGTTTAATTTCAACACTTCCTACATTCTCACCGCCTAGGCGATGGGACTGCAGTCTTGGTCCCTTGTATTTTTCTAACTTTTCTTCGCCTTTTTCCCATCGTTTTACTGGTTTATTGCTCGTTCACATTTCTACACCTGATTTACATAAAAACAACTAAATATCAATTAAAACATTAATAAAACACTCGAAAACTGATAAATTCGGCTTAGAAGTAGATAAGTATTTTACACCTATCAAATACCCCCAAACTTGGAATTTTGCTAGTACTCGAGCAAAACACCCTAACACTAAATTAAACTAACTATACTAATTAACTAATTTATAAACTAAAAATAAATAAACATTAACAAATAAGAAGTAAACACATGTGAGTTTCAAGTTCAATCAAAGAAACCAAGTGGTTCTTTCCTCAACAGCCCCTGATCAAACCAAGTTCAGGAATAACACACAGCACGTGGTGTTCTAGGATTTTAACACTCAATATCAGTTAAAACCATCCTAGATCCATTTGAAATGTATGTGTGTGAGAACTCAAGTATATAACTGATAGGTGTGAAAAACCTATCTATTTCCAATCTGAATTGGTTAGTTTTCGAATATGTTTATAGTTATTTTTATTATGTTTTAATTAGTATTTATACTTTTTGTATAACTCAGTTGTGTGGGTCAAAAAGATAGAAAATTGGAGCGAAAACGATGAGATTGAACCGAAGGCGAGTTGAAGTTACGGTGGATAAACAAGCAAGGAGACAAAAATATGAAGGAAGCCCACCGCCTAGGTGTCCAGACCTCCGCCTAGGCAGTGAAAATGCTGAGAATGAAAAAAGGCTACTAACAGCCCACTGCCTAGGCAGGAAATTCCTCCGCCTAGGTGGAAACCCCAGTAGAAACATTTCCAAGTCCACCGCCTACTTCTTCGCCTAGGCGGTCACCAAACCTGCAAAGCCGGTACAGGTGTTGTAACTTCAAGGATATTTTGGACTATGTTGAAATCCAATTTTGGAAATTCTCAAAAAATGTAAGTTGTATATCTTTTTCTTATATTTCCATAGGTTTTTGAATCACCTCAATCGGAGTTCAGATGAAGAAGTTACAACCAAAACAAAATTTTAAACCTGCAGTAACTTCGCCTAGGCGAATTTTTCTGCGCCTAGGCGAATTTCTGCCAAAAAGTTAACCGACTTAACTTCGCCTAGGTGAAGTTTTCTTCTCCTAGGCAAAAATCCTGCAGCACACCCTTGATATTTATTAGATATTTTGAGATCTTTTGGGATATTATTTTCCCTTCTCTCCATCTCTCTTCCCTCTCTTGCATTTTTGAGCCCCTTAGGCTATAGTTAAGCCAAGGGTTAGGGATTTTAGGTGTGGAGCTCGCATCCCGAAGTGGAGAAGACGGCGAATCGATCGTTGAGCGTTCTTAGCAGTTTATCTTCGGACGAGGCTAAGTTCTTCGATCGTTTTTCCTTATTTCTTTATCTTAGGAGCATGTAAGCATATTTAGCTCGTTATTTCATTGTATATGTGGCTATGGCCCCGAGTTAACTATGGATTATAGTAGGAATTAACCTAATATTTATAAATACGTTGTTTGAATAATTTCGATGTTTCGTTTGTGATTGTTCTTTGTAGTTTGATTGTATTTATCGTATTGTTTGTTTATTATGCTTGGATTGATAAATGGAGAATACGGGGTTTTGACAAAACCCCGGATTCAGATTAAGGTAAACAAACGCCACGATTCTATAACCCGGTCGGGGTTTGAATCGTGGATAATCGATGACGTGGGGCAAGACACACGCTACCTAGGGTCGTTAAGATGTTGAGGGGGACCTCTTCGTTGACTTGAAGTTGCATTATATCCCTCGTCTTACACTCGGAAGAGGTGGCGAGGGAGTTTTAGAACGGAGATTGTCGATAGGGTAAATACAACGCGATGATCCAATAACCCGGGAGGGAGTTGGATTGTGTGCAATCAATGACGCTGGGTGAGACTCACGTGACCTAGGGTCGTTAATATGTTGAGGGGGACTTCTTCGTTGACTCGAAGTCATGTATTCTCCCGTCTTACACTAAGAAGAGGTGGCGGTGGTGTTTACATACCGAGGTTGTCAAATAGGTCGAACAACGTAAACGCCAATAAATCGGAATCGAACACGTATTTGTAAACACGTTAATCCCTATACAATTCTTTACCCTAAAACATATTAGCATAATAGTATAGTTAATTTAGGATATATTAGTATTAGTTTAATTAATTAATTATATTTATTTTTCGCCTAGATAAAATTAAGTCACGACAAACGCAGTATTCGATAGTAACAATAACAATCCCTGTGGATATGATAACCCGATCTTAACGATCACACTATACTAAAACTTAGACCTCGTATACTTGCGAGAGTAAGTAGCGGCGTATATTTCTCGCGCTACCAATAACCATTCAAACACCGGATTAGATTATTCAATAGCTAAGTTCATGACTTAAACCATAAGGGATTTGGAAAACCATACGCTTGACTGGGCTCGACTATCCACTAATGTAGGTTTGGAAACTCATAGAGATCAATAGGGAGGGCTTGGTTAGCTTTAAGAACGGCCAAAGGCATCATAGTAAAAGAAAATAGAAAATTGTTGTAATTCAACGATACCCGAAGCACAACGCTTGTCGCTAAATCTCTCTCGTAACACCAAATATTGAAAATACAACCCTAAACAAGAAATTAATAACCTTGTATTCACTTGTCACAAGAAATGGAATTAAAAACTATATTCACATAGTTTTGTTTGTTTGTTTGTTTGTTTTGGGTTTTTTTTTTCTTCAAGCACACCCCTAAACTTATTCGAATTTGTACAATTTTAGGGGTGTGCAAATAGAACTAAAAGACTGACAAGTGAATACGCTAATACCGAAACAAATAAAAATTCATCTGAAACTCCGATCGCTCACTTCAAGTTAGCATTAATTTATGCTACTTGATTTCACTCAATTTGAATCTTAGGCTTAGCGACAATGGTTTAGAAAGATTTAATTGGACAAAGTATATATGTGTTTAGAATTGAAAAGTTTATGGCTTCAACAGCGGAACGAGGGAAAAAAGTTTTCAGGTTAGTTTCAAAAAGGTTCAAGCGATAAAACTGAAGGCCTAAATCATGCCTCCGGAATTATCTCACCTATAATTTCGCCTCAAGCCTCCCCCAATCAAGTTCTAGATTCCTCATTTCTGTCATGAACTTATTACTGAATAATTGGCGTCAAATCATTCAAATAATTATACAATGAGTCCATGCTATCATGCGATTTTAGGACCAAAATAATTTTTACCTAATCGACATGCTAAGCACACAAAACACACGTAAATGGCATTACCCCCGACCTCAATATACAATTAGGGGATAAATTTCATCATCAGGACATGGCTCAGACGAACTCAAAAACTCAACATGCATATACAACTTCATTCATTAACATATCAACTCTAAATCTAAAAATTAGCATGCATACACTAACTAAACAAAAATAAAATAAAATGAACACCCCCCCAAACTTAAACAAGACAGTGCCCACATTGTCTAAGCAGCGAATCCAATTGCAATATATAGCATTCATTGAAAATTATTGGGTTGGAACACATACCTAGGAGATAAGACATAGAAGTCTCATCTCCTACTATCCTTCCGGGGGAACATCATTGCCACTACTGTCGCGTCGGAATGGAAATTGTGGCGGTTGCAAAAGGTAAGGCAGCATTTTCGGCATAGGTGGATAAGCGTTCATCTCAATGTCGAGGCCCTCGCAAATTAGCCGGTGCATTGATCTAGGTAAGTTCCGAGCTTGGATCAATCAAATCCGAACAACGCAAACCAACATCACGAAACCAAACCGTCAAGAACACCACTCATTTGCAATCCGCACAAACCAACCACAATTGTTTCAACACAAATTCAACAATGTAGCAATGCAATCTATCTTCACATAATGCCACACTCCATAGAAATAATATTCATTACCAAGATTCAAGCAAAAACCCCAAAATGAAATGAAAAAAACGCGAAAATGGGGCCTAGGGTTTAGGACATAAACCAAATTCAACCATTTTTGAAATGTAGATACAAATCATCCTATAATTTCATCATAAACATGAAATATAAGTTGAAAAACACTTACTTGATAGAACAAATTGGATCAAACGGCTTGAAATTGGAAGAAGCCCTCTTGGTTTACAAACCCTAAAAATCCGAGAATGGGGCTTGAATCTCAAACTTGGTGGATGATTTGAGGTGCAAATCTCTAATATGGAATGAGGAAGGTGGGATTTTTGGGTTTTGGAATGGTTTGGTAAGAAGAAACTAGAGAGTTTTTGGAATATTAGGGGTTGGAATTTGGTCAAATGAAGCGGGTATAGTGTTTTAATCGAACAGAGGCTTTACCGCCGCGACGATGAAGTGTTTTGCTGAAAATGGACCATCCTGTATTTTTGCTGCCATCACGGTGGGCTTCTGCTGATTCTCTTCATTTTTCTCAACAAAACTCCTCACTACTTGCTTCCACTTCGCCATTTCAACAATTTTCAGTACAAAACACAACCCTTAATATCCATACTCCTGGATTTACCACCAAACATGTTTTGAGACCATTTCGGCCACCAAAAAGTAATTAATAGCAAAAAATTGGGCAAGTTTCATACCCTCGAAGACATATAAAAAAGATTTGCTTGATTTAACATCCCTAGTTGGACCTGATTTGCTTGATTTAACATCCCTAGCTGGACTTGCATTCTCTCGGGTTAGTTTCCGTATTACTTGGAAACTTTCCCATGGATTAATCCTTGACAGCACTTGCAATTTGACCAATTTGAGTTTCCAAAGATTTCACAGTTGTATTCGTGTTCGTACGCGTGGTCTCAATCGCGTCAAGCCTCACCTCATGTTGGTTAAGCCGGCTATGCATCTCACGCAAAATTGTCTGAGTCTCTTTCATAAAGGAACCCAACACTTCATCCAAGTTTAGTTTTGGATTATGAATTGGAGGTTGTTACATTTAACGGTTTTGTTGCATTGGAAATCCTTGAGCTTAAGTTCCATATCCGGTCGGTGGCCTCAACGTGTTCTGATTGTTCGCATATGAAAAGTTTTCATTATTGCGAAGACCCGGATTGTAGTGAGGTTGAATGTTTTTGGCGGGCCTGAAAGTATAGGCCCAAGTGTTTACGAAATGACATTCTTCAAAATCACTATCTAAACCGGGTTGAGAATCGCTTGCAAAATTCTCCTCTCCATGACTTGACGAAGCACCCTTAGTAGACAAGGCGACCAATTGTCCCAAGAATTTGGTGACTTTGGCCGATAAGGTCACGATGTGATCGGCCTCTTGAATTGTAGCGACCTTTCGTCCCGTATTCCTCTCATTCGGCCATTGATAAGTATTGGCCGCCATCTTCTCCAATAACGTGTTTGCTTCAGCTGGAGTCTTTGATAACAATGATCCACTCAAGGCAGCATCAACTGCGGTTCTAGTGAAGATTCCCACCATATTGGTTCTGTTGTACCATGCTGATTAGGGCGGGCTTCAACTCAAAGTTATTAGCCTGTACCGGCTGCCTTCGAATTCTAGAATAATTATCCAGCATCATCGGCTGATAATAGTCTCTGAGGACTCGTTGTTGATTCTCAGGCACTGGGGGCTATTGAGGAAGTGCCTACGGCACTGGCGGTTGTTGGGGCATATTTTGTATAGTATCTTCTCCACCGGTTATAGTTTCTGCTTGGTTTCTTTTCTTTCTCCTCATCTGTCACCAAGCTTTCTTAATCTCGAGATCCAGACTGAAAGACTCCAAGCTCTTACTACGTTGCATACACTGCTCAGTCACAACAAATAAATCAAATAAACAAATGAATTGAATGAAAATAAAACAAAAGAATTATTGTGATTAATATTCAACCATTTGGTCACAATATCAACCAAATTAAGACACAATCCCCAGCAACGGCGCCAAAAATTTGTACGACGAGATTTTTTACACGCTCGTGTATTGACTACTCACAAGTGTATAAGGTCAAGTTTTAGTATAATGGATCGTGAGATTGGATATCATTACACTGGGGATAGTGTAAATTAGTTGAATATCGTGATTTTCATAGTCTTATATTATCTCGACTTTTCAAAAATTGTTTGTATTTTAATTAACAATTAAGATAAATGACAACTATAAGGTTAATTCTAACTATATTGATTACCTAGGTATTGAGTTCTTTCACGTAATACATATTTGACTTCGTTTAGTTAGCTATAACGGTGTTTATCCTATCCGACAATCTCTGTATCTATAAATCGCCCACTCCCTCTTCTGAGTGTAAAGCGAACGAATATATGACTTCGCGTTGACGCCGAACTCCCCCTCGAATGTCTTTTTGAACACATAGTCACATGAGTTGTGAACCAACGTCATGGATTGCACATTCTCCAACTCCCTCCCAGGTTATTGGATCGTCACGTTGTGTTTAACCCTAGTCCAAATCCGGGGTTACCTCTCTCAAGTGTCAAACCTAGGGCTGGCAAAACAGGTATTTACACGATGACACGACACGAGACCGACACGAAATTAACAGGTTTAGGTTTTGCTTATCAGGTATCGGGTCGTTATCGTGTCAGACCCGATAACCTGATAAGAAATAGTGCAGGTTATCAGGTTGACCTGATAACCCAATAGGTTACACGATAAGACACGATAAGAATTTTGTGTATTCAAGTTACACGATAACCTGTGACCCAATAGGTTACCCGTTAATTTAATAAATTATTTTTACACCCCCAAATTATCAAATATTACAAATTAGTACTTAATATATATAATAATTTGTTAAGATGGTTTTAAATTAACAGGTTAACAGGTCGTTAACAGGTTAACAGGTCGTTAACGTGTAATGGGTTAACGTGTAATGGGTAGATTAATGTATAATAGAAACCTATCAGGTCTTATCGTGTCGTGTTTACCTGATAGGTTTCGTGTCATCATGTGACATAAAAAATTATCGTGTCGACACGATAATTTTCGTGTCGTGTTGTTCGTGTTTGGGTAATCTGACACAATAAGCTTATCGTGTCGTGTTCGTGTTTGGGTCTTATCGTGTTTCGTGTTATCGTGTAATGACCTGTTACCTGTTTTGCCAGCCCTAGTCAAACCCCGTATTCTCGGTTTATCGTAACAAGCATAATATCAAGAATAACGGTAAACACAATCGGATTTAGACAAACAACCATTAAATTAACGTATATTCAATCAAACTAGTATTTACATAACTTACAACAACACCTAGATAATATTTATCTAAACTGCATGATCTTATCCATATGAACATACAAAACAAAAGAGATTCAACATCATTAGATATGAAAAAGCAATTACAAAGATAAAAATGAAGGAAAAACGATCAAATCTGAAAGTGGAATAGTCCACAGTCGCTAAGGATCGGTCCGCAAATGTTTCGTCTTCTCAAATAATAAACCTCCTATTATTTCTCTCTCAAGAATGGCTAAAGAACCCTGAGCTAAGGTTAGGAACGTTCAACAACCTTTTTTTCACAAGTGGGGGAGAAGTATTTATAGGCTCAAGGTTTAAAAAATATCTAAAAAGATCTTTATGTCTATGCAGAGCTGACCACCTAGGCGGTGAGTAAGTCAGTTAAACCTTCACCGCGACGATGGAGGAGGCGGTGAATTCAGGAACTCTCTGTTGTTTCACTACCTCGGCGATAGAACAGTCTCCAAACTCTATGCACTTTCACTGCTTAGGCAGTAGCCATACCGCCTAGGCGGTGGGACTTGTTTAATTTTAGCACTTCCTGCATTCTCACCGCTTAGGCGATGGCCTGACCACCTAGGCGGTGGGACTGCAGTCTTGATCCCTTGTATTTTTCTAATTTTTCTTCGCCTTTTTCCCACATTTTTGTTCGTTTATTTCTCGTTCACATTCCTACACCTGATTTACATAAAAACAACTAAAATGCAATTAAAACATTAATAAAACACTCAAAAACTGATAAATTCGGCTTAGAAGTAGATAGGTATTTTACACCTATCACTAATCGATAGTTGGCCTCAAATCAATTGAATATAAATAAATTGAGTCTATGTGCTCGTGCAAATTAGGATCCACAATAATTTTCATCAAAACGCATTGTCAAGCACACAGAACACACCTACATGGGTATTACCCTTGACCTCAAAAACAACTAGGGGGTAATATCATCATCGGGTAACGACCCAGAAGAACGCAAAACTCAGCATGCAACAACAACAACACGAAAACATTCTAAACTAAATAAACATGCAAGACGGTAAAACAATAATACATACTAATATCCTACACATCACTACCAAACTTGAAACGAACATTGTCCTCAATGACCCAATTATCAATCTCAACATTTGAAATTAAAACATGCTGATAAAGGGGGTTTAGAACACGTACCTCAGAGGTGAGAGAATCTCGCCTCTGAATCAAGTCAGCTATAATGGATTTAACTTATTTTAGAACTTGGGTTGCCTCCCAAGAAGTGCGTGGTTTATTATCCTCGGCCCGACACGGAGAATGGCTCGTCAAAGAGTGGCTTCCACCTATAGTAAGTGTCGTACAACACTACATATGGGTCTTGGTTTAGAACACCCTCAAGACTGGCAAGATTTGGCATTTTTCAGCTCAAGCTTTCAACAGGATGCTCCACTGGCTCATGTACTTGGTGAGCCTGGAAGAACGTTGCTAATGACGGCGAAGGACAAGTGAGGCACATCGGATTCTCGTAGATGTGAACGTCTGGGATCGATGGTGGCATCACATTTTGGATCTCCAATAGTGAAGAATCACAATCGTCGATCCACGCTTGGGTTCCCGACTCATTCAGATAAGCATAGTTAAACTCTCCCAATCTCCTTCCGTTCGTTTCCGGCTCCTCACGATGGCTTTTACTGAATGTGGCTTGTGAATCTACCAATGCCACCACATCTGACTCAGCCTCAATGAAGCAGATTAGATGACCGATTTATGTCTCAAGAGACGTTACGGTCGTATCAATTTCAGCACAGACCATCTCAATATAAGCAAAACGATCCTCGTGCTCGTTGTTCCGGTCATTTGTTTCCCTCAAGACTCTATTAGTCTCCCCCATAATAGTAGCGAATATTTCTTCCAGATTGGGAGAAGAATCATCATCGTGGTCCGGAGTGTCAATACATGGCGCCGTAGTGTTGAAATATGAAAATCATTAGCCGCCATGTCTTCCAACAACCAATAAGCTTCATCCGCAATTAGTTGGTAGAAAGAGGTACTAGCATTTCCTCATTCCACCCACATTCTGGTTGCAGCTAGTAACCCATCGAGGAAGTTCAATAGTTGACACTCCCTCGGGAAACGATGGTTCAGAAACCGGAGTAGCAATTCCTTGTATTGATCCCAAGCACTATAAAACGGCTCGGAATCTTGTTGAAAGAAATGCATCAATACCTGTCGATCTAACATCGTCAAGTATTTCAACACTATGGCATAAGAAATGAAAACAAAACTACAAACAAAAATTATTCACAAAAGAAATGCCTAAAGTAAAATCGGGTCATTTACTCACAATATCGATAACAAACTAAAACCAATCCCCGGCAACGGCGCCAAAACTTTGGTAGTGAAATATGACGTCGCTAACTTACACTACAAGTGTACGGGTCAAGTTTTAGTATAGATGAGGAGAATAAATGTATCGTGCCTACAGGGATTGGTTGAGATTATTATTGAGTACCGTAATTTTCATAACCTAATTTTATCTAGGCAAAAAGAATGTGTTTATGATTAATAAATACTAATACTAAAATACTAATTAAACTATACTAATATTAATATGAGATGTTTAGGGAAAATATTGCCTAAGGATTAACTTTGTTTACAAAACCGTGTTTGGTCTCATTTTTAGTTTACATTAACGGCGTTCGACCTATTCGACAATCTCGATTTGTAAACTCACTTGTCACCTCTCCCGAGTTTAAGACGAGGGAATACACCACTTCGCGTCAACGAAGAAGTTCCTCTCAATGTCTTAACAACCCTAAGTCACGTGAATCTCGCCCCAACGTCATTGATTGCACACTCTCCAACTCCCTCCCGGTTTATTGGATCGTCGCGTTGTGTTTACCCTAGTCCGAATTTGAGGTTACCTCTCCCGAGTGTAAAACCCCGTATTCTCACTATATCTATCTAAGCATAATAATCATGACAACATGGAAAACACAATCAAAATAGTGAAGAACAACCATTAAACGAAACATAAACTCGAATAAACAACAATTTCATAAAATATATTAATTCCTAGACAAAATCCGTTTACCTCATGGCCATAACCATTTATACAATGAAAAATGAGCTAAAGTGCTCAACTGACTACCGAAGTTAAGAAAATAAATAAGAAACGAAAGAGCCGTAGTCCGAAGATTTGCCGCTAAAAATGCTTCGGGATCATTTCTCCTTCTTCGCAACGTGATCTTCTCCTTCAGAATTGGTTGAACACTCCCAAAATCTCTCTCTAAAATATTATAAGCCTCATGGAGCTCTAATAGCCGGAGGACAGGAGAAGAGAAGAAATAGGGAGCCAAAAATATCTAAATAAATATCTAAATCTGTGCAGAGGTGACCGCCTAGGCGGTGGGTATGCCGATTTGATCTTCGCCACAGCGGTGCAATCAGAACCTCTTTGCAGTTTCACCGCTGTAGCGGTAAGTTTACAGCGCCCATGTCTGAATATTCACTACCTCGGCGGTGGTCTGGACATCGAGGCAGTGGGCTGCCTTTCATAATATTGCCCTCATGCTTGTTTTTCTACCGTTCTTGATCGGATATGATATCATCCTTTTTTACCCCATACACTTGATTTATACCAAAAAGAATAAAAACATATAAAAAGAACTATAAAAATACTCTAAAACTAACAAAACCGATTTAGGAATAAATAAATAAGTCACACCTATCAATTAACCCAATTCTTTTATACTTAGGCTAAGAATTAAACCTCACACAAAAATCACTCCAAGTATTCGTTTACCCGGTAAGGATTGAACCGTTACAAATTCAGTCAAAATTAATTCTATTCAGGAAGAATTAACACCTAATCTTTTTGTATACTAGGCAAATATCAAAACCTTAATCTCTTTTCCGGAAGATATTGAAACCAGCTACCCTTGATTAGACACTCCCAATAGTATCTAATCTGATACACAACTCACCAATTACAAAATTGATAAGTCTTTTTCCCACTCACAGCTTCTACCACCCCAGATAAATTTAAACACAATTAATGTCCCGATGATAGAAATACAGTGAGAATTTTAAAATTTGATTTTAATAAAAACACGGGTACCAAACAATTTAGCACGTAATCAGATTTTCTCAAGAAATCGTTTCAAAATAATTTTCAATTTAAAAATATAAAGAAAAAAACGATTTCAAAGATTAAAATTCTAAGTATTAAACAATAATATCACACAATAGTTAATAGCAAAAAAACTTGAAACGATCTCACTAGGCATCCACCGAATAAAGAATGATTAGCAATGAAACTTTAAGTTGGCAGTAGCAATAATCCACACCAAATCTTCTCAAGAATAATTCTCACAATACACTTAGAATGATCACTCTTAGAAAACACAAAAACTGAATAGCTCTTAAGATATGAATGATTGAGATTATTGAAACCTCAAAAACGCATATCTATTTATATAGAATTAGAACAAGCCCTCCAACGGCTTGTTCCCATATATCATGACATTTAATTTTACTAATAGACCCCTTATATCATTATAACTTAATCATGGTATAATTTACTCAATTATAAATTTTAAAATGTTCAATTAAGTCCCTCAAACATTTTCTCAAACTCAATTAGATAGGATAGAAAGAATTATATGAACCAAATTGAGAAGTAATAAAAAATAATTGAACCATATCTATAGGGATAACAAAATATCAACCATATATCTTAAATTCCATTAGATCCCTAAGATATCTCTCATATCCTAACCATAAAACGGTTAGTAACAGCTACTTTTTGAATATAAATCATGAAATTCTCGAATCCTGAAACTGTCCATCGGTTGACTGACTAGAAGGCTTAAGTCGATCGCCCGATTCAGGATGTAGTCCAAGCTAAAAACTTTACGCCCATAGGTCGACCTCTGCTTATTCGTCTGTCAACCAAACGATTAAGTGAGTTTCACAAGTTGACATCTCCCATTTGTCTGTCGATCTAACGGTTCAGAGAGTTTCTCTTTTGGCCATAGGTCGACCTATCTGTCAACCAAACGATTCAGAGACTGCTCAATCCTTTCTCCTCCTCAACACTTAATTGTCCATCAAAATCTTAAGATCAACAATCTCCCCCTTTTTTATGATGGCAAATAACTTTGATGCTTTTGTCAAAATAATATATAAACACACTCCCCCTAAATCCGAGGACTAGTTTGTAACTTATTAAAGCACAATCATGAAGAATTAAAAAAAATGATATTCAACAAAACACAAAATACGATCAATAATAATTCAAACTCCCCCTGCATAAATGCAAACTATGGTCTCCCCCTTAAGATATTCAATAAAACATCAATAAATTCTCTCCTTTTGTCATCTCAAAAAAAATTGGAGAAGGGGAACCACAAATAACCACTACTCTAAGCAAATATCATTATGCCTAACCATACCCAAACCACAAATGATTTTCACAAATTGATCTTCCGTTATAGGTTTGGTAAAGATATCAGCAAGTTGGTCAGAGGTTTCAATATATTCAATAACAATCACTACAATAAAAAGGCTTTTTATCATGGTTAAAAACCATGATAAAAAACTTTTAATCACAGTTTTTGGTCCCAAACCATACCGTGATAGTATGCAATGTGATTAGAAGTATACTTTTTATCACAGTTAAAAACTGAGATGGTAAACTTTTTATGATAGTTAAAACCCAAGATAATTAATCCATATAATCTTGGTTTTCAAATGTGATTAAAATATCATATATATGTGATGAAATTAAAAAGAAAAAAAAAACCATGATTATTCGGACTATTTATCTCAGTTTACCCTATTTTCTATCACCTTTAAAAATTGTGATAGTTTCTCATATATATATTAAAAAAAATTATAAATTACAACCCTATTATATAAAAAAGTAATACCAAAAATTACAATTCATCAAATCATTTTATAAATCAATGGACAACTGCACCATACAAAGATTGCAACAGATAAATTGGGAATTCTTTTTCTGGCTCCAAGAATTCTTCAAAAAACATATAATAATAATAATAATAATAAATAAATAAAGATTTGATTATTTATTTTTTACACAGTATCCACATAAACATTCCAAGATAAATTGGGGATTTTGGGGAGGCTCAGATCAGTAAAACAATCAGGCAAGAGAAGGCGACACCGCCATGGCTGTACCCACGGTTGCATGCGAATGTCTCTCGCATACCATCCGGGTTGCCACACCAAGTTACAAGTCAAATCATCTCATACCCAATTAACTCAGCACTAAGAAAATTCATCTTCATAGCCCCTTTCTGCAGCAACCTCGCAGCTCACACAAAACCTAAGCATCAGAAAATTGAACCGAAACAGCACAAAACCGAAACAGTGCACAGAAAATTTGTGGCTCACTGTTTTCTCATTTATTAACACAGAAACAAGGAAAAAAAATGGGAACATAACCGAAACAGTGCACAGAAACAACACGAAACAGAAAAAAGCAGTTGCAGCAGAATGAGATCAGAAACAAAAACAGAACCTGGAAGAAAATAGATTTCAGGACAGAAATAGAGAACCCCATATAAAATCTTCTTTAATGCATAATTGGATCAACAAAATCAATCTCAAAAGATCCTTTAATGCATAATTACATAATGAACTTCAAGGTAGTGTTTGTAGCACCGAATTGAATCCTATAATTTGAACTTAAAAGTTAGAGATAGATGAATGTACGTTTCAAGATTTTACAACCATTCACTTCAAATTCTAATTCAAAAGCTCCATGTCATGAAACCAAATGCAACCCAAGTCCAAAATTTGTAATTTCTTGTAAATATGAGATAAGTTCCACCAAAAACTAAAATGAGAGCATTATAGAAAGAGAAAAAGGAAAATAGATGTGTCAAACCTGAGCTACAATGAATCTAAGAACACAATTCTAAAAATTCAATTGTTGATTGGAAAATTCAAGGGAAACAAACTACTAATTCAAAAATCCATAATTATGACTAAAAGCACTGACATTGACTTCATTATAGTTTCAAACAGTGAAATCCATAGGTATGAGAATTGAAATGACATCTTCAATGAATCTAGGAACACAGTTCAATCGAGAGAGAAAGAGAGAGAGAGAGAGAGAGAGAGAGAGAGAGAGAGAGAGACGCACCTAGAAGCAAACGGATGTTAAAATTTCACAAAAAACCACACTTGGAATTAAACGGATAATGAAATTTCACAAAAACCAATTCCTTCATGCACCCCATCTCTCATCAAATCCGGCTGCTTGGGTTGATGAAATAAATAAATCTGAGCAGAAGAAAAACACAAGTGTTAGATAAATTTCCTTACCTATGAGAACTCAAAAAACTAGATTGATTCAATCTTCATAAACCCTGGAATCAATAAAGAGAGATGACAACTGTAGAAGAGAACAAGGAGCAGAACATTTCAATCATATGCACATATGAACAATTGCAGAAAGATATATAACAAAGATAAGGGAAATTGAAGGGAAAACAAACTTCTAATTCGAAAGACCCTAATGCCACAAAAAATGTACACAACCCTGATTAAAAAAAAAAAAAAAAACATTAAACCTAGCCAATACAAAAGAGATTGAGGGAGTATTATTTGAATCATTACTTAGATATGGTGTTTTTGCTTCAGGATCGTGTAATTGGGGAAACAGTGGGCGGCTTCAATGCAAAACTATGAGAAAGAAGAGAGAGCGACCTCAAGATTGAGAGAGGCTGGAGAAGACGACGATGGCGATGACTGGAGAAGATGATAATGGCAACTGTCGGAGAAGAAAGAACAAAGTGAAAGCTGAAGACAATGAAGACGATTAAGGCTGAAGGCTTGGCGACGATGATGGAGAAATCTCAGTGATTTCAGGATCGAGAGAAAGAGAGAGAGGTTTTGACTGCCAGGGTTGAGTGATGGCTAGGGTAGAAAACGAAGAGATGAAAGATTTATGCGCCAACAAAAAGACTGAAAGGGCTTTAGACGGGGAGCGGGAAGACGAAAATTCCGAGCGCCTTTTTTTTTTTTTTTTGGTTAAGTTCAGCGCAAATAGCCAATAATCTCGGTTATAAATAAAAGCTATGATAAAACCTACAACTTATTATCACGGTTTATTAAAATAGTGAGTTAAAAAATATTTTTTATCACACAATAACATTTAAGCAAGATTATATCTCATTCATATTGTTATAATCACGATTTATTTAAAAAACGAGATGAATTATATTTACTAAGCGTGATAAAAAGTTTTTTTTTTCTTGTAGTGAATGTCCATTTTCTGAATGTAAACACGAATAAAATGATGTCTAATCTCTATGTGCTTAGTTCATGAGTATTGTGTAGGATTCTTACTTAGATAAATAGAACTTTTATTATCACAATAAATCATGACCTCCTTTATACATATTCCAAAATCATTTAACTGTTGCTTAATATACAAAATTTGAGCACAACAACTACTAGCTTCCATATACTTAGCCTCAGTAGTGGATAAGGCTATTGAATTATGTTTCTTACTTGACCTAGAAACCAAGGCATGTGCTAACAAATGACATGACCCACTTGTGCTTTTTCGCTCGACTTTGCAACCTACAAAATTAGCATCGGAGTAACTTATTAATTTAAAAACACTCCCCCTAGGATACCATAATCCTAGATCAGTTGTCCCTTTTAAATATTGAAAAATTCTCTTAACCACAGTCAAATGCGATTTTTTAGGACAAGACTAAAATCTAGCATATAAATAAACGCTATACATAATGTCAGGTCTACTAGTAGTTAAGTACAACAAGCTACCAATCATTCCTCGATACATTTTTTTAGTAACACTTTTACCCGTATCATCTTTGTCTATTTTTGTAGTTGTTGCCATGGGAGTCTTATACTCTTTAGCGCCATCCAAGTCATATTTCTTTAACAGCTCCTTGGTGTATTTATCTTAGTTTATGAATATTCCTTCTTTGGTTTGCTTAACTTGCAACCCAATAAAGAAATTCAGCTCTCCCATCATGTTCATCTCAAACTCAACCTACATTATCTTGGCAAAGATCTTCATTAGTAGATCCAAAAATAATATCATCAATATAAACTTGTACTAATAGGATATCAGAATCAGTTTGCTTAACAAATAGCGTTATATCACAAATACCCCTTCGAAAACTATTTTCGATCAAATATCGACTAAGTCTCTCATACCAAGCTCTAGGAGCTTGTTTAAACCCATACAAAGCTTTACGAAGTTTAAATACGTGATTGGGAAATTTATCAATTTCAAATCCCGGAGGTTGTTCCACATAAACTTCTTCTGTTAGGAAGCCATCTAGAAATACACTCTTGACATCCGTTTGATATAGCTTAAAACTACATGAGCATGCAAAAGCGAGTAGCATTCTAATAGCTTCTAATCTAGCCACAGGAGCATAGGTTTCTTTATAATCAATTCATTCATCTAGATTATAGTCTTGTGCTACTAATCTTGCTTTCTTTCTAATTTCCATACCAGATTCATCATTTTTATATCGAAAAACTCATTTAGTACCAATAACTGGATGAAAATCCGATCTAGGAACTAGACACCACACTTTTTTCCACTCAAATTAAACTAACTCATCTTGTATTGCAGAAATCCAAGATTCATCAATTAACGCCTCATTCACATTGTTGGCCCAGTTAGCTAACCAAGAGGGGGTGAATTGGGTAGTATTGGAAAATTAATCCAAATAATAATACTTAAAAAATCAAATAATTAATTTTATCTTAAAATTAATTATTATCTTTATAGCAGCGGATAAGTGTAATAAGCTCTAGGTGCACACCCAAACAACATAAGATAAAATAAAAGAAATAAATAATGCAGTACACATTGATATATCCTGATTCACTAAGCTACTCTTGTCTAATCTAATCCTCCAAGCCCCACGGAAATTTGCACCCATTAAGCTCAAGATTTCTTTAAAGATATGAACCAAACCCTCACAAAGATTCTTTTCACAGGCTCAGAATCAACCTTTACAAATTCTTTTTCATAGGCTCAGCAATAACCTCTACTTTTTACAAACTCAAGAATAACCTAATTCTTTTTATACCTTAAGCTAAAGAATCAAAATCTCACAAATACTCTAAATATCCTTTTACCTAGTAAGGATTGAATCATTACAAAATTGCTCACAAATCAATTTAATCAAGGAATAATTAACACCTAATATTTTTATACTCTAGGAAAAGATAAAAACCTCAATCTCTTTATCGAAAGAGATTGAAACCAGCTACCCCTGATTAGAACTTCCAATAGTATCTAATCCGTACACAACTCACCAATTATAAAAATTGATAAGTTCTTCCCCTCGGAGCTTCTACCACCTCAAATTAATTAATACTCAATTAATGTCCCGATACTAGTGATTAAAATAAAGTGAAAAAACAAAATCGGATTATAATAAAGAATGCGAGTAGCACAATTAAGCACATAATCAGATTAACACACAAATCATTTTAAACTATTTTTATGCTTTTAAAGTTCAAAAATGATTTCTCAAAAAGATCAATTCACCAAGCAAGTAATAATAATAATCAAATACTCAATTAAAGAATAAGCTTGGAATGATCTTACCAGAAAACACCAATGGATTGCAAAACAAATCGCTAGACAGTTTAGATTAGTGATGCCAAATAAATTAGCGCTTTAACTCTAGAACTTTAACTCTAGAATAATCTCACAATATTTTTTAATATAATATTAGAATGATAATTCTTAGAAAAACTTAGGAACTGAATAGTTCTTGATATTATATTTTTAACATGTGAAATCCGCAGGTCTATTTAAAGCCACTTGAAACAAACCTTATAACTGTTAGTTTTCACAAAATATGTCATTTAAAATCACTTATAGACCTCATATATTGATTCCTTTCAATCCTGGTATATTCAACTTAATAATATGACTTCTAAAACTCTCAATTTAGTCCCCAAAATAATTTAATCTTAATCAATGAAAGAATTATATTTAAATATATGGATTAAATTGTAAGATCAAAATAAAATCCCTTAAATCTCTCCCATATTTTAGGCCCAAAATATTCTCCTCTAAAATAACAATATTTAAACTCAAAATTCGCAGGTTTAAATATAGAAATTTCAAAGATATCTTATAACAACTATTTTTCAAATATTATGTCATTAAATGACACCCTAAGACCCCATACATCATATATAATCAAAATTGATCTTTTTCATTTAAAAATATTCTTGAAAAATCTCATTTTGGTCCTTAAATATTTTTAAATCGAAATTCATCAAAATAGAAAATATTAAAACACTTTAATTAAAAGAACATTTAATTAAATAGACCAAATTAATGGGGATAATAAAATATATAGACCATGTCTCAATTAAGTACAGATCCCTACAATATCTGAATCAGGTAAGCCAAAAATGACTTGTTAACAGCTAGTTTTAAATCAAATCCATGAAATCCTCCAAACCTGAAACAGACTCATCAGCCGACCGACCAATACCCATAAGTCGACTACTCGATTCAGGATACTAGCCAAGCCAAAATTCATTCACCCATCGGTCGACCGCCCATCCATCATCTATCGACCGGAAAATTCAGAAAGTTCATCTTTTAAGCAAAGGTCGACCTATCTGTCGACTAAGAGATTCAGAGACTTCATCTTCTATGCTCCGGTCGACTTACCTGTCGACTTGTCAATACTGAGAACCTCTTTTAAATTTATTTTTAATTCATTTTCTTATTGACGTTTTTGCCCCTTGAACCAATTTCTTTTCTTGGTTAGCTCTATTAAATACTTAAATTTAATTTTAATCAATTATAAATAAAAAAATTTCAATTACACATAGGAGAAAATAATTTAACTAATTAGGATCCTATAAAAAATACACATATTTATAAAAATCATTTAAAAATCTTTTTGTGTCGTGTGTGATTCTAATTGGGATATTAAGAGTTAAAATTTAACTTGAGTTATTTTCCCTAGGTTCTTCAAATTCTTCAATCTCTTAATCCTTCATCATCTTTATCATCATATCTTCATCATTTGGAACTAATAAACTGAAACACTTAATCAAGCCATTAGTTCCACCAAAAACATCAACCTTTAATTGTCCATCAAAATCTTAGAATCAACACACATTTTTAGGCTCAATTTGAGATAAGAAAGCAAGATTTATTATATCTCTAAGAGAGGAACGAGTACTTACACCTCTTTTGAAATTGTAGATGATTTCTTTTACCAAATGTCCTGGTACTGTCTTTATAGCTCGTGGTAATGTCGAATTCTCTTCCTTAGCCTCCTCCTCTTTTTGAGAATCCTTTGTCACATTATCACCTTGGTTTTAGTTATTTGAAATACCTGCATTATCATCATCCAAAACCTTTCTCGATGGGTCAGCTTCCTCAAATACAACATTCATAGACTCCTCAACTATTAACGTACATTTATTATATACTCTATAGACCTTAATGTTAGTAGCATATCCAAGGAAAATCCCATAATCAGATTTAGCATCAAATTTACTTAGATTATCCTTATCATTCAAAATGAAGCATTTACACTAGAATACTTTAAAATACGAAATGTTAGCAGTCTTACCATTCCAGATTTCATATGGAGTTTTGTTAAACCCTCTACGAGTCGATACCCGATTCACCACGTGGCAAGCTATACTTACTGCTTTGGTCCAAAAGTAGGTCGGTAAACGATTTTCATTAAGTATCGTTCTGACCATCTCTTGAAGTGTCCTGCTATTCCTTTCCACAACACCATTTTGTTGTGGTGATCTTGGTGCAAAGAAGGTATGAGCATAACCATGCTCATCACAGTAATTAATAACATCATCATTTTTAAACTCTCTTCTTCTATCTCTACGAATGTTAATAATAGATCATTACTTCTCATTTTGAATACGTTTACTAAATTTAGCAAACACAAAAGCAACCTCACTCTTCTTAGCAAAAAAAATACCCAGATAAGTATAGAATAATCATCAACTATTACAGAAGCATAAAACTTACCACCGACACTAACAACAAAGTTTGGACCAAATAAATCAAGATGCAACATTTCAAGACATCTAGACGTGGACGTGTGCATTTTTTTCTTAAATGATGATCTAGACTGCTAGCCTAATTGACATGCATCACATACTTTATCTTTTACAAATTTTAAATCAGGTAAACCACATACGAGACTCTTCTTAGATAAATTAGAAATCAACTTCATACTAGCATGTCCAAGTCTCCTGTGCCATAACCAACTATTCTCAGATAAAGTATTCAAACTAGATAAATTTTGAGAAGTAAAATCATCAAATGAGCAAGTATAGATATTCTCAAAAAGTAATGCAACTAACAGGATACTAATATCATGTCCATTCTTAATAATTCATTTATCATGATCAAATATAACATTAAATCCCTTGTCACATAGTTGACTTATATTAAACAAATTATGTTTAAGACCATCAACTAGTAACACATATTTAATAACAGTAGTACTATTACCGATATTACATATAATGATAATTTTACCCTTTACATTGTCTCCAAATGTCACATGACCTCCATCTTTAGATGTCAAATATGTGAATTTTGTTTTATCTCCCGTCATGTGTCGAGAACAACCGATATCCAAGAACCATTTGTCCTTACTTATCGATGTTTTTAGAATAACCTTCAAGGAGCACCTCAAATAGTTCCTAAGTGGTACCATTCTAAGTGGGTCCGATCTTGTTAGTTAGGAAAACTTTAGTTCATTTTGGAACCCAAACTTGTCTACAGTTAGATAGTTTAGCAAAACATCTATAAATAGTATGCCCCACAACATTACATTTAAAACATCTAAAAAGAACTCTAGTTTCATAAAAGAATTTATGAAAATGTTTTTGCTTAAGATGTTTTTGAAACCCAATACCAGCTTTATTAAAAATATCAAGTGAACTTCCCAAAAGCATTTTCAAGTTATTCTCACCGCCGGTCAATTTGAGAACAATTGAATGTAAATCCGACATCTTGAATTTTAAGTCATTGTTTTCAGATTCATAGTCCATTACTTGCTTATTTAATGTGTTAATTGTACTTTGAAGGGCATTTAATTTAGAACATTGGTTTTTATAATCATGCGTAAGTTCTTGATAAACATCAAACAATCCATCAAAATCTAAAGGACAAGAACTTGAATATTTTGTTATCTCATTACCAGTGGCCATCAATGAAAACATGGACGTTTCTCTACTTTCTGATTTTTCCGATCTACTCGATTCAGTATCATCCCAAGTAGCTTTTATGGACTTTTTTTTGCTCTTCTTTCCATTTTTTTTTCTTTTCTTTTCTTTTCTTTTTCTTTATCCTTCCTCGGTTTGGAACAATCAGTTTGAAAGTGACCGGTCTTGTGACCATTGTAGCATTCCACATTGTTCATGTTGAAATTTCTTCTCCCACAAAATGTACGCCGGGTTATTCTTCTAAAATTCTTTGTGAGAAGCGTCACATCTTTTTCTTGTTCATTGTCAAGACTTACATCATGACTATCATCTTCTTCTTCAATTTTCTAAGCCTTTAGCACCAAGGATTTCTTTTTGCTATTTTCGGTGTCATCCTCATATCCTCAAACTGTCATTTCATGTGTCATCAGGTTGTCTATGAGGTCATCAATTTCGTATTTGGTAAAGTCCTTATCTTCCTCAATTGCAATCACCTTCAACTCTCATACTTTGGTTAAAGATCTTAGAATCTTTCGAATGTTGTCCTTCGTGAAGTACGACTTTCCAAGTTGGCTCAAGTGATTGCGGATGTTATTGAACCGAGTGTACATCTCTTGAATCGATTAATTTTCTCCCATTCTAAATAGTTCAGATTGCTTGATAAAAGCGTGGATTTTCGACTGCTTCACTTAACTTGTCCCTTCATGGGTAACCTATAACTTGTCCCACATTTCCTTTGTCGATTTACGACCTGAAATTCTCGAGTATTCATTAGCATATAAAGAACAAAATAAGATATTAATAGCTTGAGAGTTTATAGAAAGTTTTTGCTTATCGAAAGTAGTTAGCTACTCTTTCTTGTTCTTAACTCCGTTTTCCATAGGGACAAACGGACCATCCTCAATTGTTAGCTACACGTCATAATTTGTAGCCCGAAGGAAAGCAATTATTTTGTCCTTCCAGAATGCATAATTTTCACCTACAAATAAAGGTGGTCGATGCCAAGACTGCCCCTCAGCTAGTGTGCCTATTGTCTGCGCTATGTGATCTTTGTTAGCTTAGTGTATCGAGCTAAACCAACTCTGATGCCAATTGTTGGCCCAACGAGCTACCCAAGAGAGGGTGAATTGGGTAAATAAAAAAAAATTAATTTAAATAATAATACTTCAAAAAATCAAATAATTAATTTGACGCTAAATTAATTATAATCTTTATAGCAGCAAATAAATATTATCAATTAGGTGCACACCAAACAATAAAATCTAAATAAAGTAAATAATGCAGCACACCAGAAATTTATAGTGATTTAACAAGCTATTCTTGGCTAATCTAGTCCCCCAAGCTTCGCAGAGAGTCGTACCCACTAATCACTATGATCCCTTTAACTAAGTAGGAACCAAACTCTTACAAATAATTCTTTTCGCAGGCTCAAAATCAACCTTTATAATTCTTTTTCACAGGCTTAGGAATAACCCTATCTTTTTCTCAGGTTAAAGATAAACCCAATTCTTTTATACTTAGGCTAAGAATTAAACCTCACATAAAAATCACTCCAAGTATTCTTTTACCCGGTAAGGATTGAACCGTTACAAATTCACTCAAAATTAATTCTATTCAGGAAGAATTAACACCTAATCTTTTAGTATACTAGGCTAAGATCAAAACCTTAATCTCTATACCGAAAGATATTAAAACCAGCTACCCCTGATTAGACACTCCCAATAGTATTTAATCTAACACACAATTCACTAATTACAAAATTGATAAGTCTTTTTCCTACTCAGAGTTTCTACCACCCCAGATAAATTTGAACTCAATTAATATCACGATACTAGTAATAGAAATACAGTGACAATTTTAAAATCTAATTTTAATAAAAACACGGGTAGCAAATAATTTAGCACGTAATTAGATTTTCTCAAGAAATTGTTTCAAAATAATTTTCAATTTAAAAAAAAAAAAAAAAAAAAAAAAACCGATTTCATAGATTAAAATTCCAAGTATTAAACAATAATATCACACAATAGTTAATAGCAAAAAAACTTAGAACAATCTTACCAGGAATTCACCGAATAAAGAATGATTAGCAAAGAAACTTTAAGTTGGCAGTGGCAATAATCCACACCAAATCTTCTCAAGAATAATTCTCACAATATACTCAGTATGATTTCAGAATGATCACTCTTAGAAAACACAAGAACTAAATAGCTCTTAAGATATGAATAATTGGGATTATTGAAACCTCAAAAACGCATGTCCATTTATATGGAATTAGAACAAGCCCTCCAACGGCTAGTTCTCATATATCATGACATTTAATTGCACTAATAGACCCCATATATCATTATGACTTAATCCAGGTATAATTTACTCAATTATAACTTTTAAAATGTCCAATTAAGTGCCTCAAACATTTCTCAAACTCAATTAGATAGGATGGAAAGAATTACATGAACAAAATTGAGAAATAATCAAAAATACTTGAACCATATTTATAGGGATAACAAAATATCAACCATATATCTTAAATTCCATTAGATCCCTAAGATATCTCTCATATCCTAACCATAAAATGGCTAGTAACGATTGCTTTTTGGATAAAAATAATGAAATTCTCGAATCCTAAAACTGTCCATCAGTTGATCGACCAAAAGGCATAAGTTGATTGTCCAATTCAGGATGTAGCCCAAGCCAAAAACTCTACACCCATAGGTCGACCTCTGCTTATTCATTTGTCGACCAAATAATTCTGTGAGTTTCACAAGTCGACCTCTCCCATTTGTTTGTCGATCTAACGATTCAGAGAGTTTCTATTTTGGCCATAGGTTGACCTAGCTGTCGACCGAATAATTCAGAGAGTTCAGATAATTCCAATAGGTCGACCTATTTGTCGACCGAACGATTTAGAGACTGCTCAATCATTTTACCTCCTCATCAGTTAATCGGACCTCCTATGTAGGTCGACTAATCGAGCTGTGCTTCTTCCTTAATTTATTTTTTAATTCAATTTCTTTGACGTTTTTGCCCCTTTAACCGAAACTCTACTAACACTTAAATTCAATTTTAATCTAATATTTCTTAAATCAATATTTCTTCTTCAATTTTGTATAAGATCAAATATGTTAGCAAATTAGGATCCTATTAAAAAGCACACATAATTGTAAAAATATTTTGTGTTATGTGTGATCCTAATTGGGATACATTAAGAGTATAAATTTTACCTGAGTTATTTTCTCCTAGATTCTTCAGGATCTTCAGTCTCTTAATATCCATTATCTTTGTCAATCTTTTTAGCTTCCATTTAGCATTCATCTCAACTTCTTCATGATAATATCTTCAATGGAACTTATAAACTGAAACACTCAACAAATACGTTAGTTCCACCAAAAACATAAACTCTTAATTTTTCATCAAAATCTTAGGATCAATAGATAATACTTTATCATCATGACCTGTATCTGAATAGTTACCACCGTTTTAAGTTTCGAGAATTTGTGATAATTGTAGTACATATTTATCAGTACACATCATTCGCCCATTTAATGCATATTTTTTACGCTTCATTTTATTCGCTCTCTTCGTTGATTTGGCTATTTAAAGTTTAACCAGGTGTTGATAATTCTTCACGCTTCCAAAAATTTTCCTTTTGCATCAAACTTGGTTTTCCAAGAACTCTTTTCCTTTTTACCATCGACAGCTATGGGATCTACCTCATGGATCAACCCTTTTGCCTTTGCAAAGATCTAATCTGAAATTTGCAATGAGGTTAAATTGGGAGAGTGCTTTCGTTCCTTGATGCTAGTAGCAAAAACTGCTAAGATAGATAATCCGCGTCTGCGTGCCCTCGAGGAGGCTTCTGCAGTCTTTGCCGCCATGGAAGCAGCACACTTTCAAGTCATCTCCCGTCTTTTAGAAATCATAGATGAACTGAAAGAAATTGAAAGGAGAAAACGTGACCTAGCCACTGACTTTATCTACCAGAAACCCTTTTTCGATACTATAAAGGCAAAGCGAGACAAACTCCTAGAGAAAAATGAGCAAACGAGGGTCAAGATTCATGAATTGATCAACAAACTCAACAAGTATGAGGAGCATGTCTTCTACTTCTCCAACTCAGATTCAGAGTATTTGGGTTCTCTTGCTTCTCTAGAGTCAGAATGAAACTCTTCTCTCAAGCCCGGTTAAAGATGAAGAAGAAAATATTCTCTTTGTTTGATTTTTTTTTTTTTAAAGAACAGTCTTGTTTCTATTTTTGTGAACAGTCTTGTTTCTGTTCTTGAGAACAGTCTTTTCTGTTTTTTTTTTTGTACCCGTGTTCCCCCTTTTTTGTATGGATGAAAATACATGGGGTTCTTGATACATTCTTGATTTCTTGATCTGGTATTGTCCCTTTAACTATTTGAGTCGCACCCCTGTCTGCCCTCCTTCATAACTAGATTAAAAAAGTTGAACTAGTTATGAATTATTTGTTAGGTTTATGACAATAGGTCGAATCGATACAATTCCTTAGTTGCAAGAAAAATTTCATAAGATGACCAGTTTCAATCCCACCAATAAAGTAAGTTTTCTAGGTACTTCTTATGAATGGATTTGGTGATATAAAATAGATAATGGAATGGAGTCCCTTTCAAACTGTAAGTGATTTGAAAACGTCAACCAAAGTTTGGTTGTTCTGTATTTGCCGAGTTGAGTAATGAAAATAAACCAAAGTCGAGCTTGTGTTGCGAGTTGAAGTACTTAATTAAAATATGATTGCAAGGAATCAGCTGATGCTGGCCGAGGTATGACATTTTAGTTTTCTAACGACGTGCTCAGTCTTAGTTTGATGTTGGGCTGAAGTACCGAGTTAATTTCTGAGCTGACATGCTCTGTTAAACTTTAAATTAGAGAACTCAGTCATTGTTGGGCTGAGGTGCCCATTTAATTGTTGAGCTTACATGCTCAGTTAAACTCTGAATTAGAGAACTCAGTTGTTTGTTGCGCTGCAATACCCAGTTAATTGTTGAGCTTACATGCTCAGTTAGACTTTCAGTTAGAGAACTCAGTTGTTTGCTGGGTTGAGTTGCCCAGTTAATTGCTGAGCTTACATGCTCAGTTAAACTCTGAATTAGAGAACTCAGTTGTTTGCTTGGCTGAGGTGCCCAGTTAATTACTGAGCTTACATGCTTAGTTAAACTCTAAGTTAGAAAACTTAATTGTTTGCTGGGCTGAGTGCCTGGTTAATTATTGAGCTTACATGCTCAACTATTTGTAGCACACTTATTTTGAGTTGTTAAGTGTTTAGAAAATGCAAAAGCATAATAATGCAATGATAAATGGTCGCAAATTTAAAGGAGAGAAAATATATTTTTCTTTATTCAAAGTATTTTCTCAAACCAAAAGAGAATAATTTCAAGATACTGAATTAAAAACAGAAATTCAGAAAAAAATAATCTAGAATTCATACGAAATACTTGCGCAGATGCGAGATGTTCCAGGGTCTGGGAATTGCTACTCCGTTAAGATCTTCAAGCCAATAGGTTTCTGGTATGTTTACTTTGGTTACACGTGTCATAACCCATCCCGAACATCCGTCATCCCGAGACTGGCGGGATGACATCATCACAAACCCAAATAAAAATTGTGAAATAAACTATACGCACACTGAATTATACAGACATCTACTATGGGGGACATACTCGTCCCGAAATATTGATTAACTAAAAGTATTTATCCATGAACCTTTTATAGGTTCGCCTTTGACAGCTTCTCTCAATCGCCTAAATGACTTCATCACTTAGCTCTACCTAGTGCCAGTAGGGGACCGACTCCTAGCTGTTGTACCTGCGAGTGTACTGCCTTCTTAGTAAAACATTTTTAAAATAATGACACATTCTAAATATCACCATAATTAAATATGAATCAAGCATAAGTATATAAGCAGTGATATAGATAAGTTCCATCTAGTATAAAAATCATACCGATCACCAAAATAAATAATAAATCATCCAGTATAAGTAAAATACCATATCTCAAACACACACCTCAAACACACATCTCAACACACCACTCCACCACCACACACACACTGGCTATCCATAGTGATCGTTTTAACCTCACGATCGGGGGTTGCAACGGTACCGTAACATTCATAGGAATGCCTTCCCAAGAAATATCCACACCCCTTTTTGGGGAAAAATATAATCTACACCCCTTTCGGGGAGAACAGCCATGGCATTGTCAAAATCAAATACAGTATCATCGAATCACAACTCAATAAATATCGCCTACTCAACATCGTCAAATCACCACGTCTACCACTTTTCTCAAAACCAGCTTTTAAAATTCAAAAATCATATTTCACACTTTCTTTTAAAGAAAACGTCCGATTTTATCAAAACCACTTTTCCACCATTTATTTTTTTGAAAACTAGGCATTTTTAGAAAAATAGATATTTCCTATTCTCTTTTTAAAAACATCGTCTAATTTTACCAAATCCAACAAAAATTCATTCTCAACTTCTTTTCGAAAACTATCGAAATCTTCCGAAAATCCAGTTTACCCACTCACTCAAATCCTGCTTGATCCATATCATTTATAGATTCATACAGTTTAGGTAATCACAAAGGTCATCTCATATATATAGAAAATAGTTTGGTAAGAAGACAGTACACTCACCTGAGTATTCGTTTCCGTAGACTCGACCGCTTATTCCCTACCAGGACTCCAGTGCATGCGAACCTAATAGTGACAGGGCCTAAATTAATATTCTGTATACAAATCCCCAAACCACGCCATGCAACCCTAGTTTCCTTAATTCCTATTTCCCGCCTTTTCTTTTGGAATATTATTATTAAATTAACATTGCTCCGTTCCGGTTTACTATATAAACTGTGTTCATATTCACGGTCCCATTATTTATTATTTTTGTTTTTGACATTCCAATGCTAATAATTAGTTTTATAACCACCCACGAGACAATTAAATTAATCAATTAAGAAAGCTCGGAATTTTACCTTTCCCGGATTTTTCGTCTGCCGCGAGATGGATTTTTGGATTCTACTGGGGGGTTTGCGTAATTTCTGATTTTCTCTTCTATCCTTCTTTTTTTTTTCCTTTCCTCTTTCTCTGTTTCAGCTTCTTCCTTACCTTACTGTCCCTGTTTCAGTTTGGAGCTCCGGCCACAGTACCTCCACACCGGCCAACACTTCATCCTTCCTCCGTTCTTCACCCCTGACTCGAACATGCACACGGCACACACACACAACACATACCAATCCCAGCATACATGCTGTACCCATTTTCTTCTCTCTCTACCTCTCACTTACCGCCGGCCAAGATAACCGACGGTAATACACATGCACATACACATACACACATACACGCATGCACACCACACACCCATCACTGACGATGATCACACACACACCACCCACTAAAACCCATACCGTCGGTGAGTTCTCTCTCTCTGACCTACCGCTGGCGACAACCCACCGGAGTGGACGACCCCGCCGTTGATTGGACGGACGGTACACTTACATCGTATACACGATCATCGTCACCACCGGCGACGGACCAACCCCTCCCACGCATACCCATACTAAAATAAATAGAGGAAACACGCACTCGACGACGATGGTTGAACGACGGACACCCCCCTCGCCGGAACACACCACCTCCGGATGATTACGCCGCCCTCTCCCATCATACACCCACTCGCAACCACCGCAGAAAACGACACCCTCGCACGAACTGCAAAGCCCCCACACCAACACCGACCACCCCCGCTGGCGCCGAACTCGGCTGCTCCTCTCTCTCTCTTCTTCCTCTGTTTTTCTTTTTCTCTTGATTTCCAGTTTTGATGAAATTTTCTTTGATCATTACTCATAAAGGTAGGTATATATTGCATGTAATTAGTGGGTTTAATTCATCGCAACGCGCCACGTCACTACCCTCTCTCTTTCTCCTGTCGGCGGTTGCTCATCGATCACGTATGTGTGTGTGTGTGTATATATATATTAAACTTTTTAATTAATTACTCTTTCCTCCCCCAACTTTCTTTAAATCCAAATTTTAATCAATTTCAACTTCTTCTTCTTCTTTTTTTTTTTCAAATTTCTAAGATTTGCAATTTCACCCCTTTAAGTTTCAATTAAAAGTTAACTGTCAATTTACCTCCCTAAGTTGGGATTTAATGTTTCTAGCTTTTCAATTTGATCCAATTTCACCCCTAATTTTTCATAATTACTCTAAAATACCACTAAAATGACGTACGTGTTAATTCAGGGTCTTACAACACGGTAAGGGCCTTCCTAATTTGGAACCAGCTTTCCTAAGTGAGCTTCTGGGCGATAAGGCATTACCCTCCGAAGTACCAGGTCTCCAATGGTGAAGTATCGTGGATGGACTGCATGATTGAACATATCGTTCTAGTGGAGATAGGAAAAAGGGTGTTTCTCTAGTTGTAGACATTAGGGTGGTACGATGAGCCCATAGTACTCCATGGAGTTCTTACACCTACTTTCCTTTGGCATCGTTTAATCATTTCTTGAGCGCCTCTTTGATAGAATGGTTTATCACTCTACTTGCCCGTTGGCTTGTAGGTATGTTGGACTCGATATCCGATGTTGAATCTTTAGCTCATTGTACATCCAAACTACTTTACCATCGGTAAAAGGTGTCCCATTGTCAGAAATAAGAATCGCTGGTATACCAAAATGACAGATGATGTTTTTCCAAAGAAAATTCTTTACTTCGTTCTCTCTTACTGTTGCAAATGTTTCCTCATCAGCCCACTTGGTGAATAATCAATTACCACTAGTAGGTACTTTTTGTTTAAAGGTGTTGGTGTAAACGGACCCAACACATCCATTCCCCACTGAGCAAAAGGTCATGGGCTAATTATTAGAGTTTGTTTTTTAGCAGAAACTTTAATGTCATTCGAGAATCGCTGGCATTTGTCACACTTCCTGACGTACTCTTGCACATCAGCGAGTATGGTTGGCCAGTAATGCCCCACTCTCAGTATTTTATGTACCAAGGTTCTTCGCCCTTGGTGGTTCCTGATAGGTGTAAATTACCTATCTATTTTTAATCCGAACGTTATTCGTTTTCGAGTATGTTTAGTATGTTTTAATATATTTTAATGTGTTTTTATTCTTTTTTGTACTAAATCAGGTGTGTGGGGGTGAAACGGTATGCAAACGGATGTTAAACGATGATATCAAATCGATAACGGTGGAAAAACAAGCTCGAAAGCAAAATTCTGAGAAGAAGCCCACCGCCACGGCGTCTAGACCACCACTGCAGCGGTGAAAATGCAAAGAAGGTACTGATTTTGCTGGACATCTACCGCCGCAGTGGTGAGATTTACTGCTGTACCGCCGCGATAGTGAAACTGCAGTATGGTCCTAAATTCACCAATGACTCCACCGCCTAGGTAATCAATGAATTGACTTACTCATCGCCTAAGCGGTCACCTCTGCACAGATTTAGATATTTTGTTAGATATTTTCCCTATTTATACTCTCTTCCTCTCCTCACCTCCGGTAATTAGAGCTCCATAGGATTTAGTATATTTTACAGAGAGGTTTTGGGAGTGCTCATTCAAATCCTAAGGAGAAGATCACGTTGCCAAGAAAGGGGAACGATCTCGAAACATTTTTAGAGATAAATCTTCAGACTAGGTTAAGTTTCTATTGTTCCTTCTTTTATTTCTTAACTTAAGATTGTTATTTGAGCATGTTTAGCTTAGTTTTCATTGTATAACCGACTATGGCCATGAGCTAAACAGGTTTTTGTCTAGGGATTAATATAATTTATGAAAATGTTGTTTTGTTGAGTTTGTGTTTCGTTTGCGGATGTTCTTCATTATTTTGATTGTGTATGTCGTATTGTTTGTTTATCATGCTTAGAATGATGTTATAAGAATACCAGGTTTGACAAATCCCGGATTCGGGCTAGAATAAACGAACGCTATGATCCAATAACCTGTGAGGAAGTTGGATTATGTACAATCGATGACGTTGGAGAAAGACTCACGCGACCTAGGGTCATTAAGACGTTGAAGAGGACTTCTTTGTTGACTCGAAGTCATGTAATCCCCCGTCTTACACTCAGGAGAGGTGGCGGTGGAGTTTTAGAACTAAGATTGTTGATAGGGTAAACACAACGTGACGATCCAATAACCCGGTCGGGAGTTGGATTGTGTGCAATCAATGACGTTGGGGCAAGACTCACATGACCTAGGGTCGTTAAGATGTTGAGGGGGATTTCTTCCTTGACACGAAGTCGCGTTATATCCCTCGTTTTACACTCAGGAGAGGTGGCGGGAGAGTTTATGAACTGAGATTGTCGAATAAGTCGAACGCCGTTAATGTAAACTAAAACAAGACCAAACACGTTTTTGTAAACAAAAGTTAATCCATCGGCAATACTTTCCCTAAACACCTCATAATAGTATTAGTATAGTTAATTTAATTAGATTAATTAACTTAGTATTAGTATTATTTTTGCCTAGATAAAGTTAGATCATGACAAACGCGGTACTCAATAATAGTCAAAACCAATCCCTGTGGACACGATAACCCTAACTCTCCCAATCTATACTAAAACTTGACCTCGTATACTTGCGAGTGAAAGTAGCGGCGTATTTACGCGCTACCAGTTCCCACAAACTCCTTCATGTATCTCTTGTAGGACGTAGTTTGCTTCTTTTGATCCTAAACAGAGCAACAACGGTTGGGAAAAAATCATCTATACAATTTATCGTTGGTTAACACATACCTTGACTTTTGTATTAGACATTCCTAGTGGTGTCCTTGTTTTCTAGTAGAACTCCCTCCTTCAAGTATTGAACTATAGGGGTTCTCCAATTATCTTCTTGATCCAACTAGCCTATGTACGCACATTAGCTAACTAAGGAAACAACAGAAGATTGATCAAGGAATTCCACCAATTCAGATTTCTAATCTGGCCCCAAAGTAGAGGCTAATAGGACAAGGTATGCCTTGGTGTTCTCAGCCCATGAGATGGCCTCAAAGTTGCAACTCTGGAATAGGAAGGTCAACTCTTTTACTTTTTTTAGCATAAAGTCGCAACCTCTCCATTAATGGTGAACAACCCATTAATTTAGTTGACCACCAATTGGGAGTCTGATTTTACCTCCAAATGCTGGGCCCCCATTTCCCTTACAAGAGTCAACCCAATAATTACAGCTTCGTACTCAGCTTCATTACTGGAGGTCTGAAAACAGAATTGTACCACTTTTTCAAGCTGATCTCCATCAGGCGTTTGCAAAACTATTCCTACACCACACCCCTTCATGTTTGAAGCACCATCAACCCGTAGCTTCCATGGAGCGATGGATAGAGAAGTCGCTTCCTTGTTTAATGGAGGTGTTAGTTCAGCAATGAAGTCAGCCAGAGCTTGTCCTTTGATTGATGCCCTAGGCATGTATTTGATGAAGAACTCGCCAAGTTCCACAGTCCACTTCATAAGGCAATCAGAAACTTCTAACCTGTGCATTACTGCCCGGAGCGGGTACGAGGTCAGCACGTTAATCACAAGCGCCTGAAAATATGGTCTAAGTTTCCGTGCTACAATTACCGAAGCCAAGGCCAACTTTTCCAACTCCATATAACGAGTTTCTGTTGGAACTAATGGTTTGCTGATGTAGTACACCGGTCTTTGCCCTCCTGCAAGTTCTTAGACCAGTGCAGCACTCACTGCTACTGGTGTTACCGCCAAATAGAGGTTTAGTTCTTCTCTTGGGTTTACTTTGGCCAAAGTCACCACAGAGCCCAAGTAATATTTAATGGATTGAAGGGCACACTCACAGTCATCATCCCACTTAAAAGTTTAATTTCCCTTCAATATCTTAAAGAAAGGGGCACACTTATCATTTAATTTTGAGATGAATTTGTTCAGCGCTGCTAATCTACCAGTTAACACCTGGACTTCTCCTATGGTTGCAAGAGATTTTAAATTTTTGACAGCTTCTATCTGTCCAGAATCCACTATGATGTCGGACTGGTTAACCACAAAACCGGAACTTGCTAGATGTGACACCAAAAATACACTTTTCAGGGTTCAACTTCATGTTATATTTTCTTAGAACAACAAAAGCCTCAGCCAGATGGCTGAGGTGATCCTCCTGCCTAGAAATTTTGACGAGCATATCATCTATATAGACCTCCATGGTGGCCCCAATTTGATTTTGGAAAATGCGGTTCAACAACCACTGGTATGTAGTTCCTATATTTCTCAAACCGAATGGCATTACCTTATAACAGTAAGTACCTTTTGGTATGATGAATGATGTCTCTTCCTCATCCTGCTGATCCATACAGATTTGATTGTAGCCTGTATAAGCATCCATCATGGTCAAGCGTTGGTGCCTTGCTGCAGCATCTACCATCTAGTTTTTCCTCGTCATCAGATAGCAGTCTTTCGGGTATGCTTGATCAAGATCAGTGAAGTCCATACACATTCTCCACTTTCCATTTTTATTTTTAACTAAAACTGGATTGGCCAACCATCTTGGGTACATTACTTCCCTTATGTGGCCAATGGAGAGTAGTCTCTTCACTTCGGTTTCAATCACTTATTATTTCTCAGGACTAAAGGTCCTCATTTTCTGTCGGACTGGAGGGTAAGACCTAGAAATATCTAGGTGATATACCGCAATATCTGGACTGATTCCTTTCATATCTTCAGGAGCCCAGGCGAAAACGTCCAGGTTCTTTTGGAGCAGCTTGCTGATCTCTTTGGCCTTAGTCTGGCTTAATGATCCTCCAATCATAAGATTCTGAGTCCCTTCATTGAAGGCGATATGCTTTACTTACTCGGCGTGCTGGATCACACTTGCATGTTCCCTGAAATTGCCAATTTCTCCTATCAAGCTTATTGGTGGAACTGCTACCTGGACCTTCTTTGATTGCTATAAAGGCGTACCCCTTCCCTTTATTGCTACGACAAAACATTTCCTTGAGGCCACTTGGTTACCTCTTATCACTGCCACAGAACTATCTCTTCCGTACTTGATACACTAGTGGTATATCAATGCAACAACCCTCATTTCATGTAACCACGGACGCCTAAGAATTGCATTGTAGGATGACGCTGAGTCTACTACCATGAATTTCATGGCTTTCATGTATCCTTATTCCTCTTTGTTGGAAGTGACGAACAAAGTGATCTTTCCACATGGCAATGTGAGATTGTCATTGAATCCCACCATAACACTTTGCGTAGAACTAAAGTTCAAACTTGGTATTCCTATCACATCCCGCCTCGGGCACCCGTTAAACCAGGGTCGGGCGTGACGACGACATGATGCTACTTGACCACTCAACCAAATATATACATACATACATATATATATATATATATATATATATACGTATTCAAATGCACGCGCACCGCTATCAACTTTTTTTTTTCTTTCAAAAATAGTACCTTCCACGGTTTGCCTCTGACCAACCCACTCCCAAATGACACTACCTCCGAACTCTACCTAGTGCCAGTAGTGGACCAACTCCTAGCCGTGATATCTGAAACCAAATATTTTTATCGGTGTACTGTCTTCATAATAAAAAATTTAAAGGATCAAGTATAATTGTTAAATACCAATTTTCAAAATATAACATTTTATAATTGCAGACCAAGTTGAAAATCCAGTCTCACTGTCACCAATGTAATAGGCTAATGTAATTAAAACAAGCAGAAGTGTTAAACACCCCATTTCAAAATATAATAATATACCCGCATACTATGTTGAAAATCCAGTTTCACTACCCCTAATGAAATAAATAAATATAATTAACCCCCAGCTCAAATATTTTAAGTCAACTCTTCCAAACATTTTAAATAAACCACACCCAAGCATTTAAAATCCACCAATTGAAATACTTTAAATTCACCAATCCAAATATTTTAAACCAACCAGACCAAATATCTTAACGTATAATAAAATATACCACACCTCCTCTCCTACTAGCCATAGGATCGTTTTTACCTCACGATCGGGAGTTACGACGGTACCGTTACCTGTACAACTGTGCCATCTAAAGTGACTACCAGTGCCAGGTCTATTTGTTATCCCCAATGGTAGGGGTACCACCCACAGGATTTGCACTTCTGACGGGTCAATCAAACCACCTGCAGGACTAATCCTCCGGACAGGTCATAATATCAACTACCTATAGGACTACCCTCCTGACAGGTCATAATAATCAACCACCTGCAGGGCTATCCTCTTGTCAGGTCATAATGTAATCAACCACCTACAGGACTAATTCTCCTGATATATCATAATATCACAGACCACCTGTAGAACATGCCCTCCTGACAGGTCATAATAATCAACCACCTATAAGACTAACCCTCCTAACAGGTCATAACCATCCTGTAGGACATGCCCTTCTGACGCGATCAAAACTATGGCATAGTCAGACAAAAAATTACTTCCCTCATTTTTTTTTAATTACTTTCCCCATTTTTAAAATCTACTGCCGAAAATCACTTTTCGCCTTTTAAAATCTACTTGATCCAAAAATTATTTTTCACCTTTAAAACCAACTCGATCCAAATACGTCGTAAAATTATCCATTTTTAAATAAACACATTTTTCACAATTTATATGAAAATAAAATTTTTAAATTTATATAGAAGACAGTACACTCACCTCGATTTCTGTACTGCAAAACTATCACTATCCAAAACCTACCAGGACGCTGGTGCCTGCAAACCTAATAACGATAGGCCCTAAATCAATATTGTTTTTGAAATAATCCTACAACGCAATGCATGGCCCTAAAATGCAAACTTTCTCCTTTCTCGAATTTAATTATGCGAAATTATTATTTATCCCACTTCGTTATGTTACTATTCACTGTACCAAAACTATTAAGGTTAACAATTATAAAAATATTATCGTGATTACGAAAATTTTAATGTTAGTAATTTAATTTAACGAAAATAGTAATCGACTGAAATTTTACCTGTTTCTGAATTGCCTGCCGAGAGATTGAAATTTTGGATTTCTATTTTTTTTATATTTTTTTTTTCCTTTTTTTACTCTTTGTTTTTTGTTTTCTATGCCTCGACCTCATCGCCACAGCAAATACGCCACCGCCGCAGCAACACTATAGTGACCTCTATTTCTGTTTCGTTTTAGACTGAACATTTTTCTCTCTCTTCACCAACTCCGGCGACTCCCACACCACCGTCCAAACGTCACATGCACACAAAACACACACCGTTGGACAACACACACACACACCGTTGCAATTGAACACCCACACGCACACACAGAAGACATAAACACACACACACACACACACACACACACACCGTCGACAATCACACACACCCACCGGATCGATGACCTCACCCACAATGATCACTCCCACCGCCGTTGATCGCCAACAACGACCACACTCCTGTTGACCCACAACACACACACACACAACCGGACTGAACAGAACACCCACACATAATCGACAACACACACAGACGAAACATACATGCAGCAACACACACACACACTCTCACCTGACGAACGGCGACGATCACCCCTACTGTCCACACACACACACTCATCCAGAACACACACCCACACACGATCATCGGATGCACGACGACAACGACGACCACACACCCACGCCGAATAAACAATGACTATCAGAACCCACCACCGCTGGCGACCCAACGACACCGCCAAACCTCTCTCTCTCTCATCTATTTTCTAATTTTCTTCTTTTAAGGATTTTGTGATCTCAATTTGCATGCATGAGTATATATATGCATGATACTAGTGGATTTCCTTAATCTCCTACGCTGCCACATCAATCGGATCTTGTTTGTTTTTTTTTTTTATCCTGACAGTATATATATATATATATATATATATATATATATATATATATATATATATATATATATATATATATATTCATTTTCTTTTCCCAAATTACATTATCCTCCCCTAAATTTCTTTAATTTGTCATTTAAATCCAAAATTTAAAATGAATGTTTCTAAAATTACTAATTAACCCCTAAACGTTTAATTTAAATTAAAAATGACACATTCCAGCCCGTTATTTTCTAAATGTTTTAAAATGCAACTAAAATTATGCACGTGCTAAAATTAGGGTCTTACAATTCCCATCTGCTTCAAAGTACTGACAAAAATAATATTTGTAGAACTACTATTATTGATCAGGATTCGTCTTACCTGGAAGCTAGAGATCCACAGAGTAATAACAAGGACATCCTCATGTGGGTGAACAATCCCTTTGCAATCCTCTTCCGAAAAAGTAATGATTAGTCCTGGTTTTGTTGTCACTACTATACTTCTCCGAAGCATTGCTCCAATACTGCTTCACAGACCTTTTTTTTTTGTTCTTGATTGGACTCTCTAGTGGTTGGCCCAGTAGAACTTATCATGAAGATTACTTCACGATTCTCTCTGGGATGCTTATCTTTCCATTCTTTTTCGCGATGTTCTTATCGACGGCTCTAATTTTTGGGTCTCTTCTTATCCCTTGGGCGTTCTTATAACTAATCGCATAGCTGACCCATATCAGCTAAACACTTGATCTCTTTTTTGAGCTCTCAGCAGTCATTCGTATCGTGACCATAATCCCTATGAAAATCACAATACTTAAACCTGCTATTTCTATTGGATTTGGTAGTCTGCTTGGGAGGCCACTGAATTATTTTAGAAGCGCGTATCTCATGCAAGATTCTATAGATCGGCATTCGCAGACCAGGTAGGTTTGGTTCTTGACGAGCTTCTAATCTGGAATTTGAACTCCTAGCTCGATCTTTATGACTGTCCGCGGTGCTAGCTTTCGCCTTGCTTCCATCATTCTCGCTCTATCTGGGGTGATCTCTGAAAGATCCTCTGCCTTCTCTAGCGAGCTTGACATCCTCCAGTTTCATATAGGGTTTGGCTTTTTCCATAAACTCTGACATGCTCTATGACTCTTCTTGGTTAAGGAGTCTTGAAAGCGGCCACAACGTAACCCTGAGGTGAATTTATTAATGATGAGATTGGTATCGCAAACCTCAATGCACGTCAATTCCTTAGTGAATCGGCTCATATACTGACACAGAGTTTCTCATTTCACTTGACACAAAGCGAGCAGAAAATCAGGACCCGTCATTAACCTTTGACAGGTTATGAAATGGTTGATAAATATTTTTTCAAACTCCTTGAACAACGTGATGGAGTTTGGAGGGAGCGTATGCAACCATTCGAGGGCTGAACTCTTCAACGTGGTAGCAAAAGCTCTGCAGAGTGTGGAGTCGCTTGAATTGTAAAGATTCATTACGTGCTTGAATTGGCGGATATGGTCCACAAGATCTGCTCTCCCATCATACTTCTCGAACTTTGTGGGATCAAACTTTTTGGAAAGCAGGACAATTAGGATATCTGGCCAAAAACACATCTCAATTTCTTTCAACAGCGTGTCCAGTTCATCCAAAGGCTGACCCCTTTCCACTTTACTTCAGATCTGTTGATATGAATCAACAGTCTCAGTTTGGCTGTAGATTCTTCTCTCTTGCTGATGGCTTACATCTTCTTGAGTAGGTCGCTATTCATAAGACTGAGGATTAGCATACCCAGGAGACCCTGCTTTTTCTCTAATTTCATGGTTAGCTGTTGGGGATTGCGATATGCTACCAACAATTACCCTCGCCATGTATTTGATCGTCTCAACCATCTCAGTCATCTTTGCAGTAAGAGCATCAATTTTTGCATCAGTGTTTAGCACAGTTGGTGGATGATCAGTATAAACCTTCCCATGCTATTTGTAGCTGTCTCATAGCCGTGACATAAAGTTTTTTATGTTAGCATTTTCGATAGACGGTACCAAATGATGTTGCCAAAAAATACCCAACACGTGCAACTGCTCCGCATATGCCATAAACCTTTTCACCTTCATCCTATTACCTACAAAACCATGAGTTCCAGTGGGGGACACCGGTGTGGTGTCGGCCAAAGAACCTCCGGCGTGAGAATAAGTTAATTTGGTATATGTAGAAAGTTGTACACCAATTGAATTGTGTCAATTACCAGTGATATCTACTCTTTTATAGGCTCTGACACATGTTGTCGTTACTTTGGAGAGGTCGTCAATCCGTTGATACGCTCCTAACGACTTGGAAGATAACCAATATCCCTATGATCTCATGGGATATCTTTGTAACGATCCCCATTAATTATGGGCCATTACAGTCAATTTAGCCCATCTCCTCAAATGTAAGGGAGTCATTTATGTTGAGCTGACCTATTAGTTCCTTAGCCTTGGACACCGTGGGTTTAAGTATACCCAAATATGGGCCTCTTTATGAGACTATGATTATTGCTCAGAAGACCACCGAAGTTAACACACAAGTGGGCCTGTCATGCTTCGGCCTAGATAACCCATTGGGTCTATCTGTTTCGGATCAAGTTTCATACCCGATCTGACCCATTTAAGGCTAAATGCCTATGTCAATTATGAGTGGGAGTTTTCCCATGTCAGAATACACTCAACATGGAAACAATGATTGCTTTCAGGCAAAACCCTACAAGTTTCGTCTTCCATGAACTCCGACAAGCAAATGGCGCACTCTAGTTGGCGGTGGTCGGTGTTTTCGGCGAATTAGGAGAAAATAGGTAGAGATTTCAGCACGGAAGGGTCTAGGCCTTGTGAAATATCGACGGCGGTGGGTTCAGAGTTAAAGACGAAGTTATGGGCTCGACGCATACGAAGGTGGTCGGCGGCAACTGAACTAACGGGCTTACATATAGAAATAAAGTATAACAACGTAGATGGCGAATAGAAAGACAACGGAGGTTAGAATCAGCTTTTCGGTGAATATGTAAAGGGTAATAGGGAAATCGCCACCATTAATGGTGGAGGTTGATGGTGGTGGTGGCCTCTCTGCGGAGCTTTAGATGGTTGCAGAGGGTTAAAGCCATGGGCAAAGAAGCCGACGGATACAGGGTTTTTAAGGAGGGGTTAACCAATTCATAAGAAAAAAGAAAAGAAAATAAAAAAGAAAAAAAAAATATATTTTTATCCCTGTGATTTGCACGTGACTTGCACGTGGCCCAAATCCGTTAGTTTTAATCCCATTAATTTTTTGACAGAAGGTCCATTTAAAAATTCTCATGCAAATACGAGAACCACTTTGACAAAAAAAATGGAGGGTCAAACAGAAAAACACATGCAAATACGAAGACAAAAATTGTAATTTGCCCAATAAAAAAATATATCATTCCACCTAGATTTGTCTCTCTCATTTTTTAAATTTCTTTAAAAGTTTTTTCTCTGTTTGTGTATATCATTAACTATGAAAATCTCTTTTATTAAGACTCAGGTTCTCTGTCTCTCTCAATCACTAGCCAATCAACTCTCTCTCAAACCTGATGACCACTATACCACGCACCTCTATCAAGATCAATATGAGCCATCACGGAATAATTCTCTTTCAACTCCACCATTTAATTTGTTAAGATTTAAAACTATTTCCCTCAAAATTTGTTGACTTTACAGCCTATGGTTTATTTTGATGGATTTTTTTATTTTTGATGCAATAATTCTTTATTCTTGGATGACGTTTTACTATCTTGAATTTCTGTATCATGATTATTAATAAACAAATGGTGGCCGCTATTACGCGTCGCCACTTTCACCGCAAGTGTACGGATCAAGTTTTAATATAATGAACCTTTCGGTTGGGTATCGTATCCATAGGGATTGGTTAAAATTACTATCGACTACCGTAATTATCATAACCTAATTTTATCTAGGTGTTTAAAATTTGAATTTAATTAATTAATACTAATACTAAACTAAAATACTAATTAAATTAACTATACTATAAATACTATATTGAAATTGTTTATGGGAGTAGATTGCCTAGGGATTAATTTCATTTACTTAAACGTGTTTGATATCATCTGACTTACGTTAACGGTGTTCGACCTCTTCGACAATCTCTGTTCATGAACTCCCTCGTCACCTCTCCCGAGTATAAGACGAGGGGAAACGTGACTTCGTGTCAACGATGAAGTCCTCCTTAACATTTTAACGACCCTAGGTCACGTGAGTCTCTCCCTAACATCATTGATTGCACACTTTCTAACTCTCTTCAAGGTTATTGGATCGTCGCGTTGTGTTTACCCTAGTCTGAATCCGGGGTTACCTCTCCCGAGTGTCAAACCCCGTATTCTCAATATATCTAAACTAATATATAATCATATAAAATATGACAAACACAATCAAATAATGAAGAACGATAATTAACAAAATCCAACTTTACAACGGTAAACAATTATTACAAATTTCAAATACAAATTCAAATAAAAATTTATGCGTAGCTACATTCCCACCGGCTCTGCAATCAAAATTGTAGGGTTATGAGCTAACACTCAGTAGAATTTTAACCTCTCTAATACATGTATCTAATCAAATCTCAAATGAACATATGAACGTGTATCTCACATAATTTTTACATAACAACCCTAAATATTTTATAAAAACTAACAGTTAAAATTTAACAACAACTTATGCATGAATCACATAATCAAGAGAGAGATTAAATACAAAAATTAAAAGAGTTAGAAATTCTACCAGAAATCAGAAACCGAAATCGAAAGCGAAATATTCAAAATATGTAATACTGTAACTTTTCTTGATATATATATATATTATTTTTTTTTATTTTTTATTTACAATTATTATCCCCTAAAATAAAAATAATATTAATTATAACTCAAAACTCTTAAAATTATATTTTAAATAACACAGTAGTCCCAAAAATATTAAACTTTTATAAAATAATATTTTCAAAATATAAATTTTTCGGGGTATTACAATATTTTCCAAACATACTTTGTTTATGTATCACTTTAGGGAATATTAAATAGAAATAAGATTATTCAACATGCATTGCTTTTTCTCTCTCAATTCTTTACATTTTTTTAAAATTTTTATTTCTATCTTCATCCGCAACTATGGAACATTCCTCTATTAAAACTTAGGTTTCTTTTCTATCTCAATTGTAAGTTAGTCGTCCCTCTCTCAAACTTAACGACCATTATACCACGCACCTCTAGCAACACCACCATGAAATATCATGGAGCAATCCGCTTTCAGCTCACTACTTGATTTATTAATATTTAAAACTATTTTCCCAAATTTGTGGATTTTATAGGCCAGGTTTAGTTTTAGTTTTAATTTATTTTTTTATTTTTTTTTAATTTTGATGTAGTAACCCATTATTTTTAGATGCCTTTGCTTTCTCGAATGTTTATAGCGGATTTATTGAGAAACAATTGATGAAATTTTGAATGATGTCAAAATAATATATAGGTTAAATTGCATTTTATCCCCTTCTATATTTTTTCTTATTTTCACTTCACTCTCCATTTTCACTTTAAAAACTTACACTTTACCCCCTTAGAAATTAGCTTTCCTTTAAAAAATATATATATAAGATAATTTAAATATCGTGTTAATTGGAATGAAAAAGACAATATTAAATGTGATAAATTCTTTTTTATTTATTTATTTATTTCTTCATCTTTCTCTCTCCCTCGGCTCTTTTTATTTCTTCGACAACTTCTCTGTCTCTTTCTTCTCTTTCTACTTGTCTTCCCTTTTTTCTTTTATCAAAATTCATGGCCATAGATCAAAAATGGAGGGAGAGAAACAACAAATCATAAAGTTCATTGATTCCTCAAAACAATTATAGATTTCTCAAAAAATTAGCCATAGATTTGCAAACGTCCTGGGTTAACGGAGGTTGAATACTTCCAAGAGTGAGAGTTTCTCCACCAATCGCGTGGAGTCTAGCTTGGTTTCTTGGGGATAAGTCAGAAAATCTTAAGTGAACTTGATTCTGCTAATAATTTCAAGTAAATAAATAATAAAAAGTATTTTGATATTATTCCTGAACTGCATCAATGTTGTTATAAATCTTGGATATTAAGTTAAAATGTTTAGCTCTTTAATATGATTAAAAGACAGAGACCAAAGACAATTGGTAACTTAAGGCTCGTTTAGTTACTGTTTCCGTTTCTTGATTTCTATCCCCGTTCCCAAAAAATTGAGAATAATGTATAGAAACGTGTTTGGTAACACGTTTTTGTTCTCAAAATTTTGGGAGTAATTAATAACTTTTTCTTGAATTCTTTAAGAATTGGAGAAAAAAAAAAAAAAAAACGTTCATTCCTATGAACTCCCACAAAAATTATTTTCAACACCGTCACTCTGCCGGCCAAACCTTGGGGTTAAAATTGAATATCTTAAAAAAAAAATTGGCTTCAATTAATTTCTTGAATTGATTCTTGAAATTAATTTTTTTTTTTTAGAATTTCAATTTTAATCCCTAAAGCTTCCAAATTAAAAATTTTAAGCCCAAATTACTGAATTGGCCCTTGAAATTTTCAACTAGTGATTTTCAATTTTGAATTGGAAATATTTAACATTTATAAAAATTCAACTTCAATAAAATTTTAGTTTTTGAAATTAAATAAAAGCAATACGATAGCGGAAAAAAATATGGTGTCTATAGTTGTTCATCTTCATCAAGTGAGTTTGCTCATTATGACAAAGACATGAGACATGCTCTATTTTGTTTCTGTTCGAGTAAAATTAAATATATGGGCTTATATATTAAATAAATGTGTCACACCCCACCCCGGACACCTGTTACCATGGGGCCGACGTGACATCGACATGACATCATTTGACTAACCAACTCAATTGCGACAATATACAAACTTTCATCTACACATCATATATATATATATATATATATATATATATATATATATATAATAACTTCATACTATACGAATAATCTGTTCCAAAAATTGCAACAACAAAATATATCTCATAAATCGCCCTTAGGTTCATCCTCTGACAGCTCATCTCAAATTACTCTCGTATGACTCCAACGCCTGACCCACATAACTCTAACTAATGCCAGTAGGGGACGAACCGACTCCTATCTGCTCCACCTGCGAGTGTACTGTCTTCTTAGTAAAAATATTTTATAACAAGAATTCATATCTATAACATCTAAATGGATCAAGCGTAAGTATATAAACACCACATAGCTCTTAAAATCTCCAGTATATAAACAGTGAAAATAAAGCGATATAGATAAATTTCATCCAAATCCATCTAGTATAAAATCATACCAATCACCATAATAAATAATAAATCACCCAATATAAGTAAAACACCACATCTCAAACCACCACTCCACCACAATACATACTGACTAGCCATAGTGATCGTTTTAACCTCATGATCGGGAGTTGCAACGGTACTGTAACATCCGTAGGAATGCCTTCCTACGAAATATCCATACCCCTTTTTGAGGAGAAATATAATCCACACCCCTTACGGGGAGAAACATCCACATCCCATGGGAAGAATTCACACTCCTTACGGGAAAAAATATAATCCACACCCCTTTCGGAGAAAACAACTATGGCATCGTCAAAATCATCGGTATAGTTAAAAATCCACATCCCTTATGGGAAGAAATACATTTTCACACCACATCGTCAAAAATCCACACCTCTTATGGGGAGAATATAAACCACCCATATCAATGAAAATTATTTTTTAATCCTTCTTTTTAGAAACCAATATAATTCCCCGAAAATTCATTTTACCAACTCACCCCAAAAACCTACTTGATCCATATCATTTATGAAATCGTACAGTGTAAGTAAACACATATATCATATATATATATATATATATATATATATATATATATATATATATAATAGTTTGGTAAGAAGACAGTACACTCACCTGATTATCCGTTTTCGAAGACTTTAACCGCCTATTCTCTACTGGTACTCCGATGCCTGCGAACCTAATAGTGACAGGGCCTAAATTAATATTTTATGTAAAAATGACCTAACCATAAAATGCAGACCCTAATTTCCGTGACCTCCTATTTCTCGTCTTTTATTATGAAATATTATTATTCAACTAATATTACTTTGTTACAGTTTATTATATCGAATTTATTCATGTGAACGGCTTACTATTTCCTATCGCCATTTCAATTTAGATAATTAAATACATATATTAAAGAAGTTCAAAATTCTACCTTTCCCGGATTTTCAGATGGCCACGAGATTGGATTTTTATTCCTATTGGGGGGTTTGTGCAATTTTCTCTTCTTTTTTTTTTTTTTTTTTTCTTTCTTTTCTTCTTTTCCCGCTTCTATTTGCTGTTCTGCTGTAGCCGCCGCCGACAAACCTCCGATCACACCATCTTCATTTATCACCTCTGTCGGTCGGCCATCCTCAATCAATCACACACACATACACACCCCCAAACACCAAACACACGCATTCACCATCACTGTCGTCTGATTCGCAATACACACAGCACCCACAACACACACACACACACACAGTCAAGACTGAAGAACAACCACACACACGCACCATCGGACCTCAGAACAAAACACACACAATCAATCACGCTCACCCCGCAAAGTCGACGGCACCCTCTCTCTCTCTTTACTCTCCACTCCGGCGACGACCACCTATAGCGACTATAAACACATAGAAAACACACCCATACACCCCTGATCACATACCCACAACTAAACACTTACATACACAACTGGAACTCACACTCCTACTCACCGGCGACGACACTGTGACGATCGTTGATCATCCCCACCGTCTGCGCACACACACATACACCAACAACACTGAAGAATACACACACACACATACTCACACACAGCAAGCCCATACACACACGCATGCACTACTCTCTCTCTTTTTCTAAACTACACTCCGGCCAATTCCGGCGACGACGATGACAATCAAACACACACCACCGCCACCTCCGTCGACGAAACTCACTGACCGAACTCACCACATACACCTACACCGCATCACACACACACACGACAAACACGTGACAACCCCACACCACCGGACGATCGACGGCCCACCGACTCCCCCATCGTCGGACGTTCTCTCTCTCTCTCTCTCTCTCATTTCTCTTTCTCCGTTTTTTATTTCTCTTCCTTCTTTCTCCCGCGCGTGTGCATGTGTATATATATATATATATGTATGAAAGATCGGCCACGTATCCTCTCCGAGCTCCATTTGATTACACGTTGCATTTATATATGTGTGTGTGTGTGTGTGTGTGTGTGTAAATTGTTGGTCATAGGAAGAAAAAACATATTAGTTGAATTACACTAATCTTCCCTCTATTTTGTTAAGTTTTGAATTAAACCCAAATTAATATTTAATATTTTAAAAATTATAAATTGACCCCTAAAATATTTAAATCAAATAATAAATTACGCAATCTACCCCGTTATTTATTTATTTTTTTTATTTTATTTTTTTATTATTTTTTTTGAAACTTTTTAAAATACGACTTTAAATAAAAAAAATCAGGGTCTTACAAAATGTGAATTAGAGGCTATCAAATAAAAGTAGGCCAATTAAAGTGATCAATTTAAGTTTTGGGGCATTAATTAATGTATTATAAAGTGTGGACATTAATGTGTAGAGACAAGTGTAATTTCTATTTTTATGATGGGTTAAAATAGAAAATACAAAAATACGAATAGACGTGACTGTTTATGAACATACGTGACTGTTTACGAATAGACACGAATGTTTATAAATAGGGATCGTGGTCCCTAGATCACATAACGTTTTCTATTCTTCTGATCCTTATTGTTGTAAAGAAATTTATACAGAAAATAAGTGTAGATCTGGAAGATCATAAAGACTCAGAATCGGATATTTCAACTTTCATATTATAGATTCAGGTACGCTTTCGCAAATTCAGTATTTTTATTCTTAATAACTCAATATGAATGTTCCTGTTTGTGTGATGGTTTTCACATATGGAAATTAAGTTTTTACATTTACATGTGGTATCAGAGTCATCTCATGTTGAATTATTGAGAATAAGTTTGGAAGGAATTTTTCATATTAGGGTCAAAAATATTTTTTCCCAAAAAGTTTAATATTTACGGAAAAATTTAATATAGAAGAATTCTACTTTTCATTACAAGTTCATCGATATAAATTTCATGAAATTTGGCCGAACTTATATGATTTTTAAAGTTTAAGCAAGGTGTAGAATTTGGCTAGAGTTTCTGTTTCAGAATTCTGAAGATTTTGGTTGAGAATCAGTGAAGAAGAAGACGTCGTTTCATTTTGCTTTCACTGATTTATGCGACGCATATAGTTTTATATTTATTCAGACGCGTTTATTCACAAGTGGTGTGTTGGTTCGGTGGGATCTCTAGTAAAGGAATACTCCGTTTGGGGCAGGAGGTCTTATGACCGAATCTTACACATGCATATCATTTCTATAATTTTTCCTCGTTTAAAAAAAAAAAAAAAAAAAAAAAAAAAAAAGTTTACAAGAGTCAATCACTGGACATCCAGTGAGGATAGACCACCCAACCATCACTAAGGCAAGGCCAATTGGCTTATTAAGCTATTAATATTTATATCTAAATATGTTAAAGTTACAGTATGTTTATACAAAAAGATTATGTGTATGCAATTTATGTGAATATTAGTTGGCCCAAAAGAAAATTAATTTTTAACAGAATTGCATGCACACTTGTGGTAATAAATGCGTGATGATTATTTGACTTCACATATGAATAATAAATCAGCCCAAATGAAAATTTATTGTTTGATATGTTCTTATTATCAGTGTTTGATTACTATACCAAGATATTACTTACAAGTTAATATTTTTATCCAAAGATAAAATATTAATAGAGGTTCCAGTATCTTGAAATGGGGTTTGTCTTTATTTGAATTTATTTTTGTTTTAAAGACTTATGTGAGCTTGTTTTGTTTGTTTATTATTCTCTAGATTCAGCTATTAGTTCTACTTCTAACATTATTGCCAGCATTAATTCTATTCCTATGCTAAATAGCACAAACTTCAAAGCATGGCACGATAACCTTCAAATAGTTCTCGGTGTCATGGATCTAGACCTTGCATTAAGGGTTCTTTCTCCTATACCTCTTACTGATAAAAGTTCATCTGATGAAAAGAGGGACATTGATAGGTGGGAGAAGTCAAATCGCATATGTCTGATGATTAATAAGAAGGCCATTCCAGAAGCATTCAGGGGCACAATATCGAAAACGATAGAGACAGCCAAAGAGTTCTTAAAAGAAATTAAGAACAGATTTGCCAAGAATGAAAAGGCTGAAACAAGGACACTTTTGGAAAATCTTATTTCGAGGAGATATAAAGGTAAAGGGAACATTAGGGAGTATATTATGGAAATGTCTCATCTTGCTTCAAAGTTAAGAGCACATAAGTTTGCTCTCTCTGAGGATTTGCTTGTGCATTTGGTTCTGATATCTCTTCCCACACAATTCAGTCAATTTAAAGTGAGCTACAACTGTCAAAATGAGACTTGGTCTCTTAATAAGCTTATCTCATATTGTGTGCTAGAAGATGACAGATTGAAGCAAGAAAAGATAAAGAGTGCTCATTTGGCTAGTACTTCTAAAGATAAAGGGAAGAAAAGAAAGAAGGATAAAGAAGCTGCAGAGGCTCCATATCAAAAAATATAACATAAAGAAAAGAATATTGATGGTTGTTTCTTCTGTGGAGCTGCGGGACATAAGAAGAAGTAATGTACCAACTATTATGTATAGCGTGCAAGTAAAGGTACTCTTCTTAATCTGGTTTGTTCTGAGGCTAATTTAACTTCGATACCTAAAGACACTTGGTGGATAGATTTTGGTGCAACCACTCATATCAGTGTGTTTATGTAGGGCTGTCTGAGTTGCCGAAAGCCAAATGATGGTGAAATATACATTTTTGTAAGCGATGGCAAGAAGGTCGAAGTTGAGGCAATTGGGATGTTTATTAAAGTCTGGTACTTATTTGGATTTGAATGATACATTTGTTGTACTGTCATTTAGACGAAATTTGGTTTCTATATCTGTATTGGACAAATTTGGTTACTCTTGTTCTTTCTGAAATAATAAATTTAGTCTTTTTCAGAATTCAAATTTGGTTGGTACTGGTTCTTTATCTTATATAAATAACATTTATATACTTGATACGGTTGCTTCATATCATGAAACCTTGCAATTAAGTACTCGAGGTGTTAAAATGAAATTAACCAATGAGAATTCCGCATCTTTATGGCATAAGAGATTAGGTCATATCTCTAGAAGGAGAATTGAACGACTTGTGTCAGATGGGATTCTAGATTCTCTTGATTTTGCAGTTTTTGAAATTTGCAAAAAATTCCATAAAGGGAAAACAAACAAACATAAGAAGATTTGGTGCCAACAGGGCTACAGATATCTTAGAACTTATACATACAGATATTTGTGAGTCATTTCCTACGGTTTCATAGAATGGTCAACAATATTTTATCACGTTCATAGATGATTTTTCACGTTATGGTTACCTTTATCTCATTTATGAAAAGTCTCAATCACTGGATGTGTTCAAATCGTTCAAAGCTAAAGTTGAAAATTAACTCAGCAAAAGGATTAAAAGTATCAGATCTAACCGTGGTGGTGAATACTATGGTAGGTATGACGGTTCAAGTGAACAATGTCCGGGTCCATTTGTTAAATTCCTAGAGGAGTGCGGTATCGTCCCACAGTATACCATGCCAGGTTCTCCTAGCATGAATGGTATTGCTGAAAGGCGAAACAGAACGCTCAAAGACATGGTAAGGAGTATAATTAGTCATTCTAACTTACCAGCATCACTCTCGGGTGAAACATTAAAGACTGCAGCGTATATCCTTAACAGAATACCAACTAAAGCAACTGTCAAAATCCCTTATGAACTTTAGACAGGCAAGAAGCCTAGTCTGAAGCACCTACACATTTGGGGATGTCCAGCTGAAGCAAGGCCTTACAGGCCACATGAAAGAAACTGGATTCAAGAATGGTTAGTTGCTATTTTATTGGATACTCTGAAAGATCCAAGGTTACAAATTCTATGATCCTACTACTAGATCAATTTTTAAGACGGGAAACACCTGGTTCTTTGAGGATGTTGAGTTTAAAGGGGGAGATAAGGTTAGGGATTTTGTTTTTGAAGAGGAATATGTTGATATTCCCACAGCTGTTATTGGCATTAATCAGGCTCTCATTCCTGACATTATTCAAGAAGCAGATTCAAATCAAAATAATATCCAAGAATATCTCATTCCAAAAGAACAAACTCTACCACCTCTAGAACCTATGCCACTAAGGAGATCCACTAGAGAAATGAGAAGTGCAGTGTCAGATGATTACATTGTATTTCTCTAAGAACATGAGTTTGGCATTGGTGCGGTGGAAGATGATCCAATCAACTTCCGTCAAGCCATGGAAAGTTCTAAATCTCAAAAGTGGATTGATACCATGAATGAGGAGATAAAGTCCATGAAGGACAATGACGTTTGGGATATTGTCCCATTGCCTGAAGGTGCGAAACCCATTGGTTGTAAATGGATATTTAAAATCAAGAGGGATTCAAAAGGTGATATGGAGATATACAAAGCCCGTCTTGTCACTAAAGATTTTACACAGAAAGAAGGCATCGATTATAAAGAGACTTTTTATCCGGTTTTGTCGAAAGACTCTTTTAGGACAATAATAGCACTTGTGGTGAAATTTGACCTTGAGTTTCATCAGATGGATGTTAAGACTGCGTTTCTCAATGGTGACATTGATAAAACAATTTATATGGTGCAACCAGAAAACTTTGTGTCGGGAGATGCAAAAAAGATGGTTTACAAGTTAAAGAAATCCATTTATGGGCTTAAGCAAGCTTCTCGTCAATGGTATTACAAGTTTCATCAAGTTATTATCTCGTTTGGTTTTGAGATGAATTTGGTTAATGATTGTATATACCATAAGTTTAGTGGGAGTAAACATATTTACTTGGTTTTATATGCTGATGACATATTGCTTGCCACCAACGATATAGGCATGTTGCACGAAACCAAATTATTTCTGTCAAATAAATTTTAGATGAAAGATCTTGGTGATGCTTCTTTTGTGTTGGGTATACAGATACACCGAGATCGTTCTCGGGGTATGCTTGGTTTATTACAAAAGAGTTATATCGAGAAAGTTCTTAAAAGGCTTGGCATGCATGATTGTAAATCAAGTGATACCCTTGTGGCTAAGGGAGACAAATTTAGTCTCAGTCAATGCCTCAAGAATGATTTTGAGATTCAGGAGATGCAAAAGATTCCTTATGCGTCAGCAGTAGGAAGTCTGATGTATGCTCAAGTGTGTACGCGTCCGGATATTGCGTACATTATTGGCATGTTGGGCAGATACTTAAGCAATCCTGGAAAGGATCACTGGATAGCAGCCAAGCGAGTCATGAGGTACTTACAGAGAACAAAAGACTACATGCTCACTTATCGGAAGTCAGATCAGTTAGAGATCATCGGATATTCTAACTCCGATTTTGCTGGATGCCGAGATAGCATGAAATCTATTTCAGGCTATATCTACTTACTTGCTGGAGGTGCTATACCTTGGAAGTGTTTAAACAATGTATTATAGTCTCTTCCACCATGGCAGCTGAGTTTATAGCTTGTTCTAAGGCGTCCAATCATGAAATATGGTTGCAAAATTTTGTCACGGGGCTGCGTATTCTGGATGGCATTGAAAGGCCACTTAAGTTATATTGTGACAATAAATCAACAGTACTATATTCCAACAATAACAGGAGTTCTACGAAGTCAAAATTTATAGACATCAAATTCCTAGTTGTGAAAGAAAGAGTTCAGAGTGGACTTATATCTATAGATCACATTGGGACAAACTCCATGATTGCGGATTCGCTGACTAAGAGATTGCCACCCAAGGTCTTTCATGAGCACACTGCTCATATGGGTGTGGTTTCTCTTCAGGATATGTCGTTTTAGTGGGAGTTTGTATTTTAGATACTTTTATTTATAGATATATTTGTTATGGATATTATGGATTTTATGGTTATTTACTGCAGTAAAGTATTCAGTTTTCATTTACTCTGATTTTATGTGGTTTGATCTCACTAAGGTTTAAGAAAGACCAGTTGGAAATTGCCATGTTAAGATCACATTGCATGAAATTTTCATGCTACACATCCACACTTGATCTTTGTTATTAGTTGCATTGATATATGTAATCATTGATGGGTCTAGTTACGAAAAAGATGTAACAACGATCGTTTTTGTTCTGTATTAGTGTGGTTAATGGACAAGATTGTTAAAAAAATGCATAAAATTTTGATAGCAAATCTCATGAGCTCATTAAGTATAATTCACGTTTATAAAGTTGCATATATAGCCCAAATGGGAGATTGTTAGAGTAAAATTAAATATATGGGCTTATATATTAAATAAATGTGAATTATAGGCTTTCAAATAAAAGTATGTCAATTAAAGTGATCAATTTAAGTTTTGGGGTCTTAATTAATGTATTATAAAGTGTAGGTATTAATGTGTAGAGACAAGCGTAATTTCTATTTTTATGATGGGTTAAAATAGAAAACATGAAAATACGAACAGACGTGACTATTTACGAACAAACACGATTGTTTACGAATAGACGTGACTGTTTACGAATAGACACAAATGTTTATAAATAGGGGTCGTGGTCCCCAGATCACATAACATTTTCTATTATTCTAATCCCCATTGTTATAGAGAAATTTATACAGAAAATAAGTGTAAATCTGGAAGATCATAAAGACTCAGAATTGGATATTTCAACTTTCATATTATGGATTCAGGTACGCTTCCGCAAATTCAGTATTTTTATTCATGATGATTCAATATGAATGTTCCTGTTTGTGTGATGGTTTTCACATATCGAAATTAAGTTTTTACATTTACAGTTTCGCCATAGAGAATGCTAGGTAAATGAAAAAAAAATAAAAATAAAAAGACCAAACTTAGGTGGGTTGCCTACATATCTCAATGTGATAAGAATCAGGACAAAACATAGTTTGAACATTTAAATAAATATTGCCACTTCGGAAATGGTAAGAAAAAGTAAAAAGTGTACCTTAGGGAAAATCAAAAGGCTATCTTAGGATAAAATGTGCTCCAAACCGAGGCTAGGGAATGAAAGGAAATGGACCTCATGGAGGAAATCAAATCAAAGTGTCATGTTCCCTAGCCCGAATCTTGGGGTACAATATTTATGAGACGTTATTCCTTGGATTACTGAATCACTTGGGGTTGCCTACATAGCTTGACAATACCAAAGATCAAATCAAAACATGGTTCCAGGTGTGTCCATATTTGATGCATCTAATGGGTCCAGCAATTTGAGGTCAAAAAGATCAGTGCACATATGATAAGTCTAGTCATTTGAGGTCAAGAAAATGATGTGTCGAGCCATTTGAAGTTACGAAGATGATGTGTCCAACAATATAAGGTCAAGAAGATGTGTCCAACCATTTGAGATTAGGATAATGAAGTGCATGTATGATGTGTCTAACCATTTGGTTCTTGGGGTTGGTTATTGTTTTTTAATTGAAAACAACCCAAATTCTACCATCTCACTTTTTTTACTTTATTTTTTATTTTATTTTTTGATCCATATACTAAGAAAGAAAGATTATATTTTTAAAAGATATTTTTAGAGATATTGTTGGCCATTACATTTAAAATTAGTAAACAAGTCGGTTCAAAACATATTTTTAAAAGACATTTTCAATATACGTGGGCCCCATAATTCTCCTCCTTCCACATTCTTCTTCCTCCTCCCTCTCTCTTTCCCTCCCTAGATCCATAGCGATAACAGATTTGCACCAGATTTGTCGTTGCGACAGATCTAGGTTGTACCCGTCCCAACAACAAATCTATGGAGTGAGGGGGGAACAAAAAATTAGGAAGATGAAAAAAATTCCAATATTGTTCTAATAGGTTGTGGTGGTTGTTCTAGCAGGATGGGGGTGGTGGGAGATAGTTTTTTTTTTTTTTTTTTTGATTTGTTAAAAATAAAAGGATAAAAAGAATATATTTTTAAAAAATAAGAATATTAGCGTAAAATGATAAAAGAAAAAATAAATAAATAAAAAGATATTTATATATTTTAATTTTTGATTATTTTTAAAAGATTAATGATAAAGTTATAAAATTTTCTATAATTTTTTATGTCTAGGAGAACTAAGTACTCTGTGAACTTAAATAATGAGGAATTGATTGATATTTAGTAAATAATTTTGATTAATGACAAAAGGATATACCCTATCTTATAATATCGATATTATATCCTACCAATAATTTGAAGCTTCATTCCCCACTCCTCTTTACCAATACAAATTTATATATAGAACTTTAAAAACATTATAATTGCAACAATTTACAATATATTCACATGTCAATGTATTCTAAGAACTTCCGAAAATCTGCATTGCCTCCTTCCATCTTCAGCCTCGATCACAGGTTTTAGCCATGCGTTCCACTTCCATTATCATCAATCTTAAACACTCTTTTCATAATCAAAAGATTTGAAACATCCAAAACCGCAGTGCGCCAAACAGAGACCGAGTGCTCGTATTACCTGTTTCACTGAAAAATGGGAAGTAGGGGCAAAGAATCGTCAGCTGCATAGTAATTGATAACACTCCTAAACTAATTAATATCCACATAATTAATCAAAAATCTTAAACCTGATTATTCAATACAATCCCTAAATGATTGTTCAATAGAATTCCTAAAATCGCCATATTTTTATCAAGAATTATTCAAAATGTCCTCTTTAATTCTTTATGCTTCACAATCCTAAACTCAATTCTTATAGTTGTGATTTAATACAATAGGAAAATAAAAATATATGTAAACCCTTCAATTATATGTTTTAACTAATTTATATCAAAATAATTAAATAATTAGATGAAAAGGAGATTTTTTTATACAAAATTTTTATAAGTAATGTAAGATTAAATTAAAAATCACCAGGGGCACAATTGAGTAAAAAAATTAATGAGGGGTGTTATTTGAAATGGGCAGGTGCACTGGTAAAATTAACTCAAAATATAGGATCGTAATGAAAATTATTATTTTTTCAGGGGGCACATGCCCCTCCTGCCAATACTCCGCCAATGCCCTAATGAACCAGGACTTCTCTACCTACATTTTCTTGAACCCTCTGCAAAAATTATTTAAGTAAAAAATCGTTTACATGGATAACGCCCATATACACTTTTTTTTTCTTTTTAGCTTTAAAATAAAAGATTTTTTTATTTTTTAATTTTTGCTTGATTAGGCACCATTTGGTAACTCTTTTTTTTTTTTTTTTTTTTTTTTTTCTGTTTAAATACTTCTCAAAATTTTTTAAAAAATGTACTTAAAATCATAAGCAAAATATCTTAGTACTATCCCTATAAACGATCTCTTAATCCCCCAACCCATAACCCCAAAAAAAATCATAAAAATAGGTAAAGATGTCTATTCCACCGATCTCTTAGAACATAAAGATCAACGAAACAAAAAACAAATATTTTTCGCTTATCGAAAAATACCTAAAATCATATTTTTATTATATTTTATTTTTTTTAGTGCAAAACAAATGCTAATTTAAAATTAAACAGTTACAAAACGGTGCCCAACTTTTTTATTATATAAAGTACTTAAACAAATTAAAAATTAATCCCATAATAGATAAGAACTTTAACACAGGGCTAATCGTTTTACCTTATTGTTAATCCTCAAATTGAAAGAATCGGTTTTGGAAGCGTAGACAGGGTCACCAACATCATAAGACGGTCGGACATAGTTCTTGAGGAGGGGGACTCTACCAGGACTGTAATAATCATCATCGCTCTCGTAGAAACTCCTGCCATGTGGTCCCAGAACTTTAAGAAGCAATGCCAACAACATGCAAATTCCCTTGAAATGAAAAAATCAAAGGTTAGGGCAGTTAACAGATTAGATTGATGTTTAAAAAAAAAACAGATTCACAAACAATAAGGTGGCGTTTGTTCAGTGGTTTTGGTCTCAGATTTCTAATTCTGAGCCAGAAAACTAGGGAAATCATTTCTGTTCCCAAAAGTTGTTTGAAAGCATCAGGGAACAGAACAGAGAAATTTTCCCGATATTTTCATATATTTCTGTTTTTGTTCCCAAAATGTGTTCTAAAAATAAGTGAACAGAACAAAAACAGTTTTTCGCGATATTTCCTTATATTTCTATTTCTGCTCCCAGTGTTCTGGGAACAAAAGCCAAAAAAAAACAGAAACATAAACACAAGAAAAGCAATAACCAAACACTATCTTAGTGTTTCTAATTTATTTATTATTATCATATATCAACTCCATCTGTGGGTGTTTTATACTATATTTGTTACACAATCGATATTAAGCCTAGGTAAAGGAGGAGGGTTGCGTTAGGTAGCTGACAGCCTGCGTAAAACTTTGTCAAAACTCTTATGACGTGAATTCGAATACATTAAACGTTAAAGCATCTCCTACTAGCGACGCGCTACATTACCACTGCCCGAATGTAGTGAGAAATGAGCAAGGGTGGGCTAGGGCGTCACCCGAAAGCGACGTGCTATGTTTACGCCCGGATATGGTGTCAAATAAGTAAGGGTTACCGCATTATGGTGGACGGGTGCGGATAAAGAACCTAGTCCATGTGAATAGTCTTAAGTTAGCAACTTGGAATGTAGGTACTTTGACGGGTAAGACTAAATAATTGACGTGATGGCAGAAGGATGATTAATATTCTTTGCTTGTAGGAAACTACGTGAGTTAGAGAGAGGTCTAAAGAAATTGCGAGTACGGGATACAAGTTATGGTATACGGAGAAGGACAAACATAAAAATGAGGTAGGTATTATTGTGAATAGAGATTTAAAGGATTGCGTAATCAATATTAAGAAAATTTGAGATAGGATAATGGTTATAAAGGTGGTGATTGGAGAGGAGATCATTAACATTATTAGTGCGTACGCTCCCCAAGTGGGATTGCAAGAGGATGTTAGACGCGAATTCTGGGAGAATATGGACGAAATTCTTCAAAGTATACTTAACCAAGAAAAAATATTTATTGGAGAAGATTTTGAATGGAAATGTAAGTAAGGAAAAGGAAAATTTCGAAAAAGTATATGGTGGTTATGGATTTGGGGAGAAAAATGCAATGGATGAGATGATTTTAGATTTTGCTATGACGTATGATTTAGTTTTTCTGAATACATGTTTTAAAAAGAGAGGTTAACACCTTATCACATTTAAGAGTGGACAGAAGAATAACCAAATAGACTTTGTCCTTACAAGAACGAGGGATCACTTAATATATAAGGATTGTAAGATCATACCCGGAGAGAGTATTGCTACCCAACATAGACTGATGGTAACCGATTTGAAGTTTCAGGTGTGAAAGCAAGATTTTAAGATAAGTAGACATGTAAGGATACGTTGGAGAGATCTCAGGGGTGAAAAGATGGAGTTATTTAAGGATAAAATTAGCAATGATGAGTTACGGAAGAGACATGAGGAAGGGAAAAAAATGTGGACTGATATGGCAAGTAGTATTAAAGAGATGGGAAGAGAAGTTTTAGGAGTTTTCTGAGAAAGGAGACTACAATATAAAGAAAGTTGATGGTAGAATGAGGAGGTCTAAAAAACTGTTCGTGACAAGAAAATAGCTTATAAAGAATGGCAAAAATGTCGAAGCAAGGAGAGTTGGAAGAAGTATAAACATGCAAAAACGGAGACCAAAAAAATAATTAAAGAATCTAAGTTTCATGCGTATGATAATTTGTATCAAAAGTTATATACAAAAGCTGGAGAAAGAGACATATTTAAACTCGCTAAGCGACGTGAATGAAATACTAGAGATATAAGAAGTGTCAGATGAAAAGTCCTAGTGAAGGAGAAGAGATTATGGAATGATGGAGAAATTATTTTTATAATTTATTTAATGAGAACAACGTCGGAGAATCTAATCTAGAGTTGCCTAGTTTACCTTCAGATACGATTTATAGGTTTCATAGAAAAATCAGGCCTTCGGAAGTTAGAATAACACTAAGAAAGATGAAGATTGAAAAAGCAATAGGGCCAAATGAGATCCCAATAGAAGTGTGAAAAGGTTTGAGAGATCTTGAGATAGAGTGGTTGACTAGACTTTTTAATGACATATTGAGGACTAAAAGAATGTCTAATGACTGGAGGAGAAGTATCTTATTACCCATCTATTAAAATAAAGAAAATGTTTAAAGTTGCATGAACTACAAGGGCATTAAACTTTTGAGCTATACTATGAAACTTTGGGAGAGAGTCATAAAATATAGAATAAGGCATGAAATAAGTATAGAAGAGAACCAATTTAGATTTATACCTAGCCGATCAACCACTTAAGCTATCTATTTACACAGCAAATTAATCGAAAAATATATAGAAAAGAATAAAGATTTACATATGGTATTTATGGACTTGGAGAAGGCTTATGATCGAGTACCCAAAGAAGTTTTGTGGTAGGTACTAGAAAAGAAATATGTATCCAACGTATATATTGAGGTAATTAAAGATATGTATAAAGGTATAATCACTGGTGTCCAAACAGGAGGAGACAATACTTGTGCATTTTCTATTAATATAGGCTTATATCAAGGATTATTTTTAAGTTCTTATATCTTCGTTCTAGTGATGAATGAGCTAACAAAACATATCCAAGATAGAGTACCTTAGAATATATTATTTGCAGATGACATATACTAATTGATGAAAATAGAATAGGCCTTAATATTAAGTTAGAAAAATGGAGAGAAACCTTAGAGTTTAAAGGCTTGAAGGTTATAACAGAAGCAAAACGGAATACATGCATTGCAATTTTAGTAATGCCCGAAGAAATGATAGCGCGGTCAAAATAGGAGATGAGGAGGTTCCAAAGGTGGATCATTTTAGATATTTAGATTCAATAATTCAAAGTAATGGTAAAATCGAGGAAAATATTACTCATAGAGTCAAGACAGGATGGTTGAAGTAGAAAAGTGCAGTTGGGATGATTTGCGATCATAGGATACCATTGAAATTTAAAGAAAAATTCTACAAAACTGTAATAAGATCGGTGCTTCTACATAGTTTAAAATATTGGGCGGTAAAAACAAAGCATGTTCAGAAAATTAGTATAACAGAAATGAGGATATTAAGGTAGATGAATGAGAAGACGAGAATAAATAAAATTAATAATGAAACTATTAGAGAGAATTTAAAAATAGCACCCATCGAAGAGAATATGAGATAAAATCGTTTACTGTGGTTTGGACATGTGCATAGAAGACCCATAGAAGTACCAGTGAGAAAATTTTGTTCAAGTGCGAGGAGCTACTAAAGGGAGAAGTAGGTCTAAGAAGACTTGGGCGAGACTATTAGAACTGATTTGATGACGTTGAACCTGACTAGGAGGATGGTCCTTGATCGCTCATTATGGCGTAAACGGATTCATGTAGCCGACCCTACTTAATGGGACAAAGGCTTAGTTCTTGTCGTTGTTGTATCATATATCATTTTTTTTGTTCCGAGAGAACATGGAAAAGAAACAGAAACACTTTTGCTTTTATTTGTATCCCAGAAAGTTCTCCAAAAATTTTGGAACAGAACACAATTTTTTTCCCTTGGCTTTCTATTCTAGGTTTTTTTTTGGGGAGGGGGAACAGAGAAAATATATAAACACTAAGGTGGCGTTTGGTAACCGTTCTCATCTCAAAAATTCTCATCCCATTCCCAGATTTTTGGAATTTCTGTTTGAGAATAGCGTTTGGTAAATTCTGTTTTCGTTCCCATTCCTTTCCATTCCAATCCAAAATGAGAATTGTGTCCACTGTTTTGTATAGGTTTGAGAAATAAAATAAAATTGCTTCCAAGATTTCCCATCCCATTCCCATGGCCTAAAAGGACACGCTCGTCATTTTGTGATTTGTTAGTGAGATCCACACTTCAAACTTTGTAAGCCCTCTTTTCTCTCTCTTTTTTTTTTCTTCTTGTTCTTCGTGTTCTTTGCATCTGGTTCTCCTTCGCGAAGCAGAAGTCTACTTTATCACTCTAGTTCGTCGTCTTCTTCAACCGTGGTCGTCGCCGTCATCTTCTTCTCCATTCTCTATCCTCCATCGTCTGCTTTGCCTTCGTCTGCTTCGCCTTAGGGTTTTGATTTCGATTTCGATTTCGAAATCGAAATTGATTTCAATTTCCTGTTTCGATTACGATTTTGAGTTGTAATCGATTTCGATTAGGGTTTAGGATTTCGATTTTGATTGAGATTTAGGGTTTGATTGCTTGATGATTTCTTAATTGTGGTTTAGGGTTCGTTCTTGATTTCTTAGATAAAATCGTTAACAAATGCGATTTTGTTCCCAGATCTAAAAAAAAAAATATCGCTACCAAACACGATTCTATTCCCAAAAAGGAAACATAATTCTATCCCATCCCATCTCATCCCATTCCCATCTCACTGCATGGGATGGGCATGAAACGATTACCAAACGGACCCTAATCAAACACCAGCTGAATTTCTAATGATTCATCTTCCAAAGGATGCCGCTTCTAACCTTTGTGGGAATGAGCCAGTCTAGAGAGTGATATACCTGTACAACCAAAACGGACAAGCCAATCCATTTGCACATATCAAAATTTTCCCTCACGAAATCTTTTAATTCGTCCAGATTTCCAGTTGGATCCTCGGGGAAATCCTGAATATTAAATAAGATGCACTTAGACCTGCAAAAATACAAAATTGTAAAACGGAGGATAAAAAATTGTAAATAAAACTCACCTCTTCCCAATTGCGGTTCAAGAACACATCCACAGTCACGGCAGCTTCCAGCATGAGAAACAAAAAGACAAACACCATATACTGTGGCCCCTTTCTTAAGGCCAACAATGAAGACATTTTTAACTTTATTTTTTTATTTTTATTTTTTTAGTTTGTATCTCAGAGAACTTGGAGCAAAAATGGAAATACAGGTACAAATAATCTGTTTCTGTTTGTTCCAAGATTTTCAGAACAAAATTTTGGAAACTGAACAAAAACATAATTTTTTTATTTTTTTTTTTGTTCCCAGATTTTATTTCTGTTTATAGTTCCTGGATCAAACCTATAAAAAACAGAAACAGAAGCACTATTTAAACAGAGCGCATAGTTAGTTTCATGAAGGCGAAACGATTGTCAGGGGGAAAAATTGAAGAGCGCTGATTAATTCTTAACAAATGATGGTAATTATAAGGATACAAAATAAAGACAGCAGCCATTGGCAGTCTCTGCAGCAATATGACCCGAGCATTGTATCACACACAAAGTGATGCCAAGTCCTAAAAAAGTGTAGATGAACCTGCACATATGATATATTATTATATATATGAAATACAAATCAAGACGTATTATAATTATTTAAGACATTGACAATAATTTCTTTTCAAAAAAAAAAAACTGAAGTTCAAGAATGAAAGCTGATTTTTTGGGGAGCTAGACTGGAATTTGGAATCTGGATAGGTGTCCGAAGTGTAAGTTGAACAATACTAATATTGGCTTTTTGGGTCTTTCATTTTTATTGGGGTATATAGCATTTTCAGACCTAAGTAGCATATTGAAAGATCTACGAGTGTTTTAAAGGTTTTTATAGGCATGGTATTATTTATTCTTACTTTTCCCTCCAAATATATGTTTTCGATCAAAATGTTAGATTTGTCCAAAAGTGATCTAACAGTTCACCACATCCATTTATAGTCGCATTCAAAAGATGGAATCTGAATAGGTGTCCGAAGAGTAAGTTGAACAATACTAATATTGGCTTTTTGGGTCTTTCATTTTTAATGGGGTATATAGCATTTCCAGATCTAAGTAACATTTTGAAAGATCTACTGAGTGTTTTAAAGGCTCTTATAGGCATGGTATTATTTATTCTTACTTTTCCCTCCAAAAATATGTTTTCGATCAAAATGTTAGATTTGTCCAAAAGTGATCTAACAGTTCACCACATCCATTTATAGTCTCATTCAAAAGAAGCATAGACTTACACTTCTATGAAAAACAATATAGAGAATTAAAGCCAAATACTCCACCCTATGATCTAACAGTTCATAATAATAGTCTCATTCAAAAGAAGCATAGACTTACACTTCTATGAAAAACAATATAGAGAATTAAAGCCAAATACTCCACCCTATGAGCGTCTATTTGGTATTTGGTAGCCCTCTTAACTACTCCACCTTACAAGTTTTTGGTTGTGCTTGATTTGTTCTACTTCAACCACATGAACATAATGATAGACCACTGATTAAGTGCACTTAGGTATGGCAAAAGTATTAAAGAGGTTAGATAGCATAGAAGCTTCTATTCTCTTTTGGTTGTTGAGTTGGTTAGAATTAAGTTGTTGAGTTTGTTTTGAGTTGTTGAGCTTGTTGTTGGGAGTGTTTAAGTTTCCAGTATAAATAGCAGTGGAAGGTAGGAGAGAAGGAGGAGAAATTTGGGGAAAAGAATAGGGAGAGACTAGGTTCTCGAAATCCTAGAGTGATTATAGTTTTCTGTATTTGTTCTACATCATATTAATAATTCAATCACATTTTCCTTTCAATTACTCTCTTATTTCCATTCAATTGATTGATGTTTGAGAGTGATCCAACAAATTGGTATCAAGAGCAATAACAATTCTGGGGAAAATGCCACAAAAGAAGGTTGAGGCATTGGAGGAGATAATGGACCTTGTCTCTAAAGAACTCAACTCTGTGCGTAGTGAAGTCAGTCGGGAGTTTAGAGAAGACAATAGCTCTTATGATGGAGAAGATAGATCTAATGGTGCCACGCAGGGATGATCCGTGTTCTTCATCACGTATGGAAGAAAAGCAGAAACAACCTCAGATGATGGAGTCACAGACTATGGGAGGTGGAATTACGACTGAGACGATTGGGAATAGATCGTTTCAGAGATTGGAATTGCCTATTTTCAACAGAATTGATCCTGATAGATGGATTTTTCGAGCAGCAAGGTATTTCACGGTGAACAAGATGAGCGATGGAGAAAAGTTAGAAGCAGTAGCTCTAAGCATGGAAGAGAAAGCCCTTGCATAGTATCAATACGTAGAAGACAATCTTAGATTTCATACCTGGAACGCATTCAAACTAGCTTTCCTACATCGATTTCGATCGAGTATGGAGAGATCTCTATGCGAAAAGTTCCTTGTCGTCCGCCCGGAATCCACCGTCGACGAATACCAAGAGCGCTTCAAAGTTTTGACAACACCATTGAAAGGACTACCGGAGGAGGTTCTAGAAAGCACCTACCTCAACGGATTGAAGTCGACGATCAGAGCTGAGGTAAGGCTTCTCAGACCTAGCAACTTGTTAGAGATGATGGAGGCCGCTCGGATGATCGAAGATAAGAACAAGGTGTTGCAAGTATCGCAGGTCGGATCCGGGTCAAACGGGTCGTGGATCAAGGCAGTGGGTTCCGAGTCAGGTTCAACTTATTCGAACCCTAAGTATTCAACGACTTTCGCGACGTGACGACGTTCGAACCTACTAACACTTTCGTACAACCAACGCCGGCAACAACCATTCACACGACGACGCTAGCGTTGCACGGATTCGCACCACCGACGACGGCGACTACTACGTGCACAGAGCTAGAACAGAAGACGAATGGGTCGGAGGAGTTTGCGGTGGCACAAAAACAGAACAACGACCGGCTATATACCGACACTGAGTTTTTGAACCACCGCAAGAAGAGTTTGTGCTTCAGGTGAGAGGAGAAATGCTCTCCTGGCCATGTGTGCAAGAATCAACATCTTAATGTGCTGCTCTTAGATGATTCCTGTGTAATTGAAGAAGTAGGAGATGAAAAGGAACTTGGGTCACTAACAGTACAACATGAGATTGATACTCAACTTTGAGCTATGGACCACAATTTGGAAGAACTCCAATGCTATTTGAATCGTTCTCCGAAACGAATGAAGGATTATGTGGATAAGAAGGGGCACAAAATTGAGTTCGCTAAAAGGGATTGGGGTTGAACACTCAATTAACAATTGTTCACCTTGAGGACAAGGTGAGACTCTGGGGGACAGTATTGATAGACCACTGATTAAGTGCACTTAGGTATGGCAAAAGTATTACGGAGGTTAGATAGCATAGAAGTTTCTATTCTCTTTTGGTTGTTGAGTTGTTTGAGTTGGTTAGAGTTAAGTTGTTGAGTTTGTTTTGAGTTGTTGAGCTTGTTATTGGGAGTGTTTAAGTTTCCAGTATAAATAGCAGTGGAAGGTAGGAGAGAAGGAGGAGAAATTTGGGGAAAAGAATAGGGAGAGACTAGGCTCTCGAAATCCTAGAGTGTTTACAATTTTCGGTATTTGTTCTACATCATATTAATATTCAATCACATTTTCCTTTCAATTACTCTCTTATTTCCATTCAATTGATTGATGTTTGAGAGTGATCTAACACATAATAAGTTGCCAAGGACTTGCTTGTTCTACTTTCTCGAATATGGAATTGAACATAAAGGTTATAGGTGATGGGCTCCAATATCCAACCGTCTCGTATGTTGTCATGTTTTCTTTTAGGAACACAAAATGTTTTCATCCATGAGCAAAATTTCAAACATCCTCTGCATCTCATACTCCATTCTTTACTGATACTAATATCAAGTTGTTCCCTAAAGATAACACAGGTTCTTCTGAGCTTACCATTGCTCCCATTAAGGCCCCTCCAACCTTAATAATGGCTCCTGAGCCCTGAAACTCTCATCTTTCTAATGATCTTGTACCTTATGACAATTATCATCATTCATCAACATCAACTGATGTAGAACAATCTCGACGATCCCTTCGGGTAACTCAACCTCCTTATCTCAAAGACTATCATTGTTTATGCGTTATTATAAATTTGCATGTGCCTCATTCTCGCAAGGAGGCTAGTATTAATCCTCTTTAGCAGGAAGCAATGCAAGAGGAACTTAATGCCTTGGCAAAATCAAATTCTATTGTTAATTTACCTCTTAGAAAAACTTCTATTGGTTGTAAGTGGATTTATAAAATCAAAACAGATATGGTTTTGTAGAACGATATAAAGCTCACTTGGTAGCTAAGGGATTCACTCAGAAATATGACAGTGACTACAAAGTAACATTTACCCTTGTCACCAAACTTATCTTTGTTTGCACTCTTTGCTGTTGATGTCATTTGAAGGCGGACACTTTTTCGAATGGATGTCAAAAATGTTTTTCTCAATGGAAATCTCTTTAAAGAAGCCTATATGAATCATCCTCCTCGTCTTGAGATACCACCACACAAAGTGTGTGACTTCGTCGAGCATTGTATGGCCTCAAACAAGCTCCGCGAGCATGGATCTCAAAATTCAGCACACTAATTCTCCAATTTGGCTTCACCTCCAATGCTCATGATTCTATTCTTTTTATTCGACAAACAGATAAGGGCATTATATTTCAATGACAATATGTTGATGATATGATCATTTCTGGCAACAATCTTGACGGCATCTCTAATCTCATGAAGTATCTCAACACTCAATTTGAGATGAAGAATCTAGGAGCTCTTACGTACTTCCTTGGACTTGAACTCCTCTGGGATAGATGGCTATTTTCTCTCCCATGCAAAATATGCTTCAGATCTTATTGCTAAAGCTGGCTTAACTGATTAGCAGACTGTTAAGACTTCTTGTGCCTTATACCAGACTTACACCAACGAGATGGTAGTTTTAGTTCGTATGTTACTCTATATCAGCAACTTGTTGGGAGTCTGATATATCTAATGGTAACACAACCACATATTACCTATGTTGTTCATCGAGTTAGCCAATATTCATTTGCTCCTCGAACATCACATTACTTTGCAGTGCTTTGTGTTTTGCGATATATTGAGGGAACATTATCTCATAGATTATATTTTTCTTCTCAGTCTACTCCAATCTTGCAAGCTTATTCACATGCTAATTGGGCCGGTGATCCTACCCATAGGCGATCTACCAAAGGCTATTATTTCTTCCTAGGTGACTCACTTATATCCTCACGAAGTAAAAAAACAAATTGTTGTTGCTCGATCTAGTACTGTAGTAGAATATCGAGCCTCAGCTAGCTCAACTTACGAATTTTTATGGTTTCGTTGGTTACTTTCTGATATAGGTATATCCTATCTCTTACAGCTATTCTTATTCATTGTGACAATCAAAGTGCTATCCAGATTAATCACAACGACGTCTTTCATGAGCGAATTAAACACATTGAAACATATTTTCAATTTGTTCGCCATCACATTTTTCAAAATATTGTTCATCTTCATTCAGTTAGCTCCTCATCAAACTGTTAGCTCGCCTGCTTAGATGCTTCCAAACTATTTTCCAAACTCAAGATGATATTTACTCTACCACCTTGAGTTTGGGGAGGGATGTTAAAGACATAAAAGTCTTCAGCATTAATTTTTTGATAGAGAAAAGTTTTCATCATTCATTGCTCAACCACTTCAGGAGCTCAACCAACTCGGCATTAATTGCTTCACGTATTAATTCCTTCAAACTCAACTGGTATTTGCTTGTATATAGATAGGATTTATCTTTTCAGTGTAACATATAAATGAATATAATAATGTTCATCTTCAATAATCATATTCAATATTTTAACATGGTATCAGAGCACTAGAAACAGAGGAAATTGTGTGAACATATTAATAAGTTGAAAGGAATAATGATGGCCAAAATAATTACAAAAATGGAAGTAGAAAAATAGACAGATCTGAGTGGAAACTCATGGAAAGAAAATGACATTGAATCAGTAGGCTCTGTATACCATGTTGAAATGACTATTGAAGTCGGTTATTATTATTTTCATCTATATGTTACACTAAAGAGATCATTCCTATTTATATGCGTGCAAGTATTGGTGGAGGTCGAAAACAGTAATACGTGAAGCAATTAATGCTGAGGTGGTTGAGCAATTAATGAGGAAGACTTTTGTGTGTCTAATAATTAATGTTGAAGATTTTGTGTCACACTATTAATTACTTGATTTTAATCTTAATCAATTAGTAATATTGAATACGATTTTTCTTAAAACTATATATATGTTAATTAGTTTTATTTTTCATGGGCAACCACCGAGTTTTGAGACAAAAGATGACATAAGTGCTTTAGACACGGGCAACAATCAAGTTTTGAGACAAAAACTCCGTTGGTCTCTCCACCTCTAACCCGGGATATAAGAAAGCAAATATCTCATATAGATTTCTATGATAGAAAATATGAAACATATCTTGCAGCCTCAAGAATAATTGCACAAAGCAAACTTCAAAAAGTTGTCCTCTATATATCAAATTAAGAAGGCAAAAGCTTAGTTTCGTCCAAAGCAAAATGGGATGTAGTCACTTAAATTTATTCAGAATTATAGAGAATTAAAGAACCATATATGTCAATATAAAAGAGCACGAGTAAAAAAGAAAAAAAAGAAATTCTAATTTTAGATAGTTTACTTGGTTAAATCAATAAATTTTAAACTTCTCTCTTAATAATTACATTCTCTTATTGGATTTCACAATTTTGATGACTCCTCCTAGACTGAGGCACACAGCGGCAGCTTTGGCAGCGATGGCCCCAATGAACCACAACGCCAGTTTCTGCAACATCTATTTCAATGAAAATGGACAGGAAACTTCCATTTCCAGTGGTATAGGACCCAAACATCTCATTGGGAAGCCATTTGCCGGAATAAGTATCATCTCTAAAAGAGCCAAATTTTCTGTTTCTATGCACAACAACTATTCTTTGGGAATTCCTACAGCTATTATAGCTGATCCAGTTCAATTCTCCATTATTTGAAGAACTACGCTAGAAAACAATCAAAAACTCAGTTTTTTCTTACTTTCTCCAACTATTTGATAGCTATATACAAAGGCTAGCCTACCTGAAACGGTGAACAGCAAGGAGAATGATAAAGTGATAACAAAAGGAAAAAAGGTACAAATCAAACGGATTTTATAAAGCAGAGTCGCAAGACAAGACAAGCAAAAAAGGAGACAGACCCACCATCCAAAAATGAAAGCAAATGGATACATAATGCGTATGGTCGTATCCCATGTTTGTATAATTGTATGCAAAGAGACGAGTACCATGGAGTTGGGGCGTCGGGACCAAAGAAGGGCGGTAGCGGAGGGCCAACGGTGTGCTTATGCCAAACCCTGAACATCCAGAGAGCGTACAGAATCATCGCAATCCCAACCATTCCGATCAATGAGTTCACGATTTTCAGAAACGATTGCACGCAGCTCCTCGCCATTCTCGCCATTATTCGTCCCAACCCAAAAGCACAAAACTACAACCCAATTTCAACAATTACTTAACAGTTTAAGAAACCCCGGAATCCCTACTATTAGATCGGAGTTAAGGCGTTAAGCCAGATAGAGAGAGAGAGAGAAGGGGGGGGGGGACAGAGTCCACGGGACGGTCATTGCTTAGTATGCAAGGCAAAATAGTTTTTAAACCATTAATTATATTTGCAAAGATGGGAATCAAAGTTGCTGTGGTGTAGTGGTTATCACGTTAGTCTTACACACTAAAGGTCCCCAGTTCGATCCTGGGCAGCAACATACAAATTTTAATCAACTGTTTACATATCGCTCAAATTTTAGGGTTTTTACACTTAATACCCCTATTGTTCGGGTACGATTTTATTTGGCCCTTGCTCGTATTTAAGTTCCACGGACCATACAAGGGAAAATTTTATTTTTAAGACAGAACCCGAAAAATAATTGAATGTTGGGTCTTGGGAAAAAAATTAAAAAACAGATGGATTGGTCGAATATTGGACATAAAAAATTGGGGATCATCGTAAAGATCTCAAATTTCAATAAGTTTAGATTTTTTTAATGAGCTTGATCCCAGTCTCACTAGAGAGTAACTTTCGCAAATGGTCCCATTTACAAAAAATCATTTTTTCAAGTCTTATATTTTTTCTTATGATGATTGGACCCCTATTGAAGTTATTTTGATAATACTTCTAATATGATAATTTCAATATGATGAGTCTAAATAAATTTAGACAACTTTTACCAAATTAATGAATATTGTGATTAAGATTGAATTGAAAAATTAGAAGTCATTTAAAATTAAAATGAAAATAGACTAACTAAATGTAAAATTTAAACACAAAATTTAGATCATTCGAATGTATTTTATTTGATATGAGTAACTATAGTTGTAGAATTTCACAATCAAAAATAGTTTTGTCTACCATTGGAATGGTAATTATGGTAATTATATACTTCCATGATCATACGTACGATAATAAATAAATCACAAAATCAGGAAGCATCTACACTTGATCGTATAATAGTTGAAAGAAAAAAAAAAATCCTAAATACATTTTCATGTATTTAAAAATATATTTTTATGTTCATTTGAAAGTCCATCAAGTTCTCCATTATACATGAAAGTTAGATGGTTTTTATATAATGATGTTGCCAAAAAATCCCTAGCACATGTAACAGTCTCACACGTGCTAGAAATCTCTTCATCTTCCTCCTGTTACCTGCAAAATTGTGAGTTTTAATGGAGGACACCGGTGTAGTGTCGGTCAAAGAACCTTCAGTAATATCTACCATTTTTATAGGCTCAGAGATATGTTGTCATCACTTTGGAGAGGTCGTCAATTCCATGATTCGCTCCTAATGCCTTGAAAGATAACCAATATCTCCGTGATTTCAAGAGAGATCTCTGTAACGATTCCCATTAAATATGGGTCGTTACAGTCAATCTGGATCATCTATTCAAGTGTAGTGAAAATGTTCATGTTGAATTGACCTATCTGTTCCTTGGCCTTGGACATTATGGGTTTGAGTATACCCAAATATGGGTCTTCTTATGGGGCCGGGAATTTTGCTCAGAAGACCGCCGATGTTACCACCCAAGTGGTCTGTCACGCTTCAGCCCAGGCAAACCCATTAGGTCTGTCTATTCTAGATCAAGTTGCATACCCGATCCGACCCATTTTAAGGCTAAATGCCTATGTCAGTTATGAGCAGGAGTTTTCCCATATCATTTGCCAACCTGACTTTCGCGACGATTCAAGATAAGAGAGGCAAAAGATCACTTCTATTTTGCATAAGTTCTTATCTTCCCTTGATTCTTCAGTAGCGTTTCTATTCTTCATACTTCTTTTGTATTTTGATCGTTGTTTGCATTATCGCAAAATGTCATTAAGTCAGTCAAATAGTTCTGCTGAGGCTGGTTCATCGTCGAATCCTATAATGGAGCAGACGATGACGGCTCAAGGTGCTCAACCCTCCAATCCTTCAGAAAACAAAGGGGATCATGGTGCGAGCAAGTTTCCACATGAATGGCTTTCACCCTTTAGGGAACAATATATCATTCCTCTCTCAGTGTCAATTAGGGTTCCATCTGAAAATGAATGCCCTTATAATGCTGGAGAGAATAAAATATGCTTATTTTTATGGATGTTTGAATATGGTCTTACTCTTCCTTTTTGTTTACTTCTTCATAACCTTTTTCGTCAACTGAAAATTACTCATGCCTAGTTAACCCCAAATAGTTTTCACCAAATTATGGGGGCTATTGCCCTTGCTAGAATAAATGAGGCATCTCTCACCGTCGATACAATTAGAAGTATAGGACACCTCAAATTCCTTTCTAATGTCGAAGGTATTACCTTTTGTTTCCCAAAAAAAATTGTTTTTCACTGACCTTCCAGTCAAAGTAAGGGACTGGTAGCAATGGTACATTTTCTTTTCTGGTGGCTGGGAGTTTTTCTCTAAAGAAATGAAGTAGCCCTCAATCGTGCCGAGACGGTTCAATACCCCAATTAATTTTTTCCATCATTCACTTAACAATTTGTTTCATGTTTGAAATTCTACTCAAGTGATATTAATCTCTTTTTTGGGGTTTCTAATGTAGGTGATAGTGTTTGTCAAAGTTTCGGCCTCACACCCAAAATCAAAGAAGAATTGAGGAGGTTGTTAGTCCCAGCAAAGCTTTCTTACAAGGAACTCACTCATCGTCCATTTAACAAGCCTAAAATGGATCTATCTCGCTTTAATGATCTGGTTAAGCTGCAACTTGGAACAAAGAAAAGAAAAAGGTCAGTCAAGAGACTCGCCAAAAAGACTAGACAATCATCATCCCAACCTGTTTCCACAACTGTTGTAAGTTCGACGACCCATTGTTTTGAGATTCCTACTATCCCAGAAGTCCAACATCCTATGAATTATGTTGACCCAGAAATTGTTGAATTAGACGATGATTCTCAGCCTCTAAGTGTACGGAGGCGTAGGATAATTTCGGTTGCGGTTCATCTCCCTCCTGTTTCCAGCTCGCAAGAGCGTAGGGAACTAGAATCTGTTTCAAGGTCAGCAGACATTCCTGTTGTTGATCCTTCTTCTATTAGTCGTCAGAGCTCCCCTGCCCCTACACCTAGCCAAAGGACCTCCAGTGGGTGGGGTATGACGAAACAACAAATGTGTCAACTCATTGATGAGGTTGGGCCCTCTATCCTAGGTTGCTATGTCATCTTCGATGATGCCATCAAATTTTTGTACGAGCAATCCTAGGATAAAGGCAATAAGAGAACTGAGCGTCGGAACAAGCCTGAGATATTTTGAATGGTGATATGTGCACTTCTCCAAGTATTTTTCATAACTCATATTATGTTTTTCGAATTCTTCAAACTACTTGGTTGACTATTTCATAACTGGATTTATTATTGTAGTGTATGCATATGTCCTCTTCCTTGGTCAACTGTGCTGAGGACGAAAATAAGCTAGATGCTCAGCTAATGCACCAGATGACTGAATTTAGCAAGTTAGAGAAAAAGAATCAGACCTTGGAGAATGAGAAGCTAAGCCTGGTTACAGGCCTTGCACTAGCAAAATCCTCTCAGGAGCAATATGAACTAGAATTGTATTCTGCTAATAAGCAAAGAGAATCCCTGCAAAAAAATAATACACTCTTCTACACAGAGAATAGAAAGCTCAGGACAGAGATCACTGCCGCAAGAAGAGAGTGCTCGTCTTTAAGGGATGATGCCCGTATCTTATCTAAAGAACTCAACTCAACTCGCCTAGTAATCAATCAAAAGGATGTTGATCTAAAGGATAAGGATCTTTCCCCTCAGACCAAAGATGATGCGCTTCAAGAGAAAAAGACCACCCTCCAACAACTACAATCCAAGAGAGATCGCCTGGTGGTCGAGCTAACAGTTGTGACCAGAAAATCCCAACAGGACATCGAAAAACTTTGGATTCACTTGAAGGGAAAGTCAAAGAATCTTCAGAAAGTAGGCGTCTCTTACTACCAAAAGCGAGTATCAAAGGAATTCACTGATTTAGACCTTTCTTTTTTGGCGGTGGAGCTTGAAGACGAACCTGAAGAAGAAAATGCTGAGGGAGGTGAGGACGCGATCACTGCAAATGAAGAAGAATTGTCACACGAGTAGTTGAGGTTCCAGTGGAAAGCTCAACGCATATCTTAAACTCGGCCTCATTGGCTGGCGATGCTGCTGTGCTAACATCAAATCAACCAAATGTCACCGATTAGAGCTATACTCTCTGAGCTATATTTCCATCTTTTCAACTTTCATTTTTGCACATCTGTAATTAATTTTTAGGAATGATAATATTTTATCATAATGACCTATATCAAGATAATAACCGTCATTTTAATTCCCGAGAATTTATGATAATTGTAGTACGTATGTTATCAGTACACGTCATTCGCACATTTAACGCACACTTTTTGACGCTTCATTTTATCCCCTCTCTTATTTTGTTTAGATATTTAAAGCCAAACTAGGGGTTGATAATTCTTCATAAGTCCAAACGCTCTATTTCGAATTCTTGAGTTTTATTTCTTCTTTCTTCCCACACCTTCTGCAGTCATGGCATCCACTTCATGGACTAAGCCTTCTACTTTTGAGATGATTCAATCCAAAAGATACGTTGAGATAGAATTGGGATATCACTTCCGCTCCCTAATGATGGTGGCAAAAATCGCTATGGAGGATCACCCCCGTCTGCGTGCTCTTGAGGAGGCTTCTACTGTCTTTTTTGCCATTGAAGCAACAAATTTGCAAGCAATCTCATGCCTTTACAAGCTTAAGGAGGAAGTGAAATAGATTGAACGGAGCAAGCGTGACCTAGCCGCTGACTTTAACTATCACAAGCTCTTCACTGATACCGTCAAGGCAAAAAGGGACAAACTTTTGGAGAAGAACGAATTCAATAAGGCTAAGATCCATGATTTGATCAACAAATATGATGAGCATGCCTTCTACTTCCCCAACTCAGGCTCAGAAGATCTGGGTTCTCCCGTTTCTCCGGTATTGGAATGAAGCTCCTTCAGCCCCAGTTTTAAGAATAAGAAAATCTTTTTTTTTTTTTTTTTTTTTGTATTTTGTTGTTGTTTTCTTTTTCTTTTTTATTTTTATTTTGAAAGAAAAATCTTTTCTATTCTTAAGAACAGTCTCTTCTATTTTATTTTATTTTTGTAATGGCCATGTCCTTCCCTCTTTTGATAATAAAAAATATGGGGTTCTTGATATTCTTGATCTCATGTTGTTGTTCCTTTATCAGTTCGAGTTGCTTGAGTTGTCTCTTACCCCTGCCTACCCTCCTTCATAACTAGGTTAAAAAGTTGAACTAGTTATGAAATATCTGTTAGGCTCATGACGGCAAGTCAAGTTGATACATCTCTTTAAAGACTGAATTGCAAATGTTTGCCTGGTGGTGTTTCCCTTCTTTGTAATCATGGTGAAAATTCTGAGCTGAAGTACTCAGTTAAAATTTGAGTTTAAGAGACTTAGTCATGGCTGGGTTGTAATCCCCATTTGATTTATGAGCTGATATGCTCAATTAAAATTTGAATTAAATAACTCAATTATTGTTGGACTGAGTTGCCCAGTTGATTGTTGAGCTGACAAGCTCAATTAAACTCTGAGTTAGAGAACTCAATTGTTGTTGGGATGAGGTGCCCAGTTGATTGCTGAGCTAACAAGCTCAGTTAAAGCCTGAGTTAAAGAACTCAGTTGTTGCTGGGCTGAGGTGCCCAGTTGATTGCTGAGCTGACAAGCTCAATTAAACTTTGAGTTAGAGAACTCAATTGTTGCTAGGCAGATGTGCCCAGTTGATTGCTGAGCTAACAAGCTTAGTTAAACTCTGAGTTAGAGAACTCAGTTGTTGCTAGGCGGAGGTGCCCAATTGATTTCTAAGCTGACAAGCTTAGTTAAACTCTGATTTAAAGAACTCAATTGTTGCTGGGCTGAGGTGCCGAGTTGATTGTTGAGCTGACAAACTCAATTAAACTCTAAGTTAGAGAACTCAATTGTTGCTGGGCTGAGGTGCCCAATTGATTGCTGAGCTGACAAGCTCAATCAGCAGTTAACCTCAATGTCAACTATCTGTACCATACTTATGTTGATTTATTAAGTGTAGAAGATGCAGAAGCATAATAACGCAATAATAAATGTTTGCAAAATTAAAGAGTAAAAAAATTCCTTTATTCATAATGTTTCTCAAAACCAAAGAGAATAATTCCAAAATATTGAATCAAAAACAAAAATTCAGAAAAAATGATCAATGATTCATACGAAATACTTGCCCAAATGGGAGATGTTCTAGGGTCTGGGGATTGTTACTCCGTCAATATCTTCAAGCCAATAGGTCCCTGGTCTGTTTACTTTGGTTACACGGTAACGGCCTTCCCAATTAGAAGTTAGCTTTCCCAAGCGAGCTTCTAGGCGATGAGGCATTACCCTCCAAAGTACCAGGTCTCCTATAGTGAAGTGTTATGGACGGACTACATGATTGAACATTCATGCCATCCTTGACTTGTAAGCCTCTATCCGCAATAGTGCTCTATCTCGCTTCTCTTCCAGCTGGTCCATTTCTTCTCGTATGAGTTCCTAATTTTCTACCAGGTTAACCGTATGATCTCGTCTGGATGGCATCCCTATTTCCACTAGAACAAGTGCTTCAGTTCTATAAGTTAAGAAAAAGGATGTCTCTCCAGTAGTTGACGTTGGGGTGGTACAATGAGCCCAGCGTACACCTGAAAGTTTTTCAACCCACTTCCCTTTGGTATCATCTAGTCATTTCTTGAGTGCTGCTTTGATGGAACGATTTGTCACATCAATTGCCTATTAGCTTGTGGATAGGCTGGACTAGATGTTCTGTGTTGAATCTTTAGCTTGTTGTACATACAAGCCACTTTACCGCCAATAAAAGGTGTCCCATTATCAGTAGAATTACAGGTATACCAAAACAACATATGATGTTTTTCCAATGAATTTTCTTTACTCCGTTCTCTCCCACCGTTGTGAATGCTTCTGTCTCTACCCACTTAGTAAAATAATCAATTATCACTAGTAGGTACATTTTGTTTCCAGGTGCTGGTGTGAACGGCCCCAACACATCCATTCCCCATTGAGCAAATGGTCATGGGCTGGTTATTGGAGTTTGTTGTTGAGCAGGAACTTTAATGTCGTTGGAGAATCATTAGCATTTGTCATACTTCCTGACGTATTCTTGTTCATCAGCACGTATGGTTGGCCAATAGTACCCCACTCTCAACACCTTGTATACCATGGTTCTTCCCCCTTGGTGGTTCCCACAAACTCCTTCATCTATCTCTTGCATGACATAATTTGCTTCTTTTGGTCCTAAACAGAGTAACAATAGTTGGAAAAAAGAAAGTCGATACAATATATCGTTGGTTAACACCTACCTCGATGACTTGTATAGAAGCTTCTGGCCTGTGCATTACCGCTCGAAGTGGATATGAAGTCAGCACATTAATCAAATATGACTGGAAATATAGTCTGAGCTTTCGTGCTGCAGTTACTAGAGCCAAGGCCAGCTTTTCCAACTCCATGTAGTGAGTCTCTATTAGAACTAATAACTTGCTGATGTAGTACACCGTCCTTTATCCTTATGTAAGATCTTGGACCAATGCGGCGCTTACTGCTACAGGTGTCACCACCAGATAGAGAAAAAGTTTTTCTCCTGGATTTACTTTTCCCAATGTCTCTATTGAGCCCAAGTAGTCCTTAATGGATTGGAGAGCTCGCTTACAGTCATCATCCCATTGAAAATATTTTTTTCCCCTTTAAAATCTTGAAGAACGGGGCACACCTATCAGTAAATTTTAAGATGAATAAGTTCAATGCCGCCAATCTTCTCGTCAATACCTGGACTTCTCTTATAGTTGCAGGAGACTTCATATTTTTGGCAACTTTTATCTATCCAGAATCCACCATGATCCCGGTCGGGTTAACCACGAAGCCCAGAAATTTACCAGATGTGACACTAAAAACACATTTTTCTGGGTTTAGTTTCATGTTATATTTTCTCAAAACTACAAAGGCCTCTGCTATATGGCTGAGGTGATCCTCCTTCTTGGAGTTTTTGACAAGAATGTCGTCTATGTAGACCTCCATAGTCACTTTAATTTGATCTTGAAAAATGCAATTTACTAACCACTGATATGTGGCTCCTACATTTCTTTAACCAAATGGCATTACCTTGTAGCAGTAGGTACCTTTTGGTGTGGTGAACGATATCCCCACCTCGTCTTGCTGATCCACGCAGATTTGATTGTAGCCTACATAAGCATCCATCATGGTCATGTCATGCTACTGCATCTACCATCTAGTCTATCATTGGCATTGAATAGTAGTCTTTTGGACATGCTTGATTGAGATCAGTGAAGTCCACACACATTTTCTACTTCCCATTCTTCTTTTTAACTAGAACCGGATTGGCTAGCCACCTTGGGTACATTACCTCCCTTATGTGGTCAATAGAAAGCAGTCTCTTCACTTCGGCTTCAATCACTTGTTCTTTTTCTCGACTAAAAGTCTTTCTTTCCTGTCGAACTGGAGGGTACGACCTAGAAATATCCAAGCAATGTACTATAATGTCTAGGCTGACATCCTTCATATCTTCTACAGCCTAGGAAAAAATGCCCAGGTTCTTTTGGAGTAGCTCGTTGATCTCGTTGGCCTCAGTCTGGCTTAATGATCCACCAATCATAAGCTTTTGAGCCCCCTCATTGAAGGCAATCTGTTTTACTTGCTCGGTGGGCTGGATCACACTTGTATGCTTTCTGAAATTATCAATTTCATCTACGGAGCTGGTTGACGGAACTGTTCCCTGAACCTTCTTTAATTGCTATAAGGGCGTACTTTTGTCCTTCATTGTTACATCAAAACATTTCCTTGAAACCACTTGATCCCCTCTTACCATTGTTATAGAACTGTCCTTCGTATATTTGACACACCGGTGGTATGTTGATGCAACAACCCTCATTGCATGTAACCATGGATGCCTAAGTATTGCATTGTAGGGTGATGATGAATCTACCACCATGAAGTATGTGGCTTTCGTGTACCCGAGTTCTTCATTGTTGGAGATGACGGACAAAGTGATCTTTCCACGTGGTGATGTAAGGTCGCCATTGAATCCCACCATAACGTTCTGCGTAGAACTTACATTTGAACTTGGTATTCCCATCTGCTTCAAAATATTCACAAAAATTATATTAACAGAACTACCGTTATCGATCAAGATTTGTTTTACCTAGAAGCTAGAGATCCACAGAGTGATGACCAGGGCATCCTTATGGGGGTAAACGATCCATTTATAATCCTCATTGAAAAAAGTTATGATTGGTCCTGGATTCATTATTATAGCCATTGTTTCTCCAAAGCTACGCTCCAGTGCTGCTTCGCGGACCTTCCTTTTTCGTTCTTGATTGGACTCTCTAGTGGTCTGCCCAACAGAGTTTATCATGTAGATTACTTCACGATTCTCACTAGGACATTCTTTTTTTTACTCTTTTTTGCGATGTTCTTCACATCGGCCCTCATTTCTAGGCCTCTTCTTGTCTCTCGAACGTTCTTGTAGATAATCGTGCGATTGACCCATATCAGCTAAATGTTTTATCTTTTTTTTTTTAGCTCCCAGTAGTCATCCGTATTATGACCATGATCTTAATGGAAGTCACAGTACTTAGACTTGTTCTTCCTATTAGATTTGGTAGTATGCCTGGGAGGCCACTGAATTACTTCAGACGCACGTATCTCATGTAGGATTCTAGAGATTGGCATTCGCAGACCAGGTAGGTTTAGCTCTTGATGAACTTCTGATATGGAATTAGAACTCCTAGTTCGATCTTTACGTCTGTCTGAGCTGTTGGCTTTCAACTTACTGCCATCTTTCTCGCTTTGTCTAGGGTGATCCTTGAAAGATCTCCTGCCTTCTCTAGCGATCTTGACATCCTCGAGTTTCATGTAGGGTTTAGTCTTTTCCACCAACTCTAACATGCTCTGGGACTCTTCTTAGTTAAGGAGTCTTGAAAACGGCCAGGGCGTGACCTTGAGATAAATGCATAAATGATGAGATTGGTATCACAACCCTCTATTCATGTCAATTTCTCATTGAACCGACTCATATACTGGCACAGAGTTTCTCATTTTTCTTGATGCAAGACCAGCAGAAAATCAGGACCCATTATTAACCTTTGACAGGTTATGAAGTAGTTGATAAACATCTTTCCAAACTCCTTGAACGACATGATGGAGTTTGGAGGGAGTGTGTGTAACCATTCAAGGGTTGAACCCCTCAACATTGTAGCAAAAGCTCTGCAAAGTGTAGAGTCGCTTAAACCATAAAGATTCATGATGTACTTAAACTGATGGATATGGTCCACAAGATCTGCTCTTCCATCATACTTATCGAACTTTGTGAGATCAAACTTTTCGGATAGCGAAATAACTAGGATATCTGGTGAGAATGGCATCTCAGTGCCTTTCAACAATGTGTCCAGTTCATCCAAAGACTGATCTTTCTCCACTTTACTTCTGATCTGTTGATGTGAATCAACAATCTCAGTTCGGCTGTAGATTCGTCTTTCCTGCTGATGGCTTACATCTCCTTGAGCAAGTTGCTCCTCATAAGACTGTGGAGCAATATACCCAGGAGATTATGTTTCTTCTCCAACGTCATGGTTGGCTGCTGGGGAATAGGACCTGCTACCGGAATTGTGTCCACCATCTCGTCCATCTTCACAGTAAAAACATCAATCTTTGTATCAGTGTTCATCACAGCTGGTGGAGGATCAGCCTGAACCTCCTTATGTGCTCCCACTGGTGTTTCTGCATCAAATGGCGGTAGCAAGTTATTGCTTCGACTCGTCACTGTTGCATTTGTACGTAGTTGCCTCATAGCCGTGACATAATGTTTTTTTTGTTAGAGTTTCCCACAGACGGCGCCAAATGATGTTGCCAAAAAATCCTTGGCACGTGTTACAGCTTCGCACGTGCTATAAATCTCTTTACCTTCTTCTTGTTATCTGCAAAATCGTGAGTTCTAATGGGGGGACACCGGTGTGGTGTTGGTCAAAGAACCTCTAGTGATATCTACCCTTTTTATAGGCTCAGAGATATGTTGTCGTTACTTTGGAGAGGTCGTCAATCTCATGATATGCTCCTAATACCTTGGAAGATAACCAATATCTCCATGATTTCAGGAGAGATCTTTGTAATGGTCCCGATTAAATATAGGTCGTTACAGTCAATCTGGCTCATCTCTTCAAGTATAGAGCAAATGTTCATGTTGAACTGACATATTTGTTCCTTGGCCTTGGACATTGTGGGTTTGAGTATACCCAAATATGGGCCTTCTTACGGGGCCGTGAATCTTGCTCAGAAGACTGTTGTTGTTACCACCCAAATGGGTCTGTCACATTTCGGCCCAGACAAACCCATTGGGTTTGTCTATTCTGGATCAAGTTTTATACTCGATCTAACCCGTTTTAAGCCTAAATGCCTATGTCAGTTGTGAGCGGGAGTTTTCCTATATCTTGTAATAATAAAAAGTTATTTACTCTACTTACCTCATATTATCACATATCTTCCTTTATACTTTTCAAATACCACGAATCTTCCTTGCCAGAATTTTTTATGGTAAATATCTTTTATAGGTCCATTTTTTTGTGACTAAAAATAATCTAAAGAAATATATAGAATAAATACAATAAATGATAAATTAACCCGTTATTTTTTTATTTTTGTTTCTTTAAATAATTTTTTTCAACCTTAAAATTAAATTCAGACGATCAAAACCTAACGGAATGCAAATAGCGTGACCAAAATCCATTGTAACCCAAATTGAGTGACTGAAACCCATCGTAACCCAAAAACCCACCACTAAAACCAAAAAGGCTAAATCATAAAACAAATTGATAATCGAGTCAAATTAAATCTCAAAATTTAAATAGGATTAGAGAGAATAAATATAGAAAATGGATAGAAATTATAGAGACAGTAGTCCCCAAGACATGAACATGTCATTGAGATATTAGTTTTGATGATGTCATACAGTAGAAGTTAATGTAATAGATTAACTTCTTAAAATTTTGAGACTATTATATTATTTAAAGTATAATTTTAATAACTTGAAGGAATAATTAATATGTTTATTATGTTAAGAGGGTATTTTATGTAAATATAAATTATATATATAAAACTTATGAAATATGTGTGTTGTCAAAATGACACAACACACATCCCACGTGTGTATTGCTAAAAATTTGACATTAAAAAAATGAATGAAAAATAAACTAATATCACTGCCATGCATTTTTTCCCCATATATATAACTAAAAAAATTCATCGACAATGCCCAAAATCTGGCGACCGAAGTCCTAAGGTTCAACGGTGGACGGCGGCGAGTGGCACTACTAGTAGACGATGCAAACTTTAATTAGATGGATTTGATTGGAGATATAAGAAAACATTTACCAAAAGAATAAAACAAAAATTAAAATATAATTAAAGTATTTATTTTCAAGTTAAAAATAAAACAGAATAAATATTATATATTAGGCTTAATTAATTAAATATTTTTTTCAATTTAGTACAAATTATTTTTCTCATCAAAATTTATTTGAATCTTGTTTGTTTCAAATGTGCCGCCAAACATATTAACTAGTTGTTTTGTTTTGTTTTTTTTAATTTATAAAAAATAAAAATAAAAATAATGATATAGTGGGTTGTTAGAATCTCCCTAATATTATGTACCAAAAAAAAAAGTCCTACTAATATCTCAACAACGTTATACTCTGACAATCTCCGGTCACAAAAACCCATTTGATGTTTATTATATAATTGAGCAAGAGAGAGAATAAAAATCACCCCACCATGAATATATATATGTATATATATTTGTAATATTTATATATTGCTAAAATAAAATGTATATCATGTTTAATTTATGGGATCATCTATACGGGCATGTATATAAGTATATTTATATGCAAAATATATATATGTGGGTTTAGGAATTATAATGAATTTCTATATACATATTATAAAAAGCAAGTTTTGGGGTTACTATTCATTTGCCTATGTAGAATTACATAATTGCCCTAAAAAATTTTAAAAACAAAATATCCACTTTTCACCTATTTTTTTTTTCTCTATATCTATAAAGATTAACTAACTTTTATAAAAGTTAAACTTTTTTTTCCTATTCATTTGTATAAGAAAAATTGTAGATTTATCCTTAATTATAAAATAAATATTTAACCCCTAAATTTTTGAATTGTATAAAAACAGTGCATATTAAAAATTTTGAAGGCTATATATGTCATTTAACATTAGTTAACGTATTTTAGTTGACTTTTATCCGTTGACTACTAAAGTTAATGAAAAACTTAACTGTTGCAATTAAGTCTTAAGCACAAGGAAGGTAAGTGGTAACAAAAATATCATAGGGGTACAAAGTGAAATTCTATCTAACCAGAGGGATGCCAAGTATAATTAACCCTAAAAATTAAACATGGATTATAAAATTCACAAATTCTAAATTTAAACAAATCAAATGGTGGGGCGAAGAATAATTGATTTGTGATAGGTGTTCATAGAGGTGTGTAGTGCGTTGTTCGAGCATAAGACAATAGATTAGGGATTGAAAGAGAAAGTAAACATGGATTTTAACAGAGGAGATTTTCAAATTTACAAATTAAAAGATAATGAAAAATTTTGGAAAAAAAATTGAATTAATTAAGAGAAATCTATGTGCAACGTCACATTCTTTCTTTTAATATTTTTCCTAAAATATATCTAAGAATATATATTTAAAAAATAGATGATGACCTATTTTATTACATATGTATATGATGTTGCCAAAATTCGCGCGGTATGTGAACCAAAGTCACACATGCCGAAAATCTCAACAATACACACTACCCACTTAGATTACAATCCTCTAAGAAGGGTACAAGATACAATGATTATATAAGAAGCTCTCAAACAAGAGAATAACAAATGCATGCCCCAAAAGTCCTTCCTCTTTCCTCTCATGCTTATCCCGCCGTATATATAGATCACTCTTCGGGTCAGTTCTTTCCGCCATGATGTTCTCCACATTTCATAATTGGCCGCCGTGATCGTAGCTCGTGCTCTCATTATGGGAAGTGGCGTTAATCTCGTCCGCGCATGGGTGGCAGGGTTAGTAAGGTAACGGTCACCGTTGACTTGCGTGCTTTGGATCTGACACTTGGGCCTCCATCAGACACTTTATCATTCGTTGGGCTGGTCTTTCTGTGCAGTGGGCCTCATTAGCAAGCTTGACGCTTTCTTCTTTGGGTCATCCAATTCGGTGGCCCACGGCTAGTCATTGGTCTGTAGCTTTGCACAATCACGTCGGGTCCCATTTGTTAGCCTGACCCACTGTCCTTGGTCCGACTCTATTATTCACACATGGGTCGAGTCCCATTTATCAGGACAAAATGTCATTTTCTTTAGTTCCTTGGTAAGTGCTTCTTTGGGGTTGGCCCTTTTCTTGAATTTCTGGATAGAATGTAATTTGGGGAAGTTGAGCTGAATAGTGTAGTCGATGCGCCTTAGGCTAAGTAGAGTCGTTCCTCTAAAGTGCAAGTAGCTGTCTATTAGGCCTTTGGTCTTTCCATTTAAGCCCAATATTTTGTTAGTTAGGATTGGCTATCTCTTAGTTGGATTGGGCCTTGTATTTGAATGAGATTAGTCCAAATCCAAACAGGCTCTTACCTCTGCCCAACGGTACAGATCGGTTGAACACAGTTTGGTTCCTTAATCGTCCTTCCCTGATGTCATTTTATCGGTAATCGTATATGATGTCATTTAAGTAATCATGGCCTGCCTTAAACCCTTACCGTACTTGAATTGGGAAACCATCATTTCTCCCTCGATATTTGTTGTCGCCGTTCGGTCATAAATATCCCGACGATTGGCTTTCCCCTTTCCCATCACTTCATGATCATTGATTTGGCTATTTAAGGCCATACTTCCTCAAAACCTTCTCCCGTCCTTCTTCTTCGTTTTTTCCTTTTTTTTTTCTTGCTTTTGTTCTACTTTCGTTATGGATTCTTCATCACCTGCTTCTGATATTTTTGACGTCTTTCAAGCTGAATGGAAGAAAGAGGTCAAATAAGGAATCCTCTTTCACCAACTCATGATGAAAGTAAAGGTTTTCGACGAGCAACACCATCGGCTTCAAGCAATTGAGGAAGTCTCCGTCCTCTACACCTCCCTCGATGCCACCCATATTTGCGCGATATCCCAACTCCAAGAGCTCCCTGGTTAGTTGCGAGCGGCGGAGAAACCAAATGAGGTATTGCGGGCTAGAGTGCAACTCCACAAAGCCCGTTACGCTGCACTGAATGAGAGGAATGAGAAGCTTCTGGACAAGTAATTTAGGAACTCACACGAAATATTTCCGTTAATGTGTAATATTCTATGTTCTTGGGATCAAAACTCCATTCAAATCTTCCAGCCAGTACGTCCCAGGACTATTCACCTTGACCACTTTATATGGCCCTTCCCAAGTTTGCGCAAGTTTTCCTAATCGAGCCTCTAGACAGTATAGCATTACTCTCTGAAACACTACCTCCCCCACCTTGAATTACCTTGGACGTATTGCATGGTTGAATGTCCTCTCCATTCTCGATTTATAAGTTGCCATCCTCATTGCTGTCGGGTCTCGTTTTTCTTATAAGTGATCTAACTGTAGGCATACTGCTTCTTCGTTTCTTATGAGATTTATCCTGCTATCTCCTCTTGAGGGCAAAGTGATCTCTACTATGACTACTACTTCTGTGCCATATGTCATGGAATAAGGTTTCTGTCCCATGGCTGAGCTTACCGTGGTGCAATGAGCCCATAATATTGCAGAGAGCTCTTCTCTACTTATTTGCCCTTGGCGTCATCCAACCATTTCTTGAGAGCTTCCTTGATAGATCTATTCATCACTGATCATCCTTGACCCTTATTCTATCATTTTGTTAATCTTTTTATCAATTTATAATTATAAATAACACAATTTATTATCTTGCGGGTATAAACTTGAAGACAAAAAAAAAATAACAAAAAGAAGGACAAAGAAATAGTTAAAGATGAGAAAAAGATGTGACTCGCGAACCTGACCTAATCAGACGCACAAGACCAACTACGGCTAAATAAATCTCATTATAATGGTCAACCGTGATTTTTGCCAATTATGATCATATATAGTGATTAAATAAAAAAGGCAATTATGAATACAAAAAGGAAGGACAGTGGAGATAAAAATGGGAATTAATGGAAAATTAATAATGAAGATTGACAATGAGCATTGGTGGGTGGATATTTATTCTTTTCTTGATTCATCTTGGGAGAAGGAGTTTTTCATCTGTTATTTAGTTTTTTTTCCCTTCTGTTTGTGCGGTTGGCCGAGACTTGTGGTGGAGCTTCTTTAATGATTTTGTTGAACATATTTTGTAGAAAAAAAATCACCCTGAACGGCTAAGGCGTCAATCAGGTTAGGGCTGTATTTCTTCTGAAGTTTATCTATGTAATTTTATTCTTATTTCAATTATGTTTTGTTCTTAAGTGTAAGGTTCTAAAACAAGAATTGTGGTCTTAAACATGTTTCTTGAATTAGTTTATGTTCTAAATGTTATTATAAATATTTAGATCTAAATCAATTCGTATTTCTTATGTTATTTCTAATACATGTGGTTTAAATCTAACAGTTTTACAATCATTTTTAGTGGTATCGATACGACTTACTTGGATAAATTATGCTAAACGATTAATTCACCTCAGATTAGTTAATGTAGGAATTGAATCGTAAAGATAGTTTATCCCAATTAAGTGGTCGATTTATCTTTCGCGGTAATACTATCTTATAGTTAATATTGCCTAATTATACACCGAATGAAAGAAATAGGAATAATATTTACAAGATAAATTGATGAATTTATGCATGTCCCTAACCCGAACCTTTATATATATATATATATATATATATATATATATATATATATATATATATATATATATATATATATATATATATATATATATATATATATATATATTATCTCAATTGATTAATTTTTTGTTATTTCATTATTAAAATTTGAAATCAAACCAAAATCCTTTATTTCACTCAAGAAAAATAAAATACAAAATTAATAGTTATAATCCAATTCTTGTGGTTCGACACACATACTTAAGCATTATACTACGAAATATTTTACGCTTAAATTGAGAATTAAATTTGAGTGATCAAATTTTAGCGCCGTTGTTGGGAAATTGGCAACGTTAATTGTTAATTTTTACTTATTTTTTATCCATTTGTGTATATCCATATTTTATTTATTTACTTATTTATTTATTTATTTATTTATTTATTTATTATTATTATTATTATACTGTTTTGAATTGTTATTGTTTTTTTTTTTTAAACTGTTATTGTTTTTTAAAACTTTTTTTTTAATTTTTTTTTACTATTTTGTTATTATTTTTTTTAAACTGTTACTGTTTTAAAACTATTTTTTTTTTTAATTCTGAAAATCAGTGAAAAACAAAAATAGTGAACATCAAAGAAAACAACAAGTCATATTTATTTCATTTCATTTTATTTGTCATTATTACCATGTGAACACTCTATTGTTATATATTGGAATTTAGTAACCAGGTTGAATTCAATTGTCATTATTACCTACGGACACCAGGTTCCACATTCTAATTTACAAGTTTTGTTCTTTATGTTATTTTGTTCTTTTTTTTTTTAGCTTATTGGATATTATCTCTTGAAAATTAAAAATTAAAAAAAAAATAATTGGTTTAGTATGTGACATTGAGGAAACCTATGCATGAACAATAGACGATCACATAATTATAGGGATACACTCTTAGACTCTATTTTAGATAACGTTCCTAGAAAAGCAAGATCTAAATTTAATAATCCTAAACTAGAACCAATTACCAGAGAAATTAATATGGGAGATATACCAAAATCCCTGAAGGAGTACTACACTCCTTCTACGTACGTATCCCCGTCATGTATCCGCTTACCAACTGTAGCGGGTAAGAATAACCTTGAAATCAAATCGTCAATAATTTAAATGTTACCTAATTATTATGGAATGAGCACAAAAAACCCATATAAACATTTGGATGAATTTTTGGAACTTTGCACAATGTTTAGAAAATTCAATTTATCTGACGATCCAGTTAGGTTAAGATTATTCCTGTTTTTCCTAAAAGATAAAGCTAAATATTGGATGCAGTCTTTAGCCCCAGCTTCCATTGGAACTTGGGCTGACATGCAGAAAGAATTCCTTAGGAAATATTATCCTATAAGAAAAACAAATCAAGTGAAGAGCCCTTACTACGTTCACCCAATCGCCGAGTAAACAATTCCAAGAAAGTTGGGAACTGTAAGACTCTAACTTTTGCATACACATAATCATTAGTTGCATTTTAGAACATTTAGAAATAATTGGGTAGAATGTGTTATTTATTGTTTAATTCAAAAAATTTAGGGGCTTATTCACAAATTTTAAAAATATTAATTATGAATGGGGTTTAAATAATAACTTAAAGGAAATTTAGAGGAGACTAACGTAATTTAGGAAAAAAAATTAATATCTATCTATCTATCTATCTATACATATATATATATATATATATATATATACATGTATATATATATATATATATATACATGTATATATATATAATGACGTTGCACCGAAACCAGAAAAAGAAGGAAGAAAACTGAAGAGAAAGAGAGAAGGCAGTCCGACGTGGGTTCGTCGGTGGTGAATGTGTGTGTGTTTTGTCTGGGTACGTGTTGTTGTTCAGTCCGGAAGTGCTGTGTGCATGTGTGTTTTGTGTGTTGTTGATTGTCGTTGTTGTGTCGCTGGTGGGCGTCGCCGTCGGCAATGTGGGCATACATGTGTTCATCGTGTATATGTGTGTGTGTATGTCTCCATCGTTCAGCATGTATGGGTATGGGTGTGTGCGTTTCAGTTGTGTGTATGTGTATTTTACTCATCGTGAGGGAGGGTGCTATTTAGTTGTTGGTGAGTGTATGTGTGTCGTTCGTGGGTGTTGCAGCTTCGACGGTCTGTGGTTGTCCGTTCGGTGGTGCTCCAGTCTGTGTCGTCAATGATTTCATGTGGGTATGTATGGGAATCATCCGATGGTGAGTGTTTTGTGTGTGTGAGTGTTTCTATTTACCGTTGTGAGTGTAGGGGTATGATCGGAGCTGGCGAGGAGAGAGAGACGCCCGGCTGAAAATTTAGGCAAAAATAGAGCCTACAGAGCGCGTCGCCACAGCGGTGAATATTCAGTAAGCTGATCAGAGAATTAGGGGCGTTCGCTACGGCGGTGAGTCCAGGCGCAAAAAACAGGGGGGAAAAATCAAAAATCCAAAATTCAATTTCTCGGCTTGCGAGCGGTTCAGGAACAGGTAAAACTTTAATCTGGTCGTATTTTCGTGAAATTAAATTGTTAGTATTAAAAATTTCACAATCGTAATAGTAATTCTCGTAATCGTAATAGTATTTTAATAATCGTTAATCTAAATAAAGTGGTACAGTAAATATTAACGTAGCAAAATGGACGAAATAATAATTTTTCACAATAAAATTTGGGGAATAGAGAATTATGAAATTTAGGGCCATGCATTTCATAGGCGCCAGCGTCTCGGTAGGTTTTGGACGGTGACATTGTTGCAGTGCGGGAAACAAGGTGAGTGTACTGTCTTCTATGTAAATTTGCAAATCTTATTTCATATAAATTGTAAAAAAATGTGCTTATTTTAAATGGACGATTTTGCAACTTATATGGATTAGGTTGGTTTTAAAGGTGGGAAAATGATTTTTGGATCAGGTTGGTTTTAAAGGTAGGAAAATGATTTTTGGATCAGGTTGGTTTTAAAGGTGAAAAAATAATTTTGGGGGTCAAGTCGATTTTTAAGGTGGAGAGTGATATTCGGTCCGACTATGCCATAATTTCTTCTCGTTAGGCAGATATGACTTACAAGATGTGGATTTTCTTCTCATTAGGAGGGTATGACCTACGAGATGTGGATTTTCTTCTCGTTAGGCGGATATGACCTATGAGATGTGGATTTTCTTCTCGTTAGGCAAATATGACCTACGAGATATGGATTTTTCTTCTCGTCATGAGGATATGTCCTGTGAGATGTGGATTACCTGCTAGGTAAAGTCCTGCAGGGTGGTTTGACCCATTAGGAGTGCAAAACCTGGTGGTGGTACGGTACCATTGCAACTCCCAATCGTGAGGTAAAAACAATCTTATGGCTAGTAGGAGAACATGTGGGAAGTATTTTATATTATGTTGGAATGTTTGAACTGATTGGTTTAAAATACATGGACGGATTGATTTAAAATATTTAAACTGGATGATTTAAAATATTTAAATTGATTAACTTAAAATATTTGTTTAAGATATTTTAAATACGTTATTCTTTACATTGATGGTAGTGGGAAATTGGTTCCAAATATAGTAGGTGATATACGGTATTATCGTTATACTATTTCATTCATTGGTGACAGTAAAACTGGATTTTCAACCGGGTATTTGATTATAAAATATTATTTTTTGAAAAGGTGGTATTTAACATTTGTGCTTGGTCCATAAAATGTTTTATTATGAAAACAGTACACCGATAAAAGATTTTTGGTTTCAGGTACTGCGATTAGGAGTTGGTCCACTACTGGCATTAGGTAGAGTCCGGAGGTAGTGTCGTTCTGGAGTTGAACGGGTCGGATGTGAACCGTGGAAGGTTCTAGTATTTTTGTGTTTTTGGTTGTGAACATTTGGGACCGGTAGATTCCCAAATTTTGGAACCGGGTATTTTTATATATATTTTTTTGGAGGAAAAATTATAGTAGCGTGAGTATGTAGGTATATATGGATGGATGGATATGCGTCGATGGGTTAGATCACGTCAAGTTGACGTCATGCCCGACCTCGGGTGATGGGTGCCCGGGGTGGGGTGTGACAGGAACAATTAAAAGAATTATTGTGCTAATGTCCATACCATTAAGTCCAGAGATGGCAATTAGTGCAAAGCTTCTGTAAAAGATTAGATGGGAATAACCGTCAAATAGTGGATGCTTCATGTGGAGGCACATTTCTAATGAAATCTGAAGATGAGGCATGTGAATTATTTGAAAACCTAAGTGAAAATTCACTACAACATGATGCGTTAGGAAGAAGAGATAGAGGAAATTTAACCTCACCAATAACCAATCAAAGAGCTGGGGTTAACGAAATAAATCAAAATGAGTTAGTAACAAATCTCTTAAAAGCCCTAGGACAATTGATGAGTAATAATTAATCCACATTTCCTCAATCTCAAACATTTGAACCCTGTGCGTTGTGTCAAAGTGTATCTCACCCGATAACGGATTGTCATCTCAGTTCTCAATATCCTGAATATGTGCAAGAGCAAGTAAATATTGCTCAATCAATGACAAGAAATGAGAACAATCCGTATTTTAACACCTACAACCTTGGGTGGCGGAATAATCCTAATTTTTCGTGGCGACAATCAAATCAAGGCCCACTAATGAATCAACCCCCAAGACAAAATTTTCAAAAGCAATCTCAGCAGTACTCACAATCTCACCTATCTAATCAATATTCTCAATCCTCTAGGGACCCGTAGATGGAAGAGTTAATATCTATAATAAAAAATCAATCTCAATATATAGCAACGCTAAAGAATCAAATGGGTCAACTAGCTAACCAATCCCAAACCATATCAAACTTAGAGACATAAATGGGTCAACTCGCCAATACTATGTATCGTAGGGATTAGGGAAAACTTCCTAGTCAACCTGTGAGTAATTCTAAGGGACATTACATGGCTGAGACTAGTGGTGCCAATGAACACGTTCATGCCATAACTACCCTTACGAGTGGACAGGTGATAGACAATAAGGTGAGAAGTAAGTCAAATGAAGAATTAGAAGAAGATAATAATGGGGGTGAAGAGTGAGAAAAAGAAGAGAAAAAGAGTAAAAAAATAGACTCACCGAGTGAGTAGGTGAGAGAAACTATTGAGGAGGACCCCATTTCCTCCTCACTACCTATCTCAAGTGGTAAGGAACAATCTAGGTCTCAGCTAGAGGCATCTTATATCCCCCTTGTCCCATTCTCGCAATGCTTAAACAAACCCTTACCAACAGACAAAAAATTCAAGAACATGGAAGAAATTCTTGAAACATTCAAGCAAGTAAAAATAAATCTTCCACTACTAGAGGCAATTAAGAAAGTACCAACATATGCTAAGTTTCTAAAAGATTTATGCACACAGAAAATAAAAGTAAAAAATCACGTACTTATAAAATCTTTCTTACCGAACATGTGAGCTCTATTCTAAAATATGACACCGCACCTAAATTTAAGGATCCAGGCACACCAATTATTTTATGCATGATTGGTGATTATACCATTCATCGTGCTCTCTTGGATTTAGGTTCTAGTGTCAATCTTTTGCCATTTTCGGTATATCAGAAACTTGGGATAGGAACTTTACAACCAACATCTGTTACTCTTTAATTGGATGATAGATCAGTGAAGAAACCTTGAGGGGTGATAGAAGATGTCCTAGTTGGGGTATACAAATTTTTCTTCCCTGATGATTTCATTGTGCTAGATATGGAGCATGTAACGCATATGTCTCGACAAATCCCGATTATTCTTGGGAGACCCTTTTTAGCCACAGCCAATGCATGCATTAATTGTAGAGCTGGGGTCATGGATGTATCATTTGGGAATATGAAAGTGTGACTAAATGTGTTTAATGTTTCACAAGCACCCTCAGGGGAGGCTGACTCAGAATGCTTTGCGCTTGACATTATTGATGAGTTAGTTGAAGCAGCAGCACCATTTGTCACATCCCTAGATCTTGTTGTGACAACTATTTTCCATTATAGAGAAAAATGTTTGGCTACGGAGAAGAATATGAAGGAAGTTAATAGTACATTAGCATATGTCTCGCAATCGAAGTCGCCTAAATGGGCACCTCGATTTGAGACATTACCAATGTCATAAGGTCCACCTCTTAAACCATCAATTAAATCACCACCACAACTTGAGTTGAAACAATTACCTAATTCTCTCAAGTATGTCTTCTTAGGTCAGGATAACACTTTACCAGTAATTATTTCGTCTACCTTGACGAAGGAACAAGAAAGTAAATTGGTTGAAGTATTAACTCATTATAAGAAGGCAATTGGTTGGTCAATTGCCAACCTCAAGGGTGTTGATCCTTCTATTTGTATGCATAGGATAAACTTAGAAGAGAACACTAAACCGTCAAGAGAAGCACAAAGATGATTAAACCCGAATATGAGAGATGTATTAAAAAAAAAAAAAAAAAGGTGTTGAAGTTGTCAGATGTGGGAATTATTTACCCAATCAATGATAGTCATTGGGTTAGTCCAACCAAAGTTGTTCCTAAAAAGTTCGGTATCAGAGTGGTACCAAATTTTGAAGGTGAATTGATTCAAACACGCGAGGTCACGGGGTGGTATGTGTGTATTGATTTTAGAAAGCTAAATTCCATGACACACAAAGATCATTTTCCGTTGCCATTTATTAATGAAATCCTTTAGCGTTTAACGGGTAATATGTATTTTTGCTTTCTAGATGGATATTCGGGGTATAATCAAATAGTTGTATACCTAGAGGATCATGAGAAAATGACATTCACATGTCCATTTAGGACATTCGCTTATCGACGACTGCCCTTCAGCTTGTGTAATGCATCGGCGACGTTTCAAAGGTGTATGATGTCAATCTTTTATGATATGAAAGTTTGTGGAGGTATTTATGGATGATTTTTCTGTGTTCAGAACTTATTTTGGTGATTGCCTTTGAAATCTATCTAAAGTCTTGGAGAGATATGCAGAAACAAACCTCGTGTTAAGTTGGGAGAAAAACTATTTTATGGTTCAAGAAGGAATAGTTCTAGGACATATAGTGTCCTCTAGATGAATAGAAGTAGATAAGGCCAAGGATGATTTGATAGCAAGTTTGCCACCACCTGACAAGTGAAGTAGATTCGCTCATTTCTAGGCCACGCAGGTTTCTATCGACGATTTATCAAAGATTTTAGCAAAATTGCTCATCCATTGTCCCATATCCTTACACAAGATACTCCATTTGTCTTTAATAAAATGTGCGTAGAAGTTTTCAATCAATTAAAGAAAATGTTATCTACTGCTCCTATTATTCAGTCACCAAACTATGCTCTCCCTTTTGAGATCATGTGCAATGCATCCGACCATGCAATCAGAGCAGCTTTGGGACAACGGGTAGAGAAGGTCCTGAATGTGATTTACTATGCGAGCATAACCCTTTCCGATGCTCAATTAAATTATACAACAACGGAGAAAGAATTTCTTGCCGTAGTATATGCCTTGGATAAATTTAGATCCTACTGTGTAGGATCTTAAGTTATGACATTCTCGAATCACACCGCTTTACGTTATCTCTTATCCAAGAAGGAAACAAAACCTTGACTAATAAGGTGGGTACTCTTACTCTAAGAATTCGATTACGAAATCCGAGATAAAAAGGGAGTAGAAAATGTTGTTGCCGACCACTTGTCGAGGATAGTTATAAAGGGACCTAGATATGAGGAACCTATTCGAGATACTTTTCCAGACGAACAACTTTTAGCCATATCATACACGCTCACACCGTGGTATACCAACATTGTTAATTATCTGGCTACCGAAAAAACACCATCTTACTGGTCAAAGCAAGATAAAGATCGTTTCTTTTCACAGGTAAGATCTTTTTATTAGGAAGATCTTGACGTCTTTAAATATTGCTCTGAGCAAATCATTAAACGATGTGTACCGAAAAGTGAAATGGAAAGTATATTGACTTTCTGTCATACTCAAGCGTGCGGGGGCCACTTCGAAGGAAAGAAAACAACAACAAAAATATTACAATGAGGGTTTTACTGGCCAACGTTGTTTAAAGATACACACAACTACTGTCGTGCATGTCTACGATGCCAACAATTAGGAGCTATGTCTTGAAGGGATATAATGCCCCTTCAACCTATTTTAGTTGTAGAACTATTCGATGTTTGGGGAATTAACTTTATGGAACCATTTCCACAATATTATGGTAATCTATTTATTTTGCTAACTGTCGATTATGTTTCCAAGTGGGTGGAAGTAATAACAACAAAAACAAATAACCATAAGGTTGTGCTTCAATTCCTAAAAGAAATATTTTGTCGTTTTGGGGTTCCACGAGCAATAATAAGTGATGAGGGGAGCCATTTCTGTAACTCTCCATTCGAAGCGCTTATGCAAAAAAATTTGTTACTCACAAAATGGCCACCCCTTATCATCCCCAAACGAATGGGCAAGCTGAGGTATCCAATAGGGAGGTCAAAAATATATTAGAAAAGACTGTTAGGCCTGATAGGAATGATTGGTCTTTAAGATTAAACGACGCGCTATGGGCCTATCATACTGCATATAAGGCCCCAATTGGAATATCCCCATACTGATTAATATACGATAAAGCCTGCCATCTCCCCGTTGAATTAGAACATCGAGCGATATGGGCAATTAAGGCCCTTAACTTCGACTTGAAAGAAGCCAGTGCACTTAGAAAACTGCAACTAGAAGAATTAGAAGAATTGAGAAACGAGTCATATGAGAGCCTAGAGTCTATAAGGATAGGACTAAAGCTTTCCACGACAAAAATATTCGTAAGAAGTCCATTGAGCCTAACCAGCGAGTGTGGCTCTTTAACTCAAAATTGAGATTATTCCTTGGGAAATTACGCTCAAAATAGGACAGACCATTCATGGTCACCGAAGTATATCCTAACAGAGTAGTAGAGATTAAAGATCTAAGAATGGCCGACGAATGAAAGTTAACGGTCAACGACTAAAATCGATAATCGAAGCCACAGATGATAGAGGTGTCGTTGACGCATTTCACTTAAGTGATCTAAGAATGGCCGACGAATGAAAGTTAACGGTCAACGACTAAAATCGATAATCGAAGCCACAGATGATAGAGGTGTCGTTGACGCATTTCACTTAAGTGATCTAATTTATACATGACACTTCCTTTACGTCCGGCTGAAGACATAAAACTTAGCTCTAAGTAGGAGGCAACCCACTGAAATTATAAAATAAAATAATAAATAAATAAAAAATATATATCTATACAAATTTTTTTATTAATAATATATATATATATATATATATATATATATATATATATAACTACAACTAATAATAATAAATTAATAAATAAATAAATAAATTACTATGAAACTAAAGGACATTCATATAATGCTTAATCTTGTGCCTTTTGTTTCTATATGTGCATAGTTCACAAGTGTGGAAGCATTTCAAAAAATTTCCACAAAAACAAGTCCAAACCGCTTTCAACATCAAGTTGTCCCGTTCCTTTACTCAAAGTTTTAATTTTTTATTTTTTTTTACATTGAGGACAATGTTAGAACTAGGTGTGGGGGAGGGTTACCTAATGTCGCAGTTAAAAAAAGTAATAAAAAAAATGCACATTAAGTTCGGGAATATATATTTTTTAGTTGATGCATGTAAATCCATAGGGGTAAAATTGTTATATTATGAAAGTTGCATTTAAATTAATTATAAGTTGTACTATTGTTCATACACCCTAATTTTAAGTTTGGTAATCTTAACTCATGTTAATGAATTGTTGAATAGCAGCTAAAAATATGAATTTGTGTTCTTCTCTCTAAAAAAAAAGATAAATAAATAAAAAAATTGTGAGAAAAAAATTGTAAAAAAAAAAAAGGAAAAAGAAAAAAATTGATCGGTTAATCCCGAAGCCTAGGATGTTCGAGTAATTAAGTCTTTTAGAGTGTCTCAACACCTAATGACTCGAGCCAACTGGATTGGGATCATTAGTCCAACACTCACTACATGGACATCCTAGAAAGCACAGTGGAACTAACATTGCATATATCAATTACTTAAAAAAATATATATAAATAAAATATTTGAGAGAAGAATGAAGTCCTTTTTGAGGTTGAAATTCATCAATTTGCTAATGTTTGTTGAGATGACTTATACTTGAGATTGAGTTGTTTGAACAAAGTAAGACATGGAATTAAATGAAGTGTTTTCTAACGGAAATAATAGTGATACCCTTCGATAAACATGTGTTTCACTAATAAATATATTTCTGAACTCTACCTATTGTGCTTCAAAGACTATTATACAAGGTATAGATATTTTTAGGTATCATCACTGTAAATCTTTACAAGACTAAAACTCGTCCACTAGGGATCGCCTAAGATTTTAAAGGCTTATTGCATACACTAAATGCAATCATGTCCCCTACGAAAGTGACTTTCATTTTTAAGATTTTTGTTTTGCTCGAGGACTAGTAAAATATAAGTATAGAGGTGTGATCGTTTTCAATTTTATATCTAAATTTGACCCTTATTCTATCATTTTGTTAATATTTTTTATCAATTTCTATTATAAATAACACAATTTATTATCTTGCAGGTATAAACTCAAAGACAAAAAAAAATACCAAAAAGAAGGACAAAGAAATAGCTAAAAATGATTAAAAGTGGAGAAAAATAGGTGACTCGCAAACCGACCCGGTCCAACTCATGAACCCAACCCAATCAGACGCGCAAGACTGGCTACAGCTAAATAATTCTTATTACAATGGTTAACCGTGAGTTTTTCCAATTATGATCATATATGGTGATTAAATAAAAAAGGCAATTATGAATACAAAAGGGAAGGACAGTGGAGATAAAAATGGGAATTAATGGAAAATTAATAATGAAGATCGGCAATGAGCATTGGTGGGTGTGGGTGTCCAATTTATTTAGGTGTATGCGTTGTTCCGGTCGTAGGTGAGTCGCCGGAGTTCGTCAACGGTGGGTTAGAGAGAGAAAACTCGCCGACGACAAGAATTCAAAACAGAAAAATCGAAACGCAGTGGGTGTGAGTGTGTTCTGATTATCGTTTGTATGGGTGTGTGTTCTGTTTAGGAATTTCTCTAAAGGAGAAACCTAGTTCGGCCCTGGGGAACCGAGTCGTGACATCGTACATCCAATAAACTTTTTCCCCGGTAAAAGGCAACCCGTTGTCAGATATCAGCCTTGCTAGAATGCTAAAACGGCATATCACCTTCTTCCAAAGAAAGTTCTTGACTTCATTCTCACCTACTGTGACAAACGCTTCAGCCTTTACCCATTTGGTGAAGTAGTTAATTACCACCAGTAAATACTTCTTATTCTTAGGTGTTGGTGTGAATAGGCCTAAAACGTCCATCTCCCCCTGGGAAAAAGGTCACGAGCTAAGAATGGGCGTTTGTGGTTACGAGGGGACTCAAATGTCGTTCGAGAATCGTTGACATTTGTCGCATCTCTTGACGTACTCCTTAGCATCGCTGCACATGGTTAGCCAATAATACCCAATAGTGAGTACCTTGTGTGATAAGGTTCTTCCTCCTGGGAGATTCTCACAAATTCCTTCATGGATTTCCTGCATAATATAACCAGCTTTCTTTGGCCCCAAGTAGAGCAGTAAGTGTCACACCCCACCCCGGGCACCCGTCACCCGAGGCCGGGCGTGATGTCGGCATGACACTTCTTGACTAACCAACCAAACGCATACATATATATATACATACATACTCAGATGCACGCATACTGCCATTAATATCTTTCTTTTTTTTTCTCCAAAACAATGCATATACCTATTACTCATTTTCAAAAATATGGGACACACCCATCCCAAATATATATACAACAAGACACTCAAAATGTTGAACTTTTCACGGTTCTCCTCTGACCGGCCCACCTCCAAAAATGACACTGCCTCCCGAACTCTACCTAGTATCAGTAGTGAACCCACTCCTATTTGCAGCACTTGAAATCAAAAAAACTTATCGGTGTACTGTCTTCATAATAAAAATATTTTATGGATCAAGTATGAGTATTAAACATCACATTTCAAAATATAATATTATATAATCACATACCGTATAGAAATCTAGTTTCCCTATCACCATTGAAATAAACTCATATATTTAAAACACCCAATCCAAATATTTTAAGTCAACCTGTGCAACAAAATAATATATTGACGCCAATCCATTTTAAGATAATATATCTAGGCCAAATCAATCCAGGAAGTTCATCATATAATAAAATACTCCATACCACTTTTTCTACTAGCCATATGATCGTTTTTACCTCATGATCGGGAGTTGCAATGGTACCGTACCACCCGCAGGATTTGCACTCCTGATGGGTCAAACCACCCTAAAAGACTTGCCTAGAAGGTAATCCACATCTCGCAGGTCATATCTTCCTGACGAGAAGAAAATCTACATCTCGTAGGTCATACCAATCCCAAATTCTAAAATGAATATTTCTAAAATTTCTAATTGACCCCTAAACTTTTTAATAAAATTAGAAATAACACATTCCACACTGTTATTTTCTAAATGTTCTAAAATACAGCTAGAATTATGCTCATGCGAAAATTACAGTCTTATAGTAAGGGTTGTGTGAAAGATCTTCGATACAACTTGCAATCCATCATGATGTATCTCATCACCTCGAATAGAACCTTTTGTGCTACCTTCTTGTTGTATGGCAACATCCCTTCGGTCAAGTAACGTACCAAGGGGGTCCTCTGGTTTTTGTTTTGTCTCAGCTCTCCAATACATACGCAGGATCTGGTCTGAGCCAATACTGATGGTTATTCCAAATAGTCCACCATTTTGGACTGCTGATCTGGACTGAAGGTCGACACTAGTACTGATAATGTATCGACCTTGTCATTCTCAATTCTCGGATTTACCCCTACTTTGCAGCTACTAAAGGTCTTCACCAACTTTTTTACTCCGTTGAAATATAGGTGTAACCTTCCTTCATTGATCACGTAAGCTCCATTTATTTGGTTGACTACGAGCTGCGAATTTAACCTGAGCTCCACATCGCGAGCCTCTAACTCATTGGCTAAGGTCAGGCCCAAGATTATGGCTCCATAGTCTGTTTCATTATTGGATACTCTGAATTTGAGTTGTACAGCTCTCTCGAGTTTATCTCCTTCTGGGTTTTCGAGGACTATGCTGACTCCACAACCTTGCGAGTTCGACACTTCATCCACCCATAATTTCCATGGCTTTGTTGGGACTACTGGACATTCTTCGTTATCTGTAACCATCCCCTCTAGTGGCATTAGTTCGGCAATGAATTTAGCTAGTGCTTGGCCTTTGATTATCGTCTTTAGTTTGTAAGTTATAAATAATTCTCCCATTTCCACTACCTACTTCATGAGACTACCCGAAGCCTTTGGTCTGTGCATCACTACCCTGAGTGGATATGAAGTTAGAACATGGATCGTGTGTGCTTGGAAATAGGGTCGCAACTTCCGGGCTACGGTGATCAGGGCCAAGGCAAGCTTCTCGAGCTCAGTATAGCAGGTCTCTGCTGGTGCCAGTGATTTGCTCACATAAAAGACTGGCCTCTGTCCTCTTGCGCACTCCTTTACCAAAGTTGCGCTGATTGCAACGGAGGTCACCGCCAAGTAGAGATATAAATCATCCCCAAGCTCAACCTTGGCTAGAGATCTCACCGTGCCCAAATACTTATTGATGGATTGTAATGCGCGTTCATTGTCTTCGTCCCAACTGAAATGCTTGTTCCCTTTCAAGATCTTGAAGAAAGGTGCGCATTTGTCCGTAACTTTGGACATAAACCTGTTTATTGCCACCAATTTCCCAGTCAGGACTTGGACTTCACGTATCGTTGTGGGTGACTTCGTCCTTCTAATAGCTTCGATCTGTCCAGCATCAACTGCGATACCTGCCCCGTTTACTATGAAGCCTAAGAATTTACCCGATGTTACCCCGAAGGCACACTTCTCCGGGTTCAACTTCATGTTGTACTTTGGTAGTATTGCGAAAGCTTCTCCCAGGTGCTCCAAATGATCTTTTCTCTTGAAACATTTAACCAATATATCATCTATATAAACTTTCATCGTTGTTCCAATCCTTTCTTGGAATATATGGTTCACAAGACATTGGTATGTTTCCCCTGCGTTTCTCAAACCAAAGGGTATAACTTTATAACAAAACGTACCTCTAAGGGTGATGAAAGTCGTCGTCTCTTCAGCTGAAGAGTTCGTCCGTATTTGATTGTATCCTGCATAGGCATCCATCATTGATAGCAACTCATGTCCGGCCGCCGCATCTGCCATTTGGTAAATTCTGGGCATTGGGTAGCAGTCCTTTGGCCATCCTTGGTTCAAGTCAGCAAAGTCCACGCACATCTGCCATTTACCATTCTTCTTTCTGACCAGCACTGAATTGGCAATCCACTTTAGATAGACCATTTTTCTTATATGTCCTATTTTGATCAGTCTTTATACTTCTGACTCTATTGCTTCTTTATTCTATGGGCTGAAGATTCTTCTCTTCTTCCTTATAGGGGGAAAAGACTCTAAAATGTTGAGTTTGTGAACTATTATCTCTAGGTTAATCTCCTTCATGTCTTTGGGTGCCCAAGAAAATACATCTAAGTTCTTCTCCTGCAATTGAATAAGCTATTCTTCTTCTCGTTGGCACAACAACGTGCCTATCAACAACTTCTTGGTCCCCTGACTGAAAGTTATCTCCTTAACACGTTCAGTGAGCTGTAGGATCCCAGGATGTTCCCTAAAGTCATCTATCTCCTAGACTGAGGTACCGGGCTGAACCGTGTCGGAGGCTCGAATTTCGTTACGTTCCCGCTTCTAGGCTGTGCCAGTGACCCAAATACTAGTATCCCTTTGCTTCTAAGTTGTATTATCGGTCTGACCTCCTGTTTTTCCCTACTATTGAGCTGGGCTGTTGATCTGACCTCCAGTATTCCTCCGCTATTGAGTTGGGTTGTTGACCTGAGGCCAAGTATTCCCCCATTGGTAAGTTGGGTTGCTGGTTCGATACCAGACGTTCCTTGGCTGCTGCAGGGTCGTTGATCTACTGCCTAACATTTTTTCTCTGCCGAGCCGGCCGCCATTCTGCAGCCCGACATTATCCTACTATATGGCCGAGTCATCGACCTCAGCTTTGATAGGCCTCTACTCTCATTGTTGTGGGGGAGTTATTTTCTTATTTGTCGCTAAGCATGGTTTAGGTGTAGCCTGGTCTCCACGAATGGTGACCACATCTCCATCCTTCACATACTTGACACATTGATGATAAGTTGACACTACAGTGCCCATTGCATAGAGCGACGGACGTCCTACTATTGCATTATACAGGGCTGCTGAACTAATTACACTTAATTCCATAGCCCAGTTTACTGACCTCCTCGTCTGTTGGACGCGACAGGTAAGACAATCTTTCTCACCGATGAACTCTGGTTCCCATTTAAACCCACCACCAACGTCTGGGTTGGTGTGATATCATAGTTGGGGATGCCCATTCGATCGAGCATTTCAGCGAAGATGACATTGACTGAACTGGTTGTATCGACTAGTATTCTTCTGACTTCAAAGTTGGAGATCCAGAGCATTATGACTAACGTGTCCACATGGATATACGGCACGCCTGCACTATTCTCGTCATTGAACGTTATTACTGGTCCTGATTCGCTCGTTAATGCCCCCGCTTTGTTGCTGTCAGGCTCCTAATAGGTCTTCATCTTCTGTCCTTGGCTTGTTTCTTCAACAGAGTGGTAAACTGCCTCCGTTCTGGGATCGTTCCCTAGAACGCAATTAGGGTAGTTGCCCTTTACACTAGAGTGAAGAGTCATTGGGTTACGCTGGGTACCCTCCAGCTTATTCTTTTGTCCTTGAAGTAAGAGATCTTCATCTTCTAGTTCAGATCCGTCGCTTTGTACGACGAGGATCTTATCTCGTCGATAAACTTCTTTTTATTTAGTTTTTCACAGACGGCGCTAAATGATGTTGCCAAAATTCGCTCGGTGTGTGAACCAAAGCCACATATGCCGGAAATCTCAATAACATAAACTACCCACTTAGATTACAATCCTCTAAGGAAGGTACAAGATACAATGATTATAAAAGAATCTCTCAAACAAGAAAAGAATAATTACATGCCCCAAAAGTCCTTCATCTTTCCTCTCATGCTTATCCCGTCGTATATATAGATCACTCTTTGGGTTAGTCCTTTCTGTCATGATGTTCTCCACGTTCCATTATCGGCCGCCGTGATCGTAGATTGTGCTCTTATTATGGGAAGTGGCGTTAATCATGTCCGGGCATAGGTGGAGGGGTTGGTGAGGTAACGATCACCGTTGACTTGCTTGCTTTGGATTTAACACCTGGACTTCCATCAGACGCTTTATCCTTCGTTGGGCTAGTCATTCTGTGTAGTGGACCTCATTAGCAGGCCTGACGCCTTCTTCTTTGGGTCATCCAATTCGGTGGCCCACGGCTAGTCGTTGGTCTGTAGCTTTGCATAATCGGGTCGAGTCCCATTCGTCGGCCCGACCCGTTGTCTTGGGTTCGACTTTATTATTCGCACGTGGGAATTTTTTCCACATTAGTATATGTGTAATATAAATATATCTTTGTTTGTAAAAAATTTATACACATAGTACATTGGCAAGTTGTATTTATGCGATTAAAAAATAATATGCCAAGTTTTGTGTTGTTCACTTAAAAACAATACTATGTGATGTAAATGAACATACTCGAACTATTTAACAAAAAATAAAATGTGAAAATAATTAAATAACTATGTAACCACAAAAATATATATAGATTTAATTTAAGTAATTTTATTAGAATTAAGGTTTTTTTAAGTACATCCAATAAGGAAAAATTATTGATATTTTTATATCTAAATACTTATAAAAAAAAATTAAAAACACTATTCAATAAATTTTAATTTACTATTTATTTGTATAAATAATATTAACAAAGTACCATTCAAAATGTTAAAAATAAAATAAACTAAGACACACTTTTTCGATTTAAAAAAAATAAAAAATCATTTAACATATCTATATATTATAATCTATATCTATATTTATACTCTTAGATAAGGAAAGGTTTAGTTTATTATTAATTTGATGTAAAATTACCAAATTGTCCTTTAAAATTTAAAAAGTAAAATCAAATTATCCTTCGAGGCATACTTTTTCAAATGTTTAAAGAAAAAATACTTAACGCGTGAACACACACATATATTATAAATAATTGAATAAATGCATAAAAATTATTAAATATTTTTATTAAAAAAATTGGCTTCTAAATTTTACTTTTTGAGGAAAAAAACTAAAGAGTCTCATTTGGTAATGATATTTAGATTTTAACTTTCAATTGAAATAGTTATACACACACACACACACACACACACAGTCTTATATAAGGGAAAATTTAGTTTATTATTTATTTTTATAATGAAAATTACTAAAATGCCCTTTAAATTTTTTAAAAAACAAAATCAACATATCATTTAAATCACTCTTTTTCAAATTTTCTACACTCTTATATAAGAGAATAATCAGTTTTTTATTCATTTGCATAAGTAAAATTGCCAAAGAGATTTTCAAAAATTTAAAACAAAATCAACTTTTTCTTAACACATAATTTTTTAATTTTGTAAAGAAAAACCATTTAACCTCTATATCTATACCCTTATATTAGGAAAATTTTAGTTTATTATTAATTTGTACGAATAAAATTATCGAAGTGCTCAAAAATTTTAAAACAAAATTAATATTTTCTTTAAGTTACATTTTTAAAAATTTTAAGAGAAAAATCATTTAACATATCTATATATTATAAATAATTAAATATATGCATAAAATCGAAGTGCTCAAAATTTATAAAACAAAATCGACATTTCCTTTAAGGTACACTTTTTCAAATTTTGAGAGAAAAATCATTTAACATATCTTTATATTATAAATAATTAAATATATGCATAAACGATCTTTTTTTTTTAATATTTTTGTAACAAAATATACTTCTAAATTTTACTTTTTGAAAAAAAAGAAAAAAAAAAGAACATAAAAATCTAGATAGTCTCATTGGATGTAAAAAAAAAAAACACTTCAACTATTTGTACAAAAGTAAAGAGTAAAAAAAAAATAATAAAAATATGTAGCATTGTAAACATAAAATATATGTATTCAATTTAAAGTATTTTTTTTTTTTGCCGTTAGATTTAAATTTTGACTTTTCAATTGAAATAATTTTAATCAGAAAAAATAATAGATATTTTAATTTTTCTATTTTTATTAAAAAAAAAAAGATTTAAAAAATATTATATATTCAAAATACATTACATATATGTCATCTTTTGTCATTGAATACATAGATAGATTTTTGTTTAAATTATCGTTGTGATATGTATGTGTGTGTGTGTGTGTATATATATATATATATATATATTCAAATCTTTTTTGTTGTTATTTTAATATTAAAATACCTAATAAAATGGTTTTGGCATATTTACAAACTTTTTATACTTATTATCAATCGGAGATCTCATTTTTCTCGATTATCACATCGAAATGAGAATTATACTATATTGAGTATATATATCGACTACTTTGTCATTATTTCTTCTTCACCAAACCGTCCTTACTAAAATATTTATACTCCTAAATGCATAGTTTAATTCCAATTGGTGTCGATTCAATAATATTTGGTATAACAATTCATGAACTATCGAAGGAATGTTTGTTCATAGTGAACACCATTAATTCAGACACTTTATTCTTTGATGCAAGTGGTTATATGAGAATTGAAATATAGTAACATACCAAAATTTGAACAATTTATATTATGTGATTTGTACTTAAATATAGGGAATTTATCCTTCTAATTTTTATAAAATATATTGGGACATGCACGTGCAAAGTACGTGTTGTCCACCTAGTATAGCTATATGTAGATATATTTAACTTGTACCACCAAACATATTAACTAGTGTTTTTTTTAATAATAATAAAAAAAAATGATAATATAGTGGGTTGTTAGAATCCCCTTAATATCTCAACAACGTTATACTCTGACGATCTCCGGTTACAAAAAAAGGCTAATATCTTAACAACGTTATACTATGACGATCTCTGGTCACAAAAATCTATTTGATGTTTATTATACAATTGAGCAAGATAGAATAAAAAAAAAAGCCACCATGAAAAAATCACCTCACCATGAAAATATATATATATATATATGTGTGTGTGTGTGTGTGTGTGTGTGTGTGTGTGTTTGTGTGTGGGTTTGAGAATTATAATGAATTTATAGTTTTATGTAGATATATTTAACTTGTGAAGAGTTTAATTTATAGTAAAAATTCCAGATTTTATTAAAATAATATTTTTTAGTGTTTTGTTAGACTAATAAATATTATTAATTGTTAGTTAATAACATTTTTGTAGATTAAATTAAATTAGAAAAAAAAAATTGGTAATTGTTGTTATAATAATTTTTGTACAGTTAATATTGACTTAAGAAAATTTGGGAGTGGAAAAAATTGCATATTAGGATTATGCATTTCATGTATTGTATGTTATATTATATTTATTTAGATAAATTCTTAATTTAGATCCTATCGTTGTTAGGGTCACAGGCGAACGTTAGTGTTACGATGATAGCGTAATAGCAGTGCAAATCTCGAGGTGAATGTACTATTTTCTATGTTAATTGTCAAATTATATTTTCTCACCGAATTGTGAAAAAGAGAAGATTTATTAAAATAGACAGTTTTATAACTTTAGATGGATCGAGTAAAAAGTTGATTGTGGGAAATAACTTTTATTATTATCCAATTATGTCATAGTGTGGTCCCAACATGAGGGCATGTACTGCGATATATTGTTGGTCTTAACAGAAGGACATACTTTATAGGACATTGTGTTGTGACTTGACAGGAGGGCAAATCCTACAGGTGGTCACTGTTGTTGTTGTTGTTGTTGTTGTTGTTGTTGTTGACGATGATGATTATCATCATGATATGGTGGTTTATACCATGTGTTGGCTCTTACCATTAGAGATATTGAATGGTCCTGACACTGATAGCAACCTTTGATTGCACAGTTGTACAGGTTACGATACCGTTATAACTCACGGTCGTAAGGTGAAACGATCCTATGTCTAGCAGGGAAATATATTTCTGGTATTTTATTATATAAAAGTAATTTAATTGGTTGATCTATATTCAGTTGCCATATATCTGTGAATTTAATACTGTTCAGTGTGGTTATATTTTGTTTTGAAAAATATTATTGTGGTTATACTCTGTTTTGAAAAGTATTATAGTATTTTATTATATATCAAAGTAATTTGATCAGTTGATTTAAATTCAATTGTTTTATCACAATGATATTTATGAGATTTTGTTACTGCTCATTATGTGATTATATTTATATTTTGAAAAGTGGTGTTTGATAAATATACTTGGTCCATAAATTATTTTTTTATTATGAAGGCAGTACACTGATAAAATATTTTGTCTCAGGTACTCCGGTTAGAGACAGGTCCACTACTAAAGTTAGGTAGAGTCAGAGGCTACATGTGTCGTTTTATTACTTTTTGGGCTATCAAGACAAGTGTTGCTATGAAAAGGGTTAGGATTTTGTAGTTTTGCTATGGAATATTTTGGGATATGTATAATCCCTAAATTTTGAATTTTTAATATTAAAATTTTAAGTTAGTTATGTATGTATTGTTTTGGTTGGGTAATATCAAGTCAAAGTCACGCCTATTATTATTTTTATCATAGTGGCGCAGTGAAAGTGTGGTAGTGGAGTGATTTATCTTTTACCTCTACTTCTCCTGAAAAAAAGAAGAGAGAAACCGAGTGACAGCCCTGGAAAACTGGGTCTTTACATACATGCTTATATCTTAGGGAATCTTGTTGAGAGGTTGCAAGATTCAAAAAATTACTTTCTAAGGACCAAGTCATGTGTTAAAAAACCACTGTTACAGGACTCCGCAAAGTGATAGTTTTAAGGAATGAGACATTTCACAAAATTTTCCTATATCTTATGTGGTTATGTGGCTACAGTATTCATACCTATATTATGCATAAGAATAAAATACAATTATTATATGTAATTCATGCATATGTGATACATGTGATTTCTTGATGATCTTTGAGGTATTATGTTTATGTACATATGTGACTTTTGCGATAATATATATGATTGATTATATTGAATGTATTAATGGTGCACTAACCATAACAACATTCTTGAGTAAATGGTTTTTTGTAGGAAATTCGAGGCACAAACTCATGAACGCAACAAGAAGAAAAAATTATGGAAGGTACAAGAATACCGAGGCAACTTTGTATTTAGTAGAATCAAAAGAGGCCACCAAAATGAACATGGAAGAAAGAAACTTGAAGACACACTGAAAAAGATAAAGAAACATCAACACGATAAAGATTTAATCTTAATGACACTCTCAAACCCAAGAAGTATGTTAAAATAAGGCTCTAAGAGACACACAAACACCTGCATTCTAATGTAGTATATTTATTTGGTGAATTATGTGTGCTAAAATGCCTATAATTTTCTAAAGAGGAAATACGTCGAGAATTAAAAATAGATTAAAGTTGGTTAAGCAAATAGGCTAAAAAAATAATAATGTAGGAACCAGTTGACCGATCCCCCGAACCAATCAACCGAATAGGACAATCCCCTATGAGGAATAAAAACCAGTTTGAGAAGATTTGATATACCGGGCTGCATTCTTTTGATTGATATCTAATTCGATGAGATCTATTATTGATTATCTAATTTCTCTGTGATTATTCTTGATTTGTTCTATGCTTGATTATGAATATTATTTGATTAGATCTATACATGAGAAATTAAATTGTAAACTCTTGATATTCGAATATGAAAAACGTGTTTGAAAAACTCGTGGATTTTTTTTTTGGTTATACGGTAAGGTGTGTCCGCACTAGCTTATGCGCACCTCGACTAATCACCTCACTGGACGATCATAAGGGCGCACTTCCCCAATTGCATATATGTTATCTGGACTATCTGCTTTTGTGCTATACTGACTTAAATCAGATAAACTTAACACAATTTTGAACTTGAATATCTTTTGATCGTGTACATTTCTATCTCATTTAGATCGGGATGAATTTGGATTCGATAGTTATAAATGTTGGTAGAAACTTTAAGTAAGAACATTTTTCGTATTCTGTGAGATTGTAGCTTGGAATTAAATGTACCTTAGTTCAAGTGAGGATGTATTTGAGTATAAACAAACTTACTCAAACGGGTTGTAAGGGTGTAATTCTCACCTGAGAAGAGAATTTGAAACTTAATGGATTAATATCCTGCAAGAGTTCAGTAAAGGGGCAAAAATAACTTGCCAAATTACTATAAAATCAACGAGTCAATTTATCTAACCCTTCCTTGTATATGATTGTGTTTGTGTGTGTTTTACTTAGAACATTTCCATAAACAAGATAAAATCTGATAAAATTTAAATAGATCATAATTGTTTAAACTTAATTTTTAAAACCACCAAATTCACTCCCTTTTTGGATAGTCTTTTGGACCAACACCAACAACGTAAAATCTTAAGATTAATTTTTCAAAATTTAAAATTAAGTACTTAATGTGTCACTTTCATAGTGAAAAGGTAACATCATCGACCAAATAGTTTTTCAATTTTTAGAACTAATAAAAAACTTAATCAAATTGAATACTTGAAATTCAATTTTGATAAGGGTGTTTTTGGGTGTCAACGAGTCAGCACCAAGGCCCAACCACGTGTCCACAATTGCCATGACATGGCCGTATTTCAGAGCCCAGAGCGCCACGCAGAAGCATCTGCCGACCAGAACCCCTTCCCTGGAATTTCCTCTATACTCAGGAAATAGCAGTGTGCCTCGCAAGGGCGCTATCATCTTCAACATTTATAAATACCAGGGGTTATGCAAGCCCGAGGTAACGCTCAATACTTATTTACATACTTGACGCGTTTATGTAACATTTTCTCTTTGAGCTCTTATTTTCACGTTGGAGGGGCTTTGCTAAGACAAATCCCTATCAGGCCTTGTGCAGGTACAACTCCTTGAACGGTAAGACTCTGGACTCTAGCTAGTTGGACCCAGGTGGTCAGTTATAATTCACTTGAAGAATTTACAGCTCCAGCTCCAACTCCAACTCAGCAGGAGGACCCACCTATTTCTGACTAGATCATACTCGAGATATCTGTCACTTCGGGACACCAACAAGTTTTATCAAATAATTTAAAAAAAAAATTAAATTAATTAATTACTTAATAGAAGCATTTCATTTTTGGATTTTAGATTTTAGTACTTAATTTTTAATTTTATCAACTGAACCCTTCGCTGTCAACAATTTGGACCAAAGCGAAATACATTTACAAGAACTTTTGTGTGAAAATCCAAATTCTAGGAACTAAAGTAAGATTCTATTTAAACATTAGGGGTACAAGTGTATTTACACGCACTCCTTCCCCCAAAATTCGAGTTTGTTTGAGAAAGTGGAGATTCATGAAAGGATTCTGCGAAAACGAGTACAGAGTTTTCACCCATGATTTCACTGCACCTTTTTCGATTGAATTCGAATTTCGTACTGAAGAGAGTCTGATTACAAGCGGAAGATAATGAGTTTTACAGCGTTTTATCGGCCTCTCATCTGTCTCGTACCCGCAAAATCCTGCGCAGGTTTCAGGAAATCGCAGACGAAATTTAAACTATTCATCGACGGAGCTTCGGCAAAGTGCTCTTGCATGAAAAATGAGAACACCCAGAAAGCTTCTGAGGTACTGAATAGATTCTTCAGCTCAATTTTATCTCCTAATTTGTGGTTGCATCATTGCTTTGATATTATCATTGTAGGCTTTTCGTGTCGAGGTCATGCATTCAGCATTGGCTATAAATGAAATTTCTTGGTATTTTGTCGAGATGATTTTCTTGTGGTTCATGTTGTTTCCGGATTTTCTTTTTAATTACAGAATAAATTAGGGCTCTATTTGGATGAATGAATTTGAAATCAAGTGATTTAAATATTTTAATTGTAAGAAAAATATTGATCAACTTAATTAGTTTCAAATGAGACCCTAGAAGTAAGTTTTGGAGAAAAAAACTATGAAGATCCAAATTAGTTGGATGGATTTCAAATGACTTCTTTCACCATGTCATTTCAAATTCTTCGATTTGGACACTTCAATGTTTGTTTTTACATTTTTAATATCTATCTCTAATATAGATTTGAGTTTTAAGTTGTAGATCTATTTTTTGGGATAATCTGTAATTAGTCCTAAATAGATGGTGTAATATGTTATTTGTCCTATTTAAAACATAATATTAGAATTAGTCCCTTAAATTGGTTTTTGGTTCCGCGAGCACGCATTTTATGTGGAGCGTAAAGAGAATTTGATGAGTGATTCCGTATTAAAGTGAATATTAGTTACATATAATTAACATTAGTTATAAGTCAATAATTACAAATTAAATATAACTATATTACATGTACTTGCGTAATATTAGTTACACGTAACTATTTTTTTAAGAAAAAACTACAACTATCTGTATCTCTCGGATTTAAGGCCAAATCATAATAATAGTTACATGTAAATAGGATTATTCACAAAAAACTGAGAAAACAATGTATATATGGCGTTTTGAGGATGAAATTGTTCAATATTGTTACATCTAACAAATATTTACGCACAGGTTAGATACATGTAACAGATTTCTTCAAACCGAAATGATATTTTTGTTCAGTATGGCTGCGGGAGTGCAGACTCGTGTATTGGGCCTTCTGCCTTTTTTTAATGCGTGGGACTAAAACACTAGTTGTAATTGGATAGGGAACTTTTTTAAAATTAAGGGTAAAATAAGGGACTTGCCACGAAAACACTTTTTTTTTTCATTTCAAATCCTTCCATCCAAAATCAAATCGGTTCAATACCTGTTGTAGAATCCCTTGAATAATTGTTATCTCATATTCTTCCCTCTGTCACTTCTCAGTTCTGACATACACAAAAATGAAGCTTATTAAGAAAATGGAGTTACCCATGAGCTACCATTTTTTTTCCTTTGCATAAGAAGCTCAACTGTAAAAAGGGTTAGTCTTCGGCGAAGGATATCAATTGAAAACACCGTAAAAAGGGTTAGTCTTTGGCAAATGAAATCAATTGAGCAATCAGTGAAATGACTCATTTTTTCTCCTCTTTGTTCTTAATTCAGTCATGGCACGCGTTTTGTTTTCTTCTTGCAGAGCTTTTCAGTGCTAAAAACTGACATTCCATGCGATGGTGGGAGTATTTGGAGCACAACGGCTCTTTATATTTTCAGTTTGCATATTCCTCTCAGCTTTGGGGGTTTATCCATGGTTTCTCAGGTGCTGCATCAGCCTGTTCTTGACATGCAGACTGAGGTGAGTGAGCGAAACTATTACATTACTGACTGGAATTTACTGTCTAGATAATATTTGATAAATTTCAAGTCGGTTGCTCCTTGAAATCAGACCCTTTATAATCCAGTTTAGCTACATCTGTTTTATTTATCTGTTACTTTTTAGTTTCCTAGTTGGTTCTTGTCTGTCTAATGAATAGATATTAGATTAAAAATAATTAAATGTTAAATATTGGAAATAAAATAATTGTGATAATACGGAAAACAGATCATAGATATTGAACCTTGAAATAAAGGTTTAGGCTCAGTTTGCCATTAAGATGAGCTTTTAAAGAACTTATCTTCTCGATAAATGGATGGTTTTGAATCTTTTCACAAATACATTTGTAATTTACCGGAGTTGAGCAAATGGGACATCTGCCTCATTTGTTTAGGGGTTCCGCTCCCTGATTTCTATTCTTGCTCCCAAAATTTTGGAATTAATGTACAAAAATGTGTTTGGTAAACATGTTTATGTTCCCATATATTCTCAAAATTTTGGTAGTAATTTCGGAATTCCTTAAGAATTAGAGAAAAAAAAAATCTTGATTCCTATTCACTCCTACAAAACTATTCCCAATCTATTTCATAAGGTTAAATGTTGATAACCACCACCACGCTGATCCACAATCACCATTGCACATCTTCATCTTCTTCTCCCATCTCCTCTCTCTCTATATCACACACACACAAACACGTGTGTGTATATATATACACATGCATACATACATATAAAGTGAACAAACTTAGTTGCAACCAAAATACATTTTTTTTCTTTTTTGTTTTTATTCTGAGAAATTATGAAAAACATTTTAACAATAATTAATATTACCAAAAGCGATTCTGTTCTCAGAATATTTCAGTTTGGAAACATAATTTTCATTCCATTTTATTGGTAGTTGAAAAAGAAAAGCAAAAATGTTAATCAAATGCCACCCTAGTTTTCTCCTCCTATGGATTATTTTGGTCAATAAATTGATGTATGACCATTCAACATTGAAGCCAAAATACAACTCTAATCTAAATGTTGGTGTTTGGATAATGTATCTAAACGTGAGCATGAATTATGTATTGTCCATTATACCATTCTATGCATATTTTTTTTAACATATATATGTTTATATGATAAATTAATTTTATGTTATTTGAGTTAATTTTAATTTTGAAGATTAATTTGTTAATTTAATATCTCTTATTTAAATAATATATGAAAGTGAAAAGTTAATTTTATAATTTAAAATTTATAGAATTAATTATATGATATTTGTAGCGGTGTTATAATTTTTAAAAAATGCACATAATCTCCTTTGTTTGTAAAATATTCCCTAATTAAACCTGTTTTCATTTGAACACCATCGATAACTAACAATTTATATATTACAAGGGATTAAAAAAGAAAAAAGAAAAAAAGAGGAATAAAAAATTATAAGTGACTTATTTCAAGGGTAGTCCAATAATTTGCCCAATATTATTTTTATTTTAAAAAATAACGAAATAGAAAATTTTTAAAAAAAAAATTAAAAAAAAAAGAAAAAGAAAAAAAGAGAAATATAGGTAACATTCTTTACGCACTTTTGAATTTAAAAGCAAAGAAGAAAAACATAAAAAATAAATAAGAGAGAAAAGGGGGGCTTGGATATTTGTGCATTGAAGATAGAGAAATAGAGAACGAGCAGACCCACCTTGTTTTTGTTTGGATAGGGATCGAATTTTGCCTTTAAATTAACTTTTGATCTTGACCATTTATTTTTAAATTTAATGACATAATGTTTTTTAAAAGTTCCTTATGAAAGTATATTCTTTCCTATTTTATTATATAGATCACAAAATAAGATAAAAAATTAAGAATGAAAAAGAGTATGAGGTGGTAGAGTTTGGAAAGTTTTGAATTAAAAAAATTCAAAAGAGAGGCTTAAAAAATAAATAAAGTAGAAGTGGAGGACTTGGATGCTTGTCCATTGAAGATAGAGAGAAGGGGAAGGGTGATGTCTTTTGAAAATATCTCCCAAAAATGTATACTTGGCTATTTTCTATTTTTAAGTCTAATGACTAATAATATCTCTTGAAAATATCTTTTGAAAGTACATTTTATTTTATTTTTTTAATGGGAAAATAAGAAAGAAAAACAATGGTAAGGTTGCTCCATTGTGACCAGGAGGTCTCGGGTTCTAATCTTGGAAATAGTCCTTCTATATACAGATGTAAGGCTGCATACATTTTACTCTCCCCAGACCCTGCAATGACGAGAGCTTTCATGCACTGGGTTGCCATTTTTTAAGAAAGAAAAACACTGGGGGTGATGGAAGTTGAACTGTTTTGAATTAAAAACAAAAAAGAATTTGGATATTTATCCATTGAATATAGAGAGAAGGAGAAGGATGGCCCTCTGTTTTGAAAATGTCTCTCAAAATTGTGTTTCAAATTCATATAATTAAATAAAAAAAAAAAGGAAAAATAAGATAATAATCAACTGTGATGACGACAACGGTGACTCTTCAGTGATGGGATGGAGCAAGAGATGTGGGATTGATAAGAGGGTGGGAGTAGAGAGAGACTGGAGCGAGTATGGGCGGCGCTGGCGATGGCATAGTCTGTGTGTGTGTGAGAGAAAGAGTGAGTGGAGCAAGTACGAGTGGCGCTGGCGTTGGTATAGTCTCTGTGTATGTGAGAGAGAGAGAGAGAAGCGTATGAGAGATTGAAGACAAATATAGTAGTAGCGGATGACCCTTATGTTAAAAACATTGTTTGATGTCAACCTTTGGATTTAAAATTTGATCCAATAGTGTAAAATGTTTCACAAGATAAAAATTGAGTTGTTTTATTATATATAATATATATAATTGTGTATGTTGGAATATTTTTTATGGGCTAACATTAATTGAATTAATTATTTTACAAAACGGGTTAATGGATAGTCTATTATTTAAGCAGCCTAAATAATCAGTGATCATATTTTGATTTGGGCTGTGACGTTTTTTATATAGAAGCCTCAGTTAAGTGGCAAGTGTAGGTTTAGGGTTTCGTTGAAACCCGTTATGGGAGGGCCCAACGAGAAACCCTAGTATATATAACTAGGTCCCCTCCCTAATCTAGATTAAGGGTTTCTTCCCATTGAGAGCCGCCACCGCGAAATCTAGATCATAAGGAGGAAGACCTAGTTAGTAATCTGCTGCGACAGATTCAATCTTCTGTAATGGTTGAGACAGGTACGCTTTCGATTACCGTTTTTCATTGTTGTGTCTTGATAATCATGTATGATTGAAATTATTGTTAAATTTCGTTTTATTGTGATTATGAGAAGTAATCGACATGTGGTATCGGAGCCTACATACATGATTATGGATCTACAATTAATTTTTTGAAATTTTCTTTAGTTTCTGTTCATTCATGAAACCGAAACTTGCGGTCATGATTTCATGAGATTTTTTGTTTCAATTAACTGTAAAACATTAGGATTTTTATTCTCATAGATTCAAGCTTTAAATTGATATATTATACGTCCAATTTGGTTGTGTAATCAGAGAGAATTTTGACGTTGAAGTTCGGCTACGAACCCTAGAAAATTCCCGAAACCGAAATTTGGGGCCGTGATTTCATGTATTGTTTTGCTTTTATTGAATGTAAAAACTTAGGACTTTTATTCCTCTTGATTCAAGCTTTAATTTGATATATTATTCATGTTATTTGGTTGTGTAATTAGGAAGTATTTCGTGGTTTAATTTTCGACTTCGAAACCCTAGTGAAACTAAGATTCGTTTTAAGATTAACGGATATAGACGCGGTTTTGATACAATTAAACATCATATAAAGGTTTTAAATTAATATTAGGTACAAAACCATATAAAACTCGGTAGAAATAAGGGTTAAAATCGAGTTTTAAGTTTTTGGCTATGGAGGAGTGAGAAAACCTCAAACCGCGACTGGTTCTTGATTTTTGGTGATATTTATATTAATTTTTCTTCAATTAATTGTTATAGACGTGTTAGAAAAACATAAATATACATAAACCCATAAAAAAATTGGAGAAAACGGCGCAATTTTAGGGTTTTACAAAAGCGGGTCAAAACTGGGTCGAAACAACCCAGTTCAGACCCGGCTAGAGGTAACCTCTAGCTGGTCCGGTTTTTCCCCACGCGTGCAACAGGCGCGTGAGGTATTTTCCAGGACCCGTTTTGGGTCCCCTTTTTTCCTGTACCTGAGGTATTTTCCGGGACCCTTTTTGGGTCCCCTTTTTTCCTGTACACTTGTTTTCATGCTCTCTAATTTTCTGTAAAATTTATTTGATTTTTTGAGAATTAAAAATAATTTTTAGTTAATTATTACTTATTATGTGATTCAATTAGCTTAAAATTATTTTTAGGCATGATTTTCTATTGAAAATTTTATAGAAGTTATATTGGATGATTTGAGACAGGATTGCAGTACTCACTCTCCTTAGATTAAGATTTATTGATGTGTACTTTCCTAGTTAGTTTTAAATCACATAAAATTAATTTAATAATTAGTTTAAAAATATGATAAAATTATTGTTTAAATTCTTGCAACTATAATTGATCGTTGATCACTGAAAGTACATTTTTTGACGTACTTCATCTTGTTTTGTTCATATGCATATATGTCACTAATATACATTGTTGTGATTGAACAATATAGTTTGATTTTTCCAATTTGGAACGGATGCTTGTGAATTGTTGAGGTTAATTTACCAAAGTGATTTAACCAAAATAATTTGCAAGTTTTTAAGTTCTTATTTTGTTGATGGAAATTTTTTAGATTCATTTGTACATTCATCTGCCCAAAGGGGGTTATTATGTAGATTAATTTAATTGTTAGGTAATAAAGTTTAATTTTTTCAATTTGGAACGGTTGTTTGTGAATTGTTGAGGTTATTTTGCCAAAGTGATTGAACCAACATAATTTGCAAGTTTTCGCGTTCATATTTTCTTGATAGAAATTTTTTAGATTAATTTGTACATTCACCTACCGAAATGGGGTTGTTGTGCAAATTAATTTAATTGCATGAGGATATTATGTGAGATAAATAATTTGATAAATTTGTTTGTCCAAAGAGAATGAATTCTGAAAGATTATTTGTTTCATTATGTTTTGAAGGAAATATATGGATTTGAAGGTTAATTTACCCAAAGGGGATAGATTTTTAAATCTGTAAATTTTTCTTATTTTGTTAATTCTCATGATTAAAGAATAATTGTTTATTGTGGACTCTGCCCAAAGGGGAGTTTATAATAACACAATTGATTCTTATATTGTATTGTCTATACTTAATTGAGCATTTTGCCTATTGCCCATAATTGATCAAGTTGCAATTTTTGTAAAAAACAGTTTCTTTTGCTGTGAACAACAATAACACCAACATTGAAATTCTAAATGAGTCGAACTATAAGAGATGGAGGTTAGACATAGAGTTCACTTTGGGAATTATGGACTTGGACTTGGCCTTGCGTGAGGATGGACCTCCTCAACCTACTAATAAGAGCACTGAAGCCATGAAAGCTCATTATGCAAATTGAGAAAGGTCGAACTGTTTGAGTCTCATTGCAATCAAGAGATCCATTGCTGAGCATCTTCTTGGAGGAATACCTGAGAGCAAAAAGGCTAAGGAATTTCTCACTGCTGTGGAAACCTTATACCAGACGTTGGACAACGCCAAAACTGGGTATTTTATGGATGGATTGATGAATATGAGGTACGATGATACAAAAAGCGTTCGCGAATTCATTTTGAGAATGGTGAATCTTCAAACTAAATTGAAAGCACAAAACATTCCGCTTCCTTATAAGTTCATTATTCATCAAGCTCTCCACTCTCTGCCAGCCTCTTTTAGCCAACTCAAAACTGCCTACAACACCCAGAATCATACTTGGAGTGAAAACGACCTGATCACGAAATGTGTGGCTGAGGAAGAAAAGCTGAAAAGAGAAAGGAATGAATCTGTTCATTTTGTTACTCTTGGGAAGCAGAAAAATCAGAAGAGGGGTGAAAAGACTAGAAATCCCAACTTCCACGGTCACAAGAAAAGACAAAATTTCAAGAAAAGTGGGAGTGAGAAGCCGAAAAATGTAAATGTCAAGAACGGAGTCATTAAGTGCTTTTACTGTAACAAAGAGGGTCATAAGAGGGTTGATTGCTTTAAGTTTAAGAATTGGTTAGAGAAGAAGAAAGAACATGGTATGTTATCTGCTTATGTCTGTTTTGAATCTAATTTAGTTGACGTTCTTTTAAATTCTTGGTGGCTTGACAGTGATGCTACCGTTCATGTTGCAACTTCCTTATGGGGGATAAGAAACCCGAGGAAGCCAAGTGAGAAAGCGTCAAAGTTTAAAGTTGGCGGTGATATTGGGATTGGTGTTGAGCATGTCGGGACTGCTATTTTAGATTTAAACTCTGGTTTTCAGCTTGTTTTGGACAATGTTTTTTGTGTATCTTTGTTTAGAAGGAATTTAATTTCCCTTTCAGTACTTGATAGAGCTGGATATTATTTCACCTTTTCAAATAAAAAAATCGAGATGATTTATGACTCTAAGGTGGTTGGCAATTGTGTTTTATCCGATGGTCTTTATAGATTGTCATTGTTATCTGCATATTCTTACAATATCGAAAACACTGTTGCTAAAAAATCTTTAATTAAGGAAAGATCTTCGTTGTTGTGGCATAAGTGGTTGGGGCACATTTCTAAGGAACGAGTAGATTACTTGATTGGTTCTAGAATTCTTCCTCGTCTTGAATCTGATAACTCGGAAGTTTGCGTTGATTGTGTAAGAGGAAAATTGACCAAGACCAAGAAGAAGAATGCTACTTGTAGTCAGAATTTGTTGGAGATTATTCATACAGACATTAATGGGTCTTACTCGACTACCTTGTGCGGCAACAGGTACTTCATTACATTCATTGATGATTTCTCCCGATATGGCTATGTTTATTTAATCAAAGAAAGGGTAGATACTCTTGAAATGTTCAAAATTTTTCAAACTGAAGTTGAAAAACAGCTAGGGAAAGTCATCAAAATTGTGAGATCTGATCGAGGTGGTGAGTATTATGGGAAGTATGGTAATGCAGGACAACAGAAGGGACCTTTTGCAAGGTACTTGCAGGATAACGGTATTGTTGCTCAGTATACTATGCCAGGAAGTCTTGAACAGAATAACGTGGCAGAGAGGCGAAATCGCACTCTTATGGAAATGAAGAGAAGCATGATGAGCAGATCGAATTTGCCAGAATATTTGTGGGGTGAAGCCATCAAAGCAGCAACCTACATTCTGAACCGCGTCCCTAGCAAACCAGTGCCTAAAACACTGTTTGAACTGTGGACGAATAGAAAACCCAATTTGAATCATTTAAAGTATGGGGGTGTCCAGCTGAGGTGAAGCTCTACGATCCTTTTATGAAGAAGTCAGATTCGAGAACTACTAGATGCTACTTTATAGGGTATCCTAGTCACTCAAAAGGATACAGATTTTATTGTTCGATTCGTGGCACTAGAGTTGTTGAATCTCAAGTGGCAAAATTTTTGGAGTTGGATGTTGCTGAAGTCATTCCCTCTCAGTTCGATGAAAGAGTGGAAACCGTTGATGTTGTTTCTTTGCCTATACTGACCTCAGAAGTCATCTTTTATGATGGAGCTATTGGTCGGGGGATTCAACGAGGTGTGGATATTGTCACTCCTCCTACTGCTGAAGTAACGCCCATTACAGATGAGATCCCTCTGACCAATGAGGCTACGAATGAGTCATCTTTTGAAGTACAAGTGAGAAGATCTCAAAGAACTAGAAGAGCTGTCATTTCTAATGACTACTATGTTTACTTTGGAGAGGGAGAATATGATACTGGAGAAGAGGTGGACCCGACTACTTATCGTGAAGCTCTCAATAGCGATCAGGCAAATGAATAGCTAATTGCAATGGGAGATGAGATGCAGTTTATGTCAGACAATGATGTTTGGGAACTTGTTGACCTTCCTAAGGGATATAAACCCATTGGATGCAAATGGATATTCAAGACCAAGAGAGACAACAAAGGGAATGTTGAAAGATTTAAGGCCTGATTGGTTGCTAAAGGATATTCGCAGCGAGAAGGCATTAATTTCACAGAGAGCTTTTCACCAGTTTCCACCAAAGATTCTTTTAGGCTAATTATGGCGTTGGTAGCTCATTTTGACTTAGAGCTTCACCAAATGGATGTCAAGACAACTTTTTTCAATGGAGATTTGAGTGAGGAAGTCTACATGTCACAGCCTGAGGGATTTAAGGAAAATGGAAAGGAGAGCATGGTATGCAGATTGAAAAAGTCCATTTATGGTCTCAAGCAAGCTTCTCGACAGTGGTACTTAAAATTTGACAAAATTGTGACGTCTTTTGGTTTTGTAGAAAACAAGTTTGATCAGTGCGTCTATATGAAAATCAGTGGGAGCAAGTTTATTTTCATGATTCTCTATGTTGATGACATCTTGCTTGCTAGTAGCGATGTGAATCTCTTGAATGATACCAAATATCTCTTGTTTGCTAATTTTGATAGAAAGGATCTCGGAGAAGAATCTTTTGTTCTGGGTATTGAGATCCGTTGTGATAGATCTCAAAACCTTCTCGGACTATCTCAGAGAGCCTATATCGATCGTGTGCTTAAAAGGTTCAATATGCAGACGTGCAAGGCAGGTGATATACCTGTTGTGAAGGGAGATAAACTCAGCAATGAATAATGTCCAAAGAATGATTTGGAAAAGGATGTCATGAAGATTGTTCCTTATTGCAGTGTAATTGGTAGCCTAATGTATGCACAAGTATGTACGAGACATGATATCGCCTTCATTGTTAATGTTTTTGGTAGATATTTGTTGAACCTTGGGCATGATCATTGGGTTGCTGCAAAAAAAGTCATGAGATATCTACAAAGAACGAAAGATTTTATGCTTGTGTATAGAAAGGTTGATAACCTCAAAATGATTGGGTACTCAGATTTTGATTTTGGTGGTTGTTCAGACGATCGCAAATCTACTTCAGAATATATTTTTGTTCTAGCTGGTGGAGCCATTTCATGGAAAAGTGTCAAATAGAGTCTAATTGCATCCTCGACTATGTATGCTGAATTTGTAACTTGTTATGGTGCATCTTCTCAAGCTATTTGGTTACGAAATCTGATCTCGGAGCTGCGAGTCGTTGATTCCATCTCTTGATCCATTGTGATTTATTGTGACAATAATGCAGCTGTGTTCTACTCCAAGAACAATAAGATCAGTACAGGTTCCAAGTATATGGAAATTAAGTACCTCACAGTCAAGGACTTGGTAAAGAAGAGAGATGTCGTGATCGAGCATATAAGAACCGAGTTCATGCCTGCTGATCCCTTAACTAAAGGTTTGAGACTCATAGCGTTCAAGTAACATGTTATGAATATAGGTGTCATTTAGTCTTTTGATTCTCTGGTTTAATGGGAGCAATTGTACTTTATTTATTTCCTTTTATTTTGCTGATTCTGTTGTGACAACTATTGTTATGCATTTTGCAAAATTGAAATTTATTTGATGATTATCATTATTGCATATTTTATTGTTACATATCATGTTATTTGAATTGATTATACAATATGGTATCTTAAGATATTGTGTCTTAAGAATTACAATTGTATATTTTTGGTTGTCACAAATCACTATTTTGAGATCTCGTGATGTATTGTTAGTGACAAATGACTTGTTAAAGTCAAGCAATTTCATATTGTTGAGAAATTGCAGCAGCTTTATTTTATTGAGAAACTGTAATTACAATTTCATTTTGTTGAGAAATTGTAATGAGGACCGATAAAAACAATGGATATTGATAATGATTATATGTTGGCTTTGGTTTCTTACTATACTACTGGGCTTACGATCCATGTTGATATGATTATAAGTATTTGTGAGTATGAAAGTCTTATGTTTGTTGAGATTAAGATATAGACTATTATAATCCAATATTAAGATTATGTTGGATTGGATAAATTTATCAAGATGTTACTTATAGACGATCATTTCTTTAAACAAAAGGTGTGGCCACACCAAAAATATTTTTTTTTTTGTTATTAACCCGATAGTCTTATTTTCAAAATTAAATTTATTCAATTAATGTAGCCCAAGTGGGAGAATGTTGGAATATTTTTTATGAGCTAACATTAATTGAATTAATTGTTTTACCAAAACGGGTTAATGGATAGTCTATTATTTAAGCAGTTCAGATAATCAGTGATCATATTTTGATTTAGGCTGTAGTATCTTTTGTGTAGAAGCCTAGTTAAGTGACAAGTGTAGGTTTAAGGTTTCATTAAAACTCGTTATGAGAAGGCCCAATGAGAAACCCTAATATATATAACTAGGTCCCCTCCCTAATTTAGATTAAGGGTTTCTTTCCATTGAGAGTCGCCATCACAAAATCTAGATTATAGGGAGGAAGATTTAGTTAGTAATCCGCTGCGACAGATTCAATCTCCTATGATGGTTGAGACATGTACGCTTTTGATTACCGTTTTTCATTGTTGTGTCCTAATAATCATGTATGGTTGAAATTATTGTTTAATTTTGTTTTATTATGATTATGTGAAGTAATCTATAGTGTATACTCCATGGTTGAAGACACGGATTTCAATTTAAATAATTAAATAAAAAGAATAAAAAGATAGAAAGAAATTAGGATAAATATTAACCGTGATGGTGACGGCGGTGGTTGTTCAATGAGGGGATGGAGAGAGGGGGGTTAATGAGAGGATGGGGCAGAGAGAGGTGTGCATGAATAGAGAGAGAGAGAGACGGGAGCAAGTACGGGCTGCGATGGCTTGAAGTTGGGGTGGGTGCGCATTCGAGAGAGAGAGAGAGATGGAGTTAACGTGAGGTGGCGGCTAACCCTAATTTTATAATGTGGTTTGATCTCAACCGATTGATTTAAAATTTGATTCAATTGCGTAAAATGTCTCCTGGGATAAAAATGGAGTCGTTTGTGTACAGTTTAAAAAAAACAAAATTAAAATATCAAAAGGCGGAGTTTCTGTAAAGGAAAAATATTTGTGGGATTGTTATTGAATATGCTTGGTTTATGGTGTTTTATTATAACTTGGAAGTGGAATTATTACGAAAAATTCCTTTTTTAAAAATTTTATTTTTTATTTTTTTTATTGTGAGCTGATGAAGTTGCGTTTTGATGTTATAACTTTGAACCACTCTTGTTTCTCCATTGTATTCTCATCTCAGGCGTTGTCAATACTCTTGATTCAAACTTTCGAACTTGTTGGGACTTTGTGGCTTTTAAATTGGGCTGGGAAGCCTCAGTTTAAGCCTCTTTTATTCTTTGAAGCTCACAAGTCGTCAAAAGATAGGAACTGGTTTCTGGCATCTGCTCTTGGCCTTGGATTTCTTATGTTCTTGATTTTCTTAACATCGTTCATCGCAGACAGATTAATTGGGCCTAAGGTTACTTTCATGAATCCCCCTTTTTTATTTTCCAACTTTCTTTTATTTTTTTATGATCTATCGGTCAATGTTTGAATCAAAGAATTGTAACTACTTCCACTTCCTTTTTGGTTCAATTTACTGGCTGCTGCCTCTTGGATTTGTGCATACGTGTCTAGTACATTACACACATAATTAATTGAATGGAAGGTTTAGGCAGCTTCGAAATCATTGACCTCAATTATGGGTTTTACCTGGTTAGATTTGAAAAATTGATTAATGCACACCTTGTGTTTACTAAGGACCATGGAGAATCCTCAATCACTACCTAACGGTGAGAAAATGGGAACCGTATTTCAGACCGGGAGAGGCAGTGGAATTGAAAACGTCTGTCTGGGTGCGGCTTCCGGATTTGCCCGTGGAATATTACGAATCCCGTGTTATACAGTATAGGAAAAGGCATTGGGTAGGCCTATCAAGATGGACAAGAACACGACAGCACCAACTCGATGCAAATTTGCAAGAATTTGTATTGAAATTGATTTGAATAAGCTGCTTGTACCGAAATACGAACTTATGGAAAGAAGTTACAGGATGGAGTACGAGAGCCTACACGGGCTCTGTTACAAGTGTGGAAGAGTGAATCATTGTTCAGAAGAGTGCCCTTTTGCCAAAAGTCAAGGGGAGGAGAAAAGAAATTCGTTGGAGTTGCAGAACATGACGACGATATAGGTTACTCAGACGCTGGAGAAGACGGTGCAAAAGACCGTTGAACAACTGCTAAGTGACAGCGAAGCAGGCCAGTCCAATCAGGCTCAGAGTACGGATGAACGGTCAAGTATGGACCAAGATGATCTGGGCTTTGGGCCCTGGTTGTTCGCAAAAGCAATACGGTGATTCATGCATAGCAAAACCGGAGCAGTTGGGTCGACTTTGAAAGACCCACAAGCCAATACGTTTAAGTATCTGTACTCAGAAGGAGAACCATCAACAAATAGAGGCCTGAAGGCCTCAAGGAACGTTCCAGGCAGAATGAATTAGGCCCAACAGAGTAGAGCCCAAACCCAGCTCAGAACGCATCAGGTGCAAGGGAAGGACGCTTGTGCTGCATTGGAATGCAAAAAGGCCTCAAACCCAGTATATCAACAGATAAGAGGCAAAGGACAACTGGAAAAGATGAATTCAAAGATTAAGGCAAATGACAGAGAATTGACGGTGGAGAAAGGCATTGGAAAGAGGATGAAATCCTGCAAAATTCAAAGCAGTAAATCCATCATTGGTACCAAAAATCTTAATTCCCCTGACCTTTGTCCATCTACATCTTCCTCTCAGTTTGTAAAATCCTCTCACCCAAGTCCGAAACCCATCCATTCCGTCAAAGAACATTCTATTTCTCTTGGTAATCCCCCCTGGGGAGGAAATTAGCTTAAGGCCTAGCTATGGAAAACCAGAACAAAAATCTAATTCTCAAAAACCAGTTCTCACTATTCCTGGAACAAGCGAATGAGCTACTAGTTCCAATAGATGTGTTCTGGACGTTAGAATCAGTTAGAGTAGTGTTTCGAATAACCAAACGGGGTCCCTCCCAAACTCCGTTCATGGAGATATTTGTGGAGCCGATATCTTACTGGGAGGAGTGTCTACGGAGATACAGATTGATTCTGAGACTCTAGGAATCGGAAAGCTTACCCAGCCAACCAAACAGTAGATCAATGAAAATTATTGTGTGGAACTGTCATGGAACGGGTAATACCAGTTTTCTAAATGCGTTCAGAGATCTGGTCGGTATGCACTTTCCTAATGTTGTTGCACTTCTAGAAACGAAGGTCAGTTTTGATACTATGGGGAATTTCTTCACTAACTTAGGTTTTACTGCTTAACGGTAAACCCTCATGGGAGGCTGGAGGAATCTGGTTAGTGTAGAATCGCGATAAACTTTAATCGATAACTTAAGCTCCAATAATCATGCCATTCATGTTATCGTTAACAAAAACTGTAATGAGGAATGGGTTTTAACTGTTGTTTATGGTAGCCCTAATACCAAAGACAGGAATGATATGTGGAAAGACCTAAGGAATCTTTCTTTAAAAAATAACCTCCCTTGGATGGTGATGGGAGATTTCAACAATGTTGCCAATTCTAGCGAGAAAACTGGTGCCAGTAGTTCAAACGATGTCTCGAGAATGAAAAAGTTCAACGATAATCTGAACAAGTGCAGTTTGAACGACTAAGCTGCTGATGGCCTTCAAACTACATGGGTTGGTACAAACAAATTTGGCTTTAAAGTTTTCAAACACATGGATAGGGCTTTGGCCAATGACGAGTTGTGTCAAAAAATTCCTGAGGCCTCGGTGATGAATCTTCCTCGTACGCACTCTGACCATTCTCTAATTATTGTTTTGTCTCAATAGTATTGTAAATAAGTAGATTGATAAACCCTTTAGATTTGCGGCTATGTGGCTAACACACCTTAAGTTTAAAGAGTTTATTAAAAGTAAATGGAAGGCAGGGATCGACGATGTGCTCATGAAACTTAACAAGCTTGAAAGTGAATTAAAAATCTGGAACAAAGAGGAATTTGGGAACCTATTTAAAAGAAAACGTCAAATGCTGGCTAAAATTAAGGGAGTTCCAAAAAATTAATTTCTCTGCTAATCGTAACATCCTGGAACAAAATCTTCAAAAGGAATATAATTAATCCGTAAACAAGAAGAGATGTTTTGGTATAAAAAATCTAGAGTGCAATGGTTAAAGCTGGGAAACAAAAACACAAGGTCTTTCCATGCATCAACTAATCAAAGGCGAAGGAAAAATAGATTCTTTACTTTGAGAAATAGAGAGAATGTATGGATTACGGATCAGAAAGAGCTTAAAAACCATGTTAATAATTTCTATAAGAATCGATTCTGTGAAGAGGGTGGTCAAACTCAGTTTCCCAACTTGAGCATTACTACCTCTATTCTTGTAGAAGAGAAGCATTATAACTTAATTAGGTTACCTGAAAAAGTTGAGGTCAAAGATGTTCTTAAACAAATGAAAGATATGAAAGCCCCTGGTCCTGATGGTTTTCAAGCCATATTTTTTAAGAATAATTGGGATATTGTTGGGGACGATCTCTCTAAGTTTGTTCTAATCTGTTTTCAGGAGGGAAGTATGCCCGAGAGAAATAACAAAACTCTTATTACCCTGATTCCTAAAATTGAAAATATGAGACCAGTAGCCAGTTTAGACCCATTAGTTTATGTAATATCACTTATTAAGTTGTTACAAAACTCCTTGTTGCGAGACTTAAGACCTTTTGTTAAGGAGACTATAGGACCCTGCCAAAGCAGTTTCGTCCTTGGAAGATCCACTATGAACAATATAATTATCACTTAGGAAGTCTATCACAACCTCAGGAAAAGTAAAAGCAAACAAGGGGGTATGATTCTCAAAATTGATTTAGAAATGGCTTTCAATTGAATCAATTGAGATTTTTGGGAAGAAACCCTTGAATCTTTCAACTTCCCTAGCAAATGAACCAAATTAACAATGAATTGTGTTAAAAATGCTTCTTTCAAAATTTCTTTGGAATGGGGAACCCCTTGAGGAGTTTAAGTCCTTGAGGGGCTTAAGACGAGGAGACCCTCTGTCCCTTTATCTTTTCATCCTTTGTATGGAGAAGTTGGGCCACCTTATTTGTGACAGTGTGAAAAAGGGTAGATGGAAAAGGATTAGAGCCAGTAGGTCTGGACCTTACCTAACATACCTATTTTTTGCGGATGATTTAATCCTATTTTATAAGGCCGGGGAAGAGGGGTGTGATAATATCCTTGATGTTTTAAATAATTTTTCTAATTATTCGGGGGGCAAAAAATAAACCTTAAAAAATCAAAACTGTTTGTGTCTCCTAATGTTAGAAAAATTGACGCCAGAAACATTAGTAACAGGCTGGGTATTTAACTTACGGATAACGTAGGAATATATCTTGGTGCCAAACTGATCCACAGTAGAAAATGTAGAGACAATTACCAGCATATAGTAGAAAAAGTCTAGAATCTCCTCTCTAATTGGAAATGCAAGAACCGATCTTTAGCTGGTAGAACTATGCTCATCAAATCTGTAACTTCTGTTGTTCCTAGCTACTCTATGCAAACTAATTTCCTCCCTAGAAGAACTTGTGGTGACCTCGATAAGCTTAATAGGAAGTTCTATGGGGGAAAGGGGAACAAAATAACAAATTTTACCTTTTGAATTGGGACAAAGTCTGTAGAGCTAAAGACTTGAGAGGTCTGGGAATTTGGAAAGCACGAATCGTGAATGATGCGTTTATGACAAAATTAGGCTGGTGGCTCCTTGAGAATAATAACTGTCTATGGACCGAAGTGTTAAAGGCCAAATATAAGCTTAAAGAGAGTCCCAGTGCCTGGGGGAAAAACTCGAATGACTCTTATACTTGGAAAGGCATATTTAATTCTAAAAATGTCTTGATCTCTGGGATCAAATGGAAAGTGAGAAATGGTACTAAATCAATTGGTGGACTGATTGGTGGTGTGGGGAAGGACCTTTAGGGGAAACAAGAACTCAGAATATCTGCGATCTAAAGGTCTCAGATATCATTGATAATCATGGAAACTGGTTCTTCCTACCTATTCTCCTCATTATCTTGGATACACAGAGATGAAATCCTGAAATCCAATTCTCCTTTGTTTTTCATAGAGGATTCCCCGATTTGGAAACCGGAAGCATCGGGATTTTTTTTTAATCAAAATGGCCCATGATCTAATACTAACCAAAATCTGACAAAGGACCCTCAATGGAATTGGCTATGGAAACTAAAAGCCCCTCAAAATGTGAAATTCTTTTTGTGGTTACTATTCTGCAAAAGTCTGGTAACCAACGAGTTTAGAGCCCAAAGCTCCAAGGATGTATCGGCCTTGTTCCCTAGGTGTAAACTAGAAACCTGTACAATAGATCATGTACTGAGGACCTATTTTAAAGCAAAAATAATTTGGGCCCAGGTTTGCAACCCCTATCTGTTTTGGTGGAGTCTGAACAGAGGCCTTGCTTGCTAGATTAAAGATCAAATTAAAGTGAAGTCTTAATCACTCCTTAAACGTTATCTTTTTGTGGCTACTCTGTGGAAAATCTGAAAGGACAGAAGCAAAGAATCGATCGAGGAAGTATCCCAAGATCGATTCTTAGTTTGCAGGAATATCTCTCGCCTCCGAGAGGAAATGATGGAAGCATTCTATTCTAACCAGCATTCCCAAGAGTTTTTTGCTTTATTAAGAACTAATTACTTGTTTTGATGTGACTGATTTTTTCAAATTAAGCACTGATAGATGTGCAAGAGGAAATCCTGTACCAGGAGGATACGGAGGCTTGCTGAGAGACCAATTTGGGGCTTGGCGAGTTGGATTCTACGGGGTGATTGATCAATGCAATAGCCTCGAGGCAGAGATTATGGGGATCCAAAAAGGTCTAAACATTGTAGCCAACAGAGGATATCTGAGGATCGTTATGGAAACAGACACGGAAGAAGTCATGAAGCTTGTTGAGGAGGATTGCCTAAGTAATCATCACTTCAGAACTCAGATCCAAGATTATAAATAAATTATGAGAGGAAAGGGATACATAATCCAACATATCCCGAGAGAGAAAAATCGATGTGCTGATTTTCTGACAAACTTAGGAAGAAATAGAGAGGGGGAGTTCAAGATTTTGTTTAACCCTCTGGAGAGAATGGAAAACTTGATTCTTGCTGAATGAGACCGGAGGCCTTTGATAAGTGTCTGTAGTCTCAGGTCTTTTCTTATGTACCCAATTAAAAAATAAAAAATAAAAAAATGGAAGGTTAATTAAAATCTTGTGGAAATGGACTTTTGGTAAGTAGTTCTCTAATGAAGTCTTAGGAACTTTTTTGACTCGTTTTTATTGCAATTTTATTTTACTCCCACCATTATGTTTCACGTTTTTACTCAAAAACAAAAAAGTAGTTTTTAATAAAGCATTATGAAACAGTGCCATAGCTTTTGATATTATGAGTTGAATTAAGACCAAGTTAGCTAGTTGGTTATTAACTCATAATACTCGAATCTCTAGAGTTGAGTTTTCTTGAGATCTTTTGGCATTGTTTTGTTGAATTCATTCGAACCCTATAATGTGTTTATTGCTTATTCTGAATTCAACTGAAGATTTTATATGTTGAAATTGCTGAGTTGAATTCCACTAATTTTGCAGGCTACCAACAACCCTATACTGAAAGAAATTCTTTCTAGGGGCTCCGTCTCTGTGACCTCGTGCATTCTTGCCTACTGCATTATCACACCTTTGCTTGAAGAAACAGTTTATAGAGGGTTTTTGTTAAAATCTCTTGCCTCTAGCATGAATTGGCGACAAGCTGTTACCTTGAGTTCTGTGGTTTTCAGCGCAGCACACTTATCGGGTGAAAATTTCTTGCAACTGTTCATCATCGGGTTTGTTCTTGGATGCTCTTATTGTTGGAGTGGGAACTTGAGTTCTTGTATTGTCATTCACTCGTTGTACAATGCTTTCACCCTATGGATTACATTTACTTCTTAAATGTTAAAATCCCACATCTATACAAGAATACTCTAGGCTTATATCTAGGCTGCTGTATAGCTAAATTGGGTTGGATCGTTCGATTGGTTGAACCGTCGATAGGTCCATAATCTATTTGACTCCTGGAACCCGTTTTAGTTGAAAATCGGAAGCACAGGCCGAAACGCTGAGTTGAGCTGGCAAACCACAAACCTAGAGCGGGTTTGGCAAAACTGACCATTGTTTTCTTAAATTTTTCCTATAGTATGAAAACTAGAAAAAATGGAAAATAAAATAAAAATTGACCAATCTCACTCTTGGTTACCACCGCCGTCGTGCCGTCGTCGCCACGGTACAATCCTTTGTCTCGCTTTTCATCGTCGGCCTCCAATATCCACATCCTCTATTTTTATTTAATTATTTAGGGGTCAGTTTGATAACACAATTCTACACTTAAAATTGAATGGATTAAATACTTATTAAATTTAGTAAATTTGATAACAAAATAAAACAACCACTTAAATATAAGTATTACTTAAAATTGTTCAAAATTTTAAATGATGTGTGACTCATTTATTTTTTGGCACATCTCATTTTAAACCATCAAATATTTATCTACTACAATCACCGTTCAACATCAATACTAGAAAATATTACAAAACGGTAATATATAAACAATTGTAGATAGAGATGGTAGTAAATTGAGAAAGATTATAGAGTACTTTAGAAAAAAAGTTGTTAAATTTATTTTTGGTACAAAATTTAAATAAATATATATATTTTTTGAAGTTAAAAGTAATTATAATATATTTAGAACTTGATAATTCAACACTCAAAATTTCACCACTTTAAATTTCACCTTATAAGTTTTAGCACTTAATTTTTCAATGTTGAACATGCCCTTAGTTTCCATTTTCTTAAAAGGTTCCGACTTAAAATCATATGTTGGTAAGTGGAGTAATTTCTTTGACTTATATAATAATGTGGGCATTCTCAAGGAATCGATGTAGGGTATAAATCTAACACTTGCACTTAAATGTAACTCTTGGTTTGCACAGAAGATTTGACTACGAGGGAAGAGAGGCGAATTCCCATAACCTGAACTTTGATACTATGTTAAAAAAATTAGTGGAGAAATATTGAGAGACAATATAAGATAACGTATTGATACGTGTAAAGCTTACACAATACAAAGATGTACAAATGTGCATATAGAGAGAGAAGGATTAAGGTTTTTAGTATTGGACTCCAAGTAAGACCCATATATACATATATTAACCAGAACAGTGGGAGAGAATATGAGGCAATGTATTGATATGTGTGAAGCTTGAAGAATACAAAGGTGCCTATATATAGGTTTGGACTGGTCTCAATAAAAATATATGTAATCTGATTGTTAAGCCGATTGAGTATAGGCGAATAATATTCTGGAGAATGTGATGACAAATCAAGTGACAATCAGTTTTAATGTGTTTAGCGCGCTTTTAAAAAATGTCAGTGTGAGCGATTTGGATGACACCATGATAATCACAATAAATAGTAGTCGCATTGGGAGAGGATACTCCCATGTCATCAATTAACCATCGGAGCCAAAGTAACTCTTGAGTGCCATCAACAAGCATTGTTGACTCTGCTTCTGCACTAGATCAAGCGACAAAAATTTGCTTTTCTTTACGCTACAAAAATAAGGGTCTCAAATGAACAAAAAAAATCCTATAGTGGTGCGCCTATTGGTGGGATCTCCAACCCAATCAGTCTGTGTAGGCATGTAATATTGGAGAGGTATATGAAGATAAATGAAGACCATGCAAAAGTGTTCCATTGCTGTATCGAAAAATATAAATAACTGTTGAGTAATGAATAGTTTGTGGTGCAGATAACAATTACTTAACTTGATAAGTTGATGTTTGAGCGTGTCTCTTAAAATAAAGAAACAAATAATGCGAAAAATAAATAAAAGGATTAAAGTTGGCTATGCCTCGGCTGACCCACCAAAGATTGACTATCGGGAGGAGGATCGATATCTTCAGGAAGAAGAGAATAGAGATTGGCATTATCCATCTGAAGGAGATAGTATTTCTCATTCGAGACCTCGGCCACCTCCATGGCCACATTCTCTGTGTCACAACATGACAGAGCTCTTAATCAATAGAGAAGAATAAAGTATGGGCCTGGCCAATAAACCAATCAACAAGACGGAGGGTTTCGTGGCTATACCTAGTCTCAGTCAGCCATTCTTCTGCCAGTTGAGAGAATGTCTTACTTTTATCACCAAGGAGAGACATCGTGTAGATAGAAGAAGAAAGAAAGTGAATAAGAAGGAAAACAAAAGATGACAACAGTCCCCAAAAGTGGGGTGTTTAAAGAAAAACGAGAAAAACCCAACCGACAAGTCAAATTGCACCCTTGGAAAGACAACATGACATTTGAATAAGCAAAGGTTCCCAATGCAAGAATAGACAATCAACTGTTGGGAGGTACACACAACAGAAAACCAATCGACAAAGGACATTGAAATGACCCACCAACATAACCGTCGAATTCAGAAGCCAAAACAACTCCAAAAAAACATACGATCATGATGATTTATTTTTTAGAAGAAAAAAGAGGAAAAGATTTAGAATTGATGGCACTAATGATGAGACATTACCAAAAAAGAGCCAACAAGCAAAGAGAACAAACTATCCAAGAAACACAATAAATTCCATTCAATTTAGCATACAAAATTCCTAAAGAAGGAAAGGAAAATAAGTTTGTTCAAATTTGTTGATGTTGGGTTTTGGATGACGTCAACGGTAAGGTCCGGTCAGCGCTGGTGAAGATGGAAAGGTCTGGAATGGAGATCTTCAATCCGTGGAGCTTTATCCGTGGAGAGGTCCCTGGCCGATAAGGGACGGGCTTGAATTGGAATGGGCCCAAAAGCCTTCTGATCCGGGAAGAGGATAATTAAAATACCTTATAACTGGTGAAAAAGTGAATTGGAGCATAGGATGAAGCATATCCGAGATGGGGAGCACCTGGAAACCTGCACAAAGGACTTGCTAGGTGGTCCCAGTGTTTCCCATCCAGCGTGAGAATCAGCGTATGAGGGGAACATTTATAGAGAAGCTACTGAGAAGAGGGAGCAAAATTCATCTACCTTTGGGAAATAGTATGACCTCCTATATATAGGCATGGAGTGGATTAGCTTAAGGGCTTAAGTATGGATTAGTGTCTCCTCAATATCACATTAATGTTCTATCTTGACATGTAGCCAATGAGAGGGTGCCAAATGGCATCTTACTTTGGCCATATTTGAGGATATTTTGGAATATTTATAGTTGGGGAAATGAGTCAACCTACAAACCGAGGAAAACACATTCTTGTTGTACTTGAGGTAGGGAACTCAATTCCTGCCCTTCCCGGATAGCCAGAGATGGGAAGGGGGAAGTTATGAGGGGCCTCCTGCTTTGCCCTTCTCGGATAGCCGGAGACAAGAATGGGGGCTTTACTCGAGGAGCTTTGCAGAGTTGATTTTTAAGATGGGTAATGCCGTTGTGGAGGCTGCCGAGATGGGGAAGGATTCCCCATCCCGGTGCGACTTGCTTGTTCATTCTGGAGAGTGTTGAGGCCTTTGGGATGGTTGGTATGGATGGAGAAGTTCCTTCGCTTGGTGCAATCTTCACACTTAATCCTTGGCATGACTTGATCTTTGTGGGGGAGTTGTAGGTACGTGGCGGTCTTCAATTAGTTGCGTTGAGGTGACCATTTTTACACTTATCAGTAGCCCCCCAGTTCCTAGTGTTGAGAAGAAATTCGAAAGACTGGAGATTATATTGTGAGCCTCTTCTAGAGCTTTGTTGCTTCTATTGGAGTCTTTTCAGGTGTTAGTGACATTTTTTTATCTTTGAGGGGCGTTGCATGAGAGTTAGGCCTTATTTTCGAAAAGGAGAATGGGTGGTTCTGGGATGAGAACGGTTAGCTCGAGAACGACAAAGAAAACTTGAGGATACAGATGGGCGGCCTAAGAATGGAAATGATTTGCCTACCCTAAATTTACGAAAAAGCCTGCGGTCATCAGGTGCACATCACGCACAAGCTATGCGCATGCCCTACGCATGTCCAATCGGTTTGCACCTCTTTAATGCGTCCTTGAAGCACCACCTGCCAAACTGTCAGAGAGAGGATACGCGTCCATACGGCCTTTGAATGACACACCAATCCCAGACGCCTTCAAGTCGTCCTTAGGTGCGACAATTGGTATAGGCAGGTTCTCTCCTATATAAATGAGGCACCCTGAGTCCATTTTTACATTTTGCAACTTTTGGAACACCCCTTTCTCAGCAAGTAACTCCTTTTCCTTCAACATGTCTTCCATTCATTCTTCTTCTTCTTCTTCTTTTGCTTTCGAGTTTGTGTCGGGGTCTGCCATTCCTGAACATGCCCTAGATGTTTCCCTTCTTCGACGGGTTGACCCTCCATTGGCATTGCCCCCCTACCTGGAGAAACGAGCGAATTTTTCGAGTGACAGTAAGCCTTCTGGTCATTGTGACGATGGTGATGGTACTAGGCCTACTAACATCCCCACCATTGAGACGAATTTAGGCTAGGGAGATGAGGCTGAGACAGGGGAGGGTATTGTTTTGGGAGAAAGTCCTATTTAGTGTGGATGATGTACCAAGGAGGATAATGAGGAGAGAGAAATAAAGGAGAGAAGCTAAGGCTGCGGCTGAGAAAAAGACGCCGTCACGATTTGGGCAAGCCCCCACGCCTTCTTCCGAGAAGGGCAGTGTCGGGGCGAGCCAAGAGAGGTGGAAGAGGAAGGCGAAAAGGACAGAGGCTAAGGGATCGAAAAAGGCCAGAGCTGAGAGGACCATTGGAACACTCCATCCAAGCAAAACTTCCACCCCTACATCTTTCTCGACCACAGATACAAGTCTTCTTCTCGGCTAAGGGGTTCTGAACCACCCAGAGATGCTGTCTATCTACGTCAGTCGGATCATCACCCCTAAAGACCAAGAGCAAGTAAATGCTGAATCGGATGTGAGGACTGTTGCCACGCTGCGAATGGTTGTATTGTTGGTAAGGCTAACACCGAGATTTACTTTGACTCTTTACTGCACTTTGTTCTTGGGTAGTAATATAACATATTTTTTCTTTTATGTTCTATATGTGCTGTCCAGGGTCTCTTCTCAATCTGCACGCCTCAACTCTGCCTTTGAGAGAGAGCACAAACTCAATGAAGAATGTAGACAGCATCTAGCCCAGGTGAGAAAGTGGCACGAGATGACCAAACAAGTGATGATGAGTAAGAATGATGCCAGAGAGGACGTGGAAAGGTTGATTGAGGAGAAGACGAAGCTGGTTGAGAAGAAGAAGGTCCTTGAATCCTATTCCGGCAAGCTTGAGACTGATCTCACTGCCGTTCAGGAGAGGATAAGGGAGATGAAGAAGGAGCACAATGTTTCCATTGTTAAAGCCAAGGAGGATGCTGTTAACGAATGGATAGAATCTCCAGCCTTCGTCAGGATGAAAACGCTGTTGGCTACTGAAATGGTAGAGGATGGCCATAGGTACACAATCCGCAATCTACGTCACCAGCACCCAAACTTCCCAGTTGATGACATCGCTATAGATTATTCAGACATTGAATGAGATGTCAGTCCTGGGATGGGGAATGCCGAAGTTGAGCAAGGAGATGCGGATGCCGTGATGGTGGAAGTTGATGCCGAGATGGGGGACGCTGAGGCTGAACAAGGAAATATCAAAGCCGAGATGAGAGAAGTAGCTGTCGGCTTGAGCAAAATAGATACCATTTAAGGGAACATTGCGGACGAGCAGAACAAACCCTTCTCTGGCGAAGGCGAAGTCGGATCGTCCCCCATTGGCCAGTAAAAACTTCAACCCCAATTCAACTTAGACGTGGATCAATCCAAAAATACTTGTACTTGTTTTTGTTTTCATTTTTTTTAATGTCCTTTTTGGCGCCCCAGCCTCTTTGCCTTGAAAAGGGCCTTTCTATTATGGGCTTTGGGGCCCTTGGAATTGTGATGGATGTTTGAATGAACAAAAATTCCCTTTCAATTTGTTCTCAGAAGATTCCCTACACTGTGATTTTCTGCATGATCTCATTTATTGCTTTTGAATTTGTATCTGTGTGTCTTTGAGTTTTTGTCTGTCCCTGGAGAGTTGTCTCCTTCTTGGAGCATAAATGGTTCCTCTTCCCGGTGGCGGAGCTTTGCTCCCATCCTTATCCCAAAAATATGGAGATGGGGAGAGGCCTGAGTTTGGTAAGTTGTCAGAACATAGAGTTGGATTCTTGTTTGGTAAATTGCTTCAATCTATCTCGGATATGGACCTGAGCCTTTGCTCGGTTATTTTTAAAGACTTGGACATTTTTTTTAACCGTGATGTCCCATTCTCGGCCACTTTTGAAGACTCGGACATTTTTAGCTATTATATTCTCCTTTTACCTTGAAGACTCGAACATTTTTAGCTATGATATTCCCCTTTTACCTTTTGCCTTTCATCTTAGCCAATTGGACGCCCTTTTACAATTCTTCATGATCTCGGTGGTGCTATGCTTTGGGCGGACAATCCATGACACTTTTGTAGTGTAAGTTTTGTTCATTTTTGCTTGAAAAAAATTTAAGTCTCTTCCATTCAGTTTTACGCCTCTTCTTGGACAAGTGGCCGAGTGTTCGAGAAGAAAACATACTCTCCTTCTCGGACTTAAACGCTGAGAAGAGAACACGCTTTTTCTTCTTGGGAAAGACATTATCTCGTGCTGTTTTACCATATCCATAACCTCCCTACCCCTCCAGCTTAGCATCCGAGCGAAGCTCAAGTGGTAGGTTATATTCTAAGGGTGGTACCTGTATGGAATCTGACCCTCGCTTTCCCTAGGGGGGAGACCTTAGGTTGGCCCCCTGTGGCCGGTCATAGGTGGGTTCTCTTTAGTGGAGCTCATTCTTGAGCCTTTTCAGGTTATCCCAAATTGTCATTTATGTCGCTTGAGATTAGCTCGATTGTTAGGGGTGGGATGCTAACTTGTAGGTCTTCAGACTCGATCGAGGTTCGGCTGTCGGAAGATGACCTTGGTCAGTCCCCCGGTATAAACTACTGATCCGTGGAGAGGGTCTGGTTATAACCTCGACGCGGTGTACCGGGATGAGTTTCTTTATGGAGATTACCCCTGACGCAGGGTGTCGGGATACCGTTTCTTCTTAACGAGGAGCTGGGGGCAACACATCTTCGTCCGAGATAGGATGGAGGGCTGCTCATCCCAGCGTGCATCTAATTTAGAGATTTGTGGAGAGGGCCGCTCATCCCAATCTGAGGTAGGATGGGGGTTGCACTTCACTGCCATCAACAAAATTTGGAGAATGGAGAACTGACTGAACTAAATATTTCTTCCATTCATAAGTAGGGCTGCTCATCCCAGCGTGCATGCAATTTGGAGATTCGTGGAGAGGGCTGCTTATCCCAATTCGAGATAGGATGGGGGTTGCACTTCACTACAACCGAAAAAATTTGGAGAATGGAGAATTGACTGAACAAAACATTTCTTCCATTTATAAGTAGGGTTGCTCATCCCGGCGTACATGCAATTTGGAGATTCATGGGAAGGGTTGCTCATCCCAATCCGAGATGGGATGAGGGTTGCACTTTACTACCACTGAAAAATTTGGAGAATGGAGAACTGACTAAACAAAACATTTCTTCCATTCATAAGTAGGTTCTTTACAAGCTTCAAAATAAAAAAACTTTACAAGTCCACTGGAGTTTCCGCTCTGGGGTAGTAGCGTTTCAGATGCTCTGCATTCCAAGGGTGCCTTAAGGAGACACCTTTTTCTGTTTCCAATTCGTAAGTGCTGGGACGGGCAATTCGAGTGACATGATATGGTCCTTCCCATGATGGGGCAAGCTTTCATGCGGTTGAATCCTTGGTGGCTAGGGTTACTTTTCGGAGGACGAGGTCTCCAACGTCGAATGACCTAAGACAAACCCTTCTGTTGTAATACCTAGCCGCCATTTGTTGATAAGTTTCTTGCCGAATACGGGCACATTCTCTCATTTCTTTGAGAAGATCAAGGTTAAGGGCCAATGAGGCATCATTTTCATCCGGCTAGAAGATCACTGTTGTCCGAGGAGAGGGTATGCCGATCTCGGCAGGGATCACTGCCTCTGATCCGAAAGTCATCGCGAAAAGGGTTTCCCCTGTAGGGGTCCTTGCTGTAATATGATATTCCTAGAGAACGGGACATACGTCTTCAACTCATCGTCTCTTTGATTTATCTAATCTGGTCTTGAGTCCATGGAAAATTGTGCAGTTGGTGATTTCCACTTGTCTGTTGGCCTGGGGGTGCCCTGGAGATACAAAATGAGTTTGGATCCCTAGACCGACGTAGAATTCCACGAAGAGGTCATTGTCAAATTGCTTCCCATTGTTAAATACGATGGCCTTGGGTATTCCGAAACAGCACACGATGCTTTCCCATACGAAATCTCTGATTATTTCCTTGGTGATCCGTGCAAGTGGCTTAACTTCTACCTACTTAGTGAAATAGTTGATTGTAACAATGAGGAATTTTCTCTGCTCGGTCCTTTGGAGGAATGTTCCGAGAAGGTCGATGCCCTATTGGGCAAAAGGCCAAAGACTCGTCATGGGAATGATAATAGTTGGAGGGAGCTGGGGATGAAAGACAAATCTTTGACACTTATCATATTTTTTGACGTCCATGGAGTCCTTGTGCTTGTTCGTCCAGAAGTATCCATGTCTAATAATCTTGTGAGCCATAAACCTTCTTCCTGAGTGGTTGTCACACATCCCATCGTGGATTTTTCTCATCACGTAGTTAGACTCTTCTAGTCGCAGGCAACGGGAGTATGGGCCCGAGAAGGATCGTCGATAAAGCACCCCCTTAATGATAGTGTACCTAGATTCCCTATACTACATTCTCCTGGCGTTTGCTCGGTCAGAGGGGAGTGTTCTATTTTGGAGGTATTCCCTTATTGGATCCATCCAAGTCGGTGTGTCTGAGAGAGCGCATATGATAGATACTTGGTCAGACATTGCTGTGCTCGGCTCCTCCAAGTATTCAACGGGAACACTTTTCTTCAAGGTGCATTCCACGACGGAGGCCAAGTTGGCTAAAGCGTTGGCGTGCTGATTCTCTTCTCGGGGGATTTGGCGTACTTGGATACTTTCAGAATTTTCTATAAGTGCCTTTATCCTTCCGAGATAAGCAGTCATACTTGGATATTTAGCCGCATATTCACTGTTCACTTGGTTTACAACGAGTTGTGAATCACATGAGACTTGTAGACTTTTGAAATTGAACTCTCTTGCCAACCTGAGGCTGGTGAGAAGGGCTTCGTATTCTGCTTCGCTGTTGGTGACTCTTAACCCCAATCGGAGTGTGTATTCAATTTCTTCTCGATCCGGGGCTACCAAGACCATTCCGACCCCACATCCCCCCACATTGGAGGAATCATCCGTAAAAAGTTGCCATTGGTCTAGACCGAGATCATCACTTGTTCCGAGATAGGAGGGTGCCCCTTCAGGGATCGGTGCCTCTGCCGGGCCGAGATGAGCCTTTTGTCGGGAAGGACCATGGTCATTCGGGGTGGGTACTTCCAGGAAGGCCATCTCAGTAATAAAGTCGATCAGGACCTGCCCCTTGATGGCTGTCCTAGGCCGATAATGAATGTGGAATTGGCCAAGCTCAAGGCTGTAAGACTGTACTTCATGAGCTGACCAGAAATATCAGGCGAGTGGAGGACTTGTCGCAAGGGTTGATCAATAAGAATGGAAATTACATGAGCCTGGAAATATTGCTCTTGATGGGATGAGAAGAGCGTAAGACAACTTCTCGAATCGTTGCTATCTCGTCTCGACAACTTCTCGAATCGTGATATCTCGTCTTGGCATCATTCAACACTCAACTTGCGTAGTATACAGGCATTTGAATCCTGTCCTCTTCTCGGATTAGAGCCGTGCTAACTATAATATTTGAGCCAGCGATGTACATGGACAATTCTTCTCTGTTCTTGGAGGTACTTAGCAGCGGCACCGAGGAGAGATACATTTTAAGCTCTTGGAAAGTGGCCTCACACTCTGCTGTCTACTCAAATACCTTATTGCCCCTCAAAACTTTAAAGAAGAGAAGACATTTTTTCGAAGATCGTGAAATGAAGTGGTTCAAGGCAGCTAGCCTCCCCGTAAGCATTTGAACTTTCTTTTTTGTCCGTGGAAATGCCATTCCAAGAATGACACTGATTTAATCTGGATTGGTATCAATGTACCTCTAGGACACCTATAACCTAGAAACTTTCCTGTTGAAACCCCAAAGATACACTTGGTGGGGTTCAGCTTCATGCGATGAGTTCAGAGCTTGTCGAAACAATTTTGGAAATGGTTGATATGATCATGTGCCTTGGTGCTCTTTACGAGCATATCATCAATGTAAACTTCCATTGTCGAGCCAATCTCTTCCTTGAACATCTTGTTTGCGAGCCTTTGATATATAGCCCCAGCGTTGCGAAGGCCGAAGGGTGTAACCTTATAACAGTAGGTGTCTCTGTCCATGATGAACGAGATCTTTCCTTTGTCGGGAGGAAACATAGGGATTTAATTGTACCCAGCGTAAGCATCCAAAAAACTCAAGAGTTCGTGCCCCGCCGAGCGTCTATAACCAAGTCTATTCTCGGCAAAATGGAAGAAATCTTTGGGGCATAATTCAAAAAATCAACCCACCGCCGCGGTGTCCAGACCACCGTCGTGACAGTCAATATGCAGAGAGGGCATTATTCTTGCTGAACATCCACCGCTAAGGTGGTGACTTCACCGCCGAGACGGTGAAAGAACAGGATGGTCCCTGATCCCATTGCCGAGTCTACCTCTGAGACCATGGCTTAACCGATATACCCACTGCCACGATGGTCACTCTGCATAGCTGTTAGATATTTTTTTAGATATTTTGCTCCCTATTTAAACCCTTTTCCTCTCTTATTCTGCAACCCTCGGCCATAGGAGACCCCTTAGGGTTCCTAATATTTTGAGAGTGTTTTGGGGTGTACTTAACCAATTTCGAAGGAGAAGAACACGTTGCAATAAAGGAGAAGCGATCGTTTGACTGTTTTAGCGGTAAATCTTCGGACTACGGCTAAGTTATTCGGTTTCTCCCTTTGTTTTCTTAACTTTGGTAGGTTGTTGAGCATGGTTAGCTCGGTTTCATTGTATAAATGGTTATGGCTATGAGTTAAATGGATTTTGTTTAGCGATTAATATATTTCATGAAATCATTATTTGTTTGAGTTTGTGTTTCATTAATGGTTGTTTTTCGCTATTTCGATTGTGTTTATCGTTATTATTTGATATTATGCTTGTTTAAATAATTAGAAAATATGAGGTTTGACAGTCAAGAGAGGTAACCTCGAATTCAGATTAGGGTAAACACAACATGGCGATCTAATAATCTAAGAGGGAGTTAGAAAGTGTGCAATCAATAATGTTGGGGCAAGACTCATGTGATCTAGTGTCGTTAAGACGTTGAGGGAGACTTATTTGTTAACGCGAAATCGCATATTCACTCGTCTTACACTCGGGAGAGGTGGCAAGTGAGTTTACGATACAGAGATTATCGGATAGGTCGAACGCCATTATTGTAAACTAAATGAGACCAAACACGTTTTTGTAAACGAAGTTAATCCCTAGACAATCTTTTCCCTAAACATCTCAATATAATATTAGTATAATTAGATTAATTAACTTAGTATTAGTATTAATTAATTATAAACTTCATTTTTATCGTCTAAATAAAGTCAGGTTACGACAATCGCGGTACTCGATAATAATCTCAACCAATCCCTCCCTGTGAATACGACAACCCCTACTCCTTCCCATCTATACTAAAACTTGACCCATACACTTGCGGTGAAAGTGGCGATAAAATATTCTGCCACCAGCCACCACAACTCAAACTTTCCCTATGGAATCTGGTAACGAAATCACTCAAGGTTTTCATTACTTCCTGCAGGAGGGTGAGAAGACGGGTCGCCGTTTTGGGCCTTCTTCGGGAACAGTCGAATCAGGCCAAGAAGAGCTGTTCCAGTTGAGTGAACGACGAGACATAGGTTGGAGCCAATTCTCGAAACCAAGTGCTGGCCATTCCGATGAGAGTGAGAGGAAATGACTTACACCTCATGGCCATAGAGGCCGTATGCATGTCCATGAGTATAACAAAAATGGAGAGATGATCAGCGGGGTCGGTAGTTCTGTCATAGGGGGCAATATGTGGACTGAGAAACCTGTACGGGACTACCTCAAGCACTATATCATTGACAAAAGAGAACCTTATACCTGAAGAGAGTCTAGTAGCCCCCCTAGGGCCCCTTATTTGTACAAGCGCTACCTCCATCTTGGTGATGCGCCTTTCTAACGTAGCTTTTGCCTTCGGCGGTGCTGCAACATAGTTGGCAGTCGCTCTTGACCCCTGTCTTTTAGTGGGAGGGGAGTGAGAGTTAACCTCCTGAGCATGACGAACTCTGCAATTAGCACGGGTGATGTTACTGTAGGTTGTTCCCGACTGGTGATGACGGTGATTCTCTGTCTGGCGAGCCCATGAGGGTAAAGATGCAGAATCGAAAGCAACAAGTGGGGCTAGATTTTATTTTTCTTATCGGTCGATCGTACGGATGAGGTTGTTCTCTCGTTACGTGCCCTTCAGAATGGATGATATGGTCCAATCCTTGGTGATGATCCTCACCCCCTGTGTACTGTAGAACCGATCCCTACTGATTTGGAGTTGAAGGTGTGTGTTGTTCTTCTCCCTCTGCATTTCAGAGAACTGGTCCCCGCTGATCTAGGGCTGTAGACAGGTGAGAGAAAATGGTTTCGAGACAAAATTGAAACCATAATAACTCACGTTCGAAGTTATCAAGCCGTATTGTATCCGTAGCTCTGGTAGCTGGTCCAATGTAGGGCCTTTTACAAGCGAAGCTAACAGGCCTGCCTGGTTGATGGAGAGTACATTCCCTTCTTCTTCCAGGATGGGGTCTATAGTTCTCGCATCCGTCTTGGGGACTCTTGACATGTCTTTAGCTGAGTTGTTATCCACCGTGCTATTCAAGTCTCTTGGTCGCAAAGACTTACTAGACCTTGTAATCATCTAGCCTCTAGCTGAGATGGGAGCAGATGATTGGAAGAAGGCTTTTAGTAGTATTTTTCACAGACGACGCCAAACTGTTGATGTCGAATTTTGGATGACCTCAACGGTATGGTCTGGTCAACACTGGTGGAGATAGAGAGGTCTGGAATAGAGATATTCAATCTGTGGAGCTTTTTATTTATGGAGAGGTTCTTGTCCAAGAAGGGACGGACTTGAATTGGAATTGGCCCAAAAGCCTTCTAGTCTGGGAACAGGATGATTAGAACACCATGTGACTCGTGAAAAAGTGAATCGGAGCTTGAGATGAAGTAGATCCGAGATGGGGGGCACCTGGAAACTTGCACAAAGGATTTACTGGGATGGTCCTGTCGTGTCCCTTCCGGCATGAGAATCAGCGTACGGGGAAAAAATTAGGCATGGAGTAGATTAGCTTAAAGACTTAAGCATGGATTGATGTCTCCTCAATATCACATCAATGTTCCATCTTGACATGTATCCAATGAGAGGGTGCCAATGAGCATCTTACTTTGACCATATTTTGGGATATTTGTGGATATTTTGGGATATTTATAGTTGGGGAAATGAGTCAACCTACAAACCGAGAAAGACACATTCCTGTTGTACCCGATATGGGGAACTCGATTCTTGTCCTTCCCGGATAGCCAAAAACGGGAAGGAGAAAGTTATGAGGGGCCTCTTGCCCTGCCCTTCTCGGATAGTCGGAGACGAGAAGGGGGGATTTACTTGAGAAGCTTTGTAGAGTTGATTTTTGAGATGGGTAATGCCGCTGTGGAGGCTACTGGGATGGGGAAAGATTCCCTATCTCGGCACAGCTTGCTTACTCATCCTGGAGAGTGTTGAGGGCTTTGGGATGATTGGTATGGATGGAGAAGTTCATTCGCTCGGTGAAATCTTCACACTTAATCCTTGGTATGACTTGATATTTGTGGGGAGTTGTAGGTATGTGGCGGTCTCCAATTGGTTGCTTTGGGGTGACCATTTTTACACTTACCAAAATGAAATACAACAAGAAAAATAGTCGGCTTAATCACGGGAGGAGTATCGCCTGACTCGATAATAGGTGGAGTAAGAGCACCTAAATATGACGCCTGCTTAGAAGAACCAACAGACTTAGGGATTGGGGCAGGCTTGTAAGAAATCAACTTCCCAGAGACTGGGATGTAAGTAAGATTGGAAGATGCCTTTTTTTTGCGCTACATTAAACGGGGCCAAATGAAATTAGAATTGAAATGCTTAGGAGAAAACAAATCAAGGACGAAATAGTAATCACAACTTTCTTTAGACAGACCCCCCAATAATCCAAGATCCTAGAGAATAACCCCAGAATCAAGTAGTGGAATGTTATAATTACTCTCTATAAAGAAAGAATGAAACTTAGAAACATGCACTAGAAAATATGAAAAAGAAGAAGGAAAAATTAGAGAAAAACACTCAGGAGACAAAATTTTCTTGGGATTCGAGGGAGTTGGGAATTCCCTTCAACCCCGAACTCCCATTTGCCCTTCAAAATTAAGAATTCTCTATCCTAACCTATATTAAACTTTGGAAGGCCACCAATTAGACCACGACATGAACGAAGAGATAAGAAGCCTTCTTATTCTGCTTAAGAGAATAGCGTAATCAAACTTCACCCAAACCTAACATAAGATCTTAGATCCGATTCAAGGCCAGAACACCCATAAAAACCCTATATATACTTGGGGCAAATTAACAGGGGTCATGGTCAAAAGAACGAAAGGGTTTCATAAACAAGAAAAAGAAATATAACCTTGAGAACTGCATCAATAAATGCCAAAGGTGAATAAGAATCTCATTTATTTTTTTAAACTTATCCATGTTCACGGTATAACTGATGCAACGTACGTGGTGAAGAAGAAAGTTTGCAGATCAAAACTCATTGATTCACGAAGAATACTGAGAAATTGATTAAAAATCGAAGAACAATCAATGTAAATTATTGGTAGGTAGTTTTAGCCGTCAAGCAGTGTTACAAGTATTATAAAGAAAACCCTAAACGCATAAAATATAAAAATTGCAGAAGAAAACTATAAACTATTGAAAATTTGCAAAACTATCCAAAATATCCGCGTAAAAACAAAAAGTGCCGTTTTAACCCTTGAAACGATGGAATTTGGCTAATATCACATCGGCGCCGTATAAAACGGTGTTTTGCTCAGATGGCCGTTTCTATCCAGAAAAGTGATATTTGCTATAAAAAAAACGGTCACAGATGACTTTCTGATCAAACTGGGCTTTTTTGGGTGTTTTGGGCTTTCAGGTGTTATCTTTGGGCCAAGAAATCCCATTCCTATTGCACTGCATCATACTCTCCTAGGTGGAGAAGATTCGTCCCCGAATCAGAAACTTGCTCATCATTAGAAGAACTGTCACCAGAGTAAGGAATGAGATGCTTAACATTAAAAATATCAGACGTGTGAATATGACTAGAAAGTTATAAGCAATAGGCATTCTGATTAAGCTTCTCGAAGACCTCCATCGGACCTATTTTTTGAGCAGTGAGCTTGTTGTATTCATGGGCGGAAAAACGGTCCTTAGTTAAGACAAGCCAGATATAATCCTCGACATTGAAGTCAACAGGTTTACGCTTCTTGTCCACCTGTAGCTTGTATTTATCAGTGGAAACGTTCAATTGCGATTGAGTCTGTGTGTGAACCTACTGGAGCTGGGTGATAAAATCTTCCACTGTCACATGAGTGCGCACCTTACTTGGTAAAGTGAGGAGATCAAAAGGGCCACGAGGGACCATTCCATATACAACCTGAAAAGGACTATAGCCAGTGCTACGATTGACAGCATGATTGTGAGCAAATTAGGCTTGTGGTAGCTTCAGATCCCAATACTTCATATTGTCACCCACCAAACTACGCAATAAATTATCGAGTGAGCGGTTGACCACTTCTGTTTGTCCATCAGTCTGTGGATGGTAAGCATTACTAAAATTGAGAGTAGTATTAACCAACTGCCAAAGACTCCGCCAGAAATGACTGAGGAATCGAGTATCACAATCAGACACAATGGAGACAGGCAACCCATGCAGGCGATAAACCTCCTGAAAATATAACTGAGCAACATAAACAACGTCGGTGGTACGCTTACAAGTGATGAAGTGAGTCATTTTGGAAAACCGATCGACCACAACAAAGATGGAATCACTGCCATGCTGTGTGCGCAGAAGACCAAGCACAAAGTCTATACTAATGTCTGTCCAAGGTTGGCTAGGTATAGGAAGAGGCATATATAATCCAACATTAGTGGACGTACCTTTCGCCAACTGACAAACACGACAACGATTAAAGAATCTGCCCACTTCCTTTCGCATAATCGACCAAAAATAAGACGTAGAAACCAGATGCAAGGTACGATCACGGCCAACATGGCCCTCATTGTGCAATTCCTGAATGATCTTCAAACGTAAGCTGCTATCCGGAATACAAAGTTGGAGGCCACGGAAAAGAAAGCCGTCTTGCAACACAAAATCTGTCATCTCGCCACTCTGGATATTCAATAGAACTGTAGCAAAGAACGGGTCCATAGTATCTAAGTCCAGAAAAGAATCAAAACCAAGAACTTTGATCAGCATCTCAGCAAGTAGACTATGACGGCGACTCAGAGCATCGGCCACGCGGTTCAGGGATCTCGTTTTGTGTTTGATCACAAAAGTAAATTGCTCCAAGTATGATTGCCAAGAGGCATAACGAGATAAAATTTTGTCTTGACTAGAAATGTGTTTGAGGGCGTCATGGTCTGTAAAAAGTATAAATTCCTGCTGAAAGATAATAGCGCCAATGCTTCACAGTCTAAACAAGCGTATAGAATTCAACATCGTATGTGCTGAAATGGAGTTTAGCACTAGAAAGTTTCTCGCTGAAGTAGGCGACTGGGCGACCACATTGGCTGAGAACCGCACTAATACCAGTTTTTGAAGCATCATAATGAAGTTTAAATGGCTGTGCAAAATCAGGAAGTACAAGGATTGGTGTTGTGGTCAGCTTCCATTTGATCTCTTGAAATACGGCCCTGGCATCGGGCGTCCAAGTGAACTAGTACCCTTCATGTAATCAGTAATGGGTGCCAGAATGCTGCTAAAGTGAGGGATGAAACGATGGTAGAATGAGGCGAGACCATGAAAACTCCGCACATCTGTAATAGTTTTAGGCTATGGCCACTGCTGTATGACCTTTATTTTGGTATTGTCCATCGCGAATCTATCCTTAGACACCGTATCGCCCAAAAATTGAATGGTATCCGTTATAAAAGCACACTTACTAGTAGCAACATAGAATTTGTCCCTTAGAAGAACCATCAAAACCTCCCGCAAGTGTTGGAGATGCACCTCTCGATTTGCACTATAAATAAGGATATCATCAAAGTAAACCACAAGAAATTTATTGATGAAAGAGCGCAGTGCTTGATTCATAACTCACATAAACGTGCTAGGGGCATTAAAGAGGTCAAAAGGCATCACTAGCCACTTATACAAACCCTCTTGGGTTTTAAATGCTATTTTTCATTCATCACCATGCCTGATTCGAATCTGATGGTAGCCACTCTTCAAATCTAACTTGCTGAACACCGTTGCACCCCCTAATTGATCAAGCAAGTCATCTAAGCGGGGTATAGGAAAGCGATAGCGTACCGTGGTCTTGTTAATTGCACGACTATCCACGAACATATGCTAAGTGCCATCCTTTTTGGGGGTTAGGAGGGCAGGCACAACACATGGACTAAGGCTCTCTCGAATATGGCCATTTACTAGTAACTCCTCGACTTAGCGGCGCAACTCCTCATGTTCTTTGGGACCCATCATGTAATATGGTCAGTTGGGTAAGATAACTCCCGGAATCAAATCAATCTGATGTTGGATGTCTCATAATAGAGGTAATTCATTGGGAAGTGTTTTAGGAAAAACATCGGTAAATTCTGCCAGTAATGGATGAACGACATCTGGGACAGTAGAAATTGTGCTGGCAGTTTTTGTATAAAGCACATAAACAACCCCCGATTCTGCCATGGCATGTTCGAAGTGAGTTATGGACAAAAGAGTAATATTGTCTTTAGTGGGTGTGACAATTTTATTTTTACTGGGTAGCAACACCATCTTCTTCCCACGAAACATGAATGAGTACGTATTGGCACGGCCGTGGTGAATGACCTCTCGATCAAATTGCCAAGGGCGCCCCAGTAAAAGATTACATGCATCCATGGGTACCACATCACAGTATATCTTATCAGTATAGGTTGGTTCAATGGAAAATGAAACCAAGGCACGGTGGGAAACAGTAATATCCGTACCTTTATTAAGCCAAGCGAGCGTGTATGGTTTAGGGTGCTGTTCTACTTTCAAACCCAATTTCTCCACTGCCGATTTGGATAACACATTTTTGCAATTACCAGAATTAGTAATAAAGCGGCATACTTTCCCCCCAATTGTGCACGTGGACTGAAAAAGAGTAGTGCGACGCCAATCATCATCTGGGGCACGGGGACTCAAAAAGGCCCGTTGCAGCATTAATAACGGGCCGATATCACCTTCTAAAAACTCCTCTTCAACTTCTGCGTCATAATAGGTATAAAAAATGGGGCTGTATCGATATCCATATCATTAGCAAACAGTTCCCTAGTGTTAGGATTCGCCTTACGATAGTTTGCTTGTCGGTGTCTCGTCTCGCCGCAATTAAAGCTTCGGAGTCCGCCACCAAAACGACCTTGTGGAGGGCTGCCACAAGCACGATTTTGGGGGGGAGAACAGGCGGTTGTCATTCAGGCCTTGGTTGTGGTTGGGTAGATGAGCTGCCACCATGACTAGTAAACTGCTTGAATCCACCAATCGTGCGTCGGGCTAACTGTTTCTCAGCCTGTAGCGCTCTCTGATGTGCTTCAGAAACTGTCATCGGGTCAAACATATTAAGCACATCTTGCAGTTGGAGTTGCAAACCGCCAATATACCTGGAGGCCAGTTGGGTTGGGGATTTGACAATCTTCATTCGTGCAAGCAATTGGTAGAAGTCGGCGGTGTAGTCGTCGACAGATCGAGTCCCCTGATGCAAGAGTTGAAAGCGTTGATACAGTTCACGCTCATAGTTGTATGGTAAAAACACTGCTCGCATATACTTCTTGAAATAGTTGGGGAGATACCTTTACAAAGGAAAAAACAGAAGAGGGAAAAATAACCATAACTAAATGAGTAAGCCGGAAGGAACCGCCACAGAGATGAATAACAACCTAAGAATAATAACCGAAATTAAACATGGTACACAAACTTATTGAAAGTGCTAACACGGAAAACCACTTTAGAGAACTGCACAAATGAACAACATGAACCAACGATATGAATGAAGCCATGAACTAAAGAAACTGCCACGTCCCTAAGAAAAGGGAGAAGTAGACGAAAGACAGCCAAAAATTTCTAGAAAAAGAATTAGACAGAAAAGGAAATGGACAATAAAAAATATCCAAGAAAAACTCTCTCGAAATCATACGAAAATGCTTAGAAGGGAAAGAAAAGCACAAGCAATGAAAGAAAAGAGCTCGAGCTTTCCCTGATTGAGTCCGAGCTACTTTCTGTAAGCCTAAACTATTTTGGTTTTATCATAGGGGACATTTTGAGCTTCAACATTAACTATCTTTGTTAAAAAAGGTTATTGATATCCCAATAATTTTGGCATACACATTCATTAGATTTATATTGTATTAATTGTAGGTTTTGAGTTTTTAAAATTAATTTAGCTTGATTATAGGAATTCTCTCCTTAAATTATTAGTTTAGCTTGATTGTAAGAAATCTCTAGTATAAAGTTCGATTCGATTACTTGTCATCCATATTATCTTTGTGGAGAATTTTGTAGCTTGAAAATGAAGTAATATAGTCGTTAATTGTTCGAGAAAAGTGTAAACGGAAGTGGTCCCACGAGATGGGATTCCTCCAGGCTCAACGGCTCATTCCACCAAACCGGAATTATACATACATATGCCCCCCAACTCCTTAAGTCCAACAATCTCTCGACACGAAATGGGCCCACCCAGTGACAGCCCAGCACGTCTCATGCTTATCATCAGTTACTCCCGCAATCAACGTGGACACCGACTCAAACTACAGAAACACATCATCTGGATCTCCGCCACGTGTCCCCTTATGAGTTGGATCCCACGACCTCTTCCTACCTTAAAACCTCCGACGATAAGCAACCACCACACCCTTCTCATTTCTCTCTGTAATAACTCTGTTTCTCTCTCTAATATTAATGGGGAATTTTGAGAGGCAGGTGAAGGAAAGAGCAAGGGAGCTCAAGATTTTCTTCAAGAAGGGAGCCAAGATTGTGGGTGATTCATGCAAGAAAGGCTGGTACAAGGTCAAGCACATCAGACGTTAATAATTTATATTATCTCAATTACCCTTTTTTTTTTCTTTGCTTGATTATCCAGAACCAGAACCAGTTCTATCCAGATATGGGAATAGTTAATTTTTTTTTTTTTTTTTTTCTTTGAATCTGTTTGAGTAAGTAGATTTTGAATTGATGTATTTGTGTATCGGATTCGATTGATTATTTTTGATGTAAAAATAAGCTCGATCATAGCCAATAGTAATTTATATTGTTCTTTTTATTTTTTTCTTGTATTTTTTCTTATGGGAACTTTATTTTTGATGATAGATAAGATAAATAAATAAATTAAATTAAAAATGAAAAAATAATTGTTTGTTATAGAGGAAAATTAGGAGGAAAAAGAAAATAAGAGACATCAATTTAAAAGAAAAAAAAAAAGAGTCAATTTTTTTTTTCAGTAGAATAAAAATGAGTCATTAAAAATACCATTCTTTTAATTTTTTTTTCATCTTTTAATGAAAACTGAGCATAGTAATAAAGAAAAAGTTTAAAAAGTGAGAAGGCAGAAAATGATGAAAAATAGTTTTTTAAAAGATAAAATATAAATTTAAAAAGGGTCTCTTTTGTTTAATACTATGTATGCTATTTGTGTTGTTATTATTAGTATTGGTGTCCTCTCATTTTTGACCTTACAAACACTTCACCGAACTATATCCTTCTTTACAAAAAGAAATTTCACCGAAAAATTCAAAAGTACATCTACACTTTTTTTTTTTTTTTTTTCCAACTACATTTTTACTTGAATTTGAACACAACTAATATTTTTGCTGAACTTGAGCTCAATTAGTTATTTATTGATTTTAGGTGAATTTGATTTCAATTAATTTTTGACAATGTTAAAAAAATGTTTTATTATCTTTTAGAGTAAAATATAATAATATTCCCACTAAAAATAAGTAACGAAATGTGTTAAGAAATTGTGAGTAATTCTTTTGTAGAATATTTTTTTTCGAGTTTTGCTGTAAAAGTGAAAGGAGATAAAATTTCTATTTTTGAAATTAAAAAGTCTGTACTTGAGATTTAAACCAAAATCCACTATAGGAGTATTATGATATTTACAAAATGACACGAGAGAATCGCACCAAATTAGGTGACTCGTATAAACAAATATTTTGCTTTGTTCTAACAAATTTGCTCTAAAGAGTCAACAAAAAGTGAAATAATCTTTTTTTTTTAAGAATAAAAATATAAATAAAAAAAAAAAAAAAAAAAGGGTTAATCAAGCTAGAAACACCACCTTGGCTATGTGGGAGGGTCACGTTCAAAGTAGCGCCCCCTGGGCGGCTTGATTGTGTATCATTCAATCAGACAATTATCCAAAACACACATACTATGTTTAAAGAGACTCAACAAGCAACTAAATTATATATGAAAGTTCACCTAATAGAGTTAACTTGTGAAGTTTTGTCTGTGGAGGGAGTGAGTTAGTTTGTTATTCTGTTGTTTGCTTAGCTGTACAGTTAGTTTCTAGCTGTAACTACTTTGTAACTGTTTTGATTAGCTTAGATATTTATAGATGAAGGTCTGTAATTTACAGAGGAAATGAGAAAATATTTTTTTCTCTCCTAAATTACTTTGTCTTTATTGTAATATGGTATCAGTGAGAAGTTTTGCTACTCAATCTCTCTCCTCGATTCTATTGTCGTTCATCTTCTTCAAGATTACCCTCTTCTTCGATTCGATCTTCATCTTCAGTTTCCATGGAAACTCCAAGATTTGGTCGTTTCGCCTCATTAACTGGCAAGTCCTCCATTGATGATCCTTTGAGTTCGTGTTTTCTTCACCATTCTTATAGTCCTGGTATTACTCTTGTTTCACAAAATCTGACTGGAGATAACTACGTCTCTCCGAGTCGAACAATGATTATCGCTATTTTTGTGAAGAACAAGCTCGGATTTATCGACAGATCCATTACGAAACCTGAAGGTACTAATCTGAACCTTCTTAATTCATGGATCAGGCACAATAATGTTGTCATTTCATAGATTTTAAACTCTTTCTCTAAGGAGATTTCTACTAGAATAATGTTTTCTAAATCTGCTTATGAGATTTGGCTTGATCTTAAGGATCGATTTTAGTAGAGTAATGTACGTAGTATTTTTCAATTACGTCGTGAATTGATAAATCATAGCCAGAACCAAAATTTTGTTAGTGTATATTTTACCACGTTGAAGACCATATGAGAAGACTTAGCAATTACGTACCTGTTTGCACTTGTGGAAAGTGTACCTGTAGGGGGAGTCATGGAGCTCAATTCCCATTATCAAATGGAATATATTTTTCATCATTCCTCATGGTTTTGCACGATTCTTTGGCTCAAGTTTGAGGTTAATTGCGACTAATGGATCCTCTCCACCTATAAACAAAGTATTTTCTTTTTTTAATTTCTCAAGAGGAATGTCAAAGGAAAATTGAAACTCATACAAGGTGTTGATTCTGTCAACAGTAAGGTTTTCATTTTTTGTTTTTTTTCACAAAATATGGTTCCAAGAGGTTTGATAATAATGTTGATGGTCACAATTTTGGAAACCAAAATCCTAGGGGTTATAGAGGTCAAAAGAAAGACAAAATGTTTTGCACTCACTGCAACTTCCATGGTTATACAATTGAGAAGTGTTATCCTTCTGGTTTTAAATGATAGAGAGACTCCTACCATCCCAATAATAATCAAACTGCTACCGTCAATCAAGTTTCCAATTAGTCCAGTTTTGATGCCAAGAATGACCAAGGCAATGGAGGCATTGGGAATTTCTTTCAAAACCTCAACCGTAATTAGTATCAACAATTGATGATAATGATTTCTACCCACTTGGCTTCTTTTGTCAAAACCAGCTAGCAACAGGATGTTCCCACTACTTTGTATGCCATAGGTATATGTTTATCTGTCTCATTAAATCCTATCCATTTTTTCCCAAAGTTTTGGATTGTTGGTTCTGGTGCTCCTAGACACATTTGTTCAAATGCAAATGCATTTATTTCTGTGAGTCCAATACGAAATTCTACAGTTACTTTGTCAAATTATATCCTTATTCTTGTAAGTTTCAGTGGTAATATCAAGCTAAGTTCGAAGTTGATTGTTAGGAATGTTTTAGTTATTCCATAGTTCAAGTTTAACTTGCTTTATGTGAGTTATCTTACAAGTTACAAGTGATTCACAACTTACAGTTGACTTTTTCCTGATCACTTCACGATTCAAGAACTCAACAACAAGTAGGCCCGACCTTTGTTTCATTCTCTCTAATACCCTGACCCATTGGAAGTTGCCTTCGAAGCGCCAATTTAGAGTAGTTGTTCTTCCTTGGGGGTTGTTTGCCTAATGAATGAGACCACATCGGTTCCTGTGGTGCGAGTCAGAAAGGAGAATTTCAAAATGACTCCAGCCCTCTAACCCTATACACCTCATCAAAATGGTATTGTTGAGCGAGAAAATCCTTAAGAAGATGATTAGTAGGGGTGAAAAGCTTAAATATATTTATGTTCTTGATACGGACACTTTGAGTACACAATTTGAATTTTTGGCCTATGTTAGTAATGTTTGTGCTCATTTTTTCCATAATAGACTTGGCCATTTATCTTTCAAAAGATTGGATACTTTAAAAACCAAGTTGAATTGTGACATTTCAAAATTTAATAATGTTGATCCTTGCTATATATATGACCTTTACTTAAGATTTTTTTTTCTCATTTGCTTCTCACAATCAAATGTCTCCGCTTCCATTTGATTTGATTCATTGTGACATTTGGGGACTGTATCATGTAAGTGAACATTCAGGACATATGTATTTTCTGGCTTTGGTTGACGATTGCACTCGTTTTACTTGGGATGTTTCTGCTTACGCAAAAATTGATGTGACTACTATCATTCCCAAGTTATTTAATATGGTTTTTGATTAGGGAAAATTTGACCAGAAGATACCAGAGCGCCACGTGTCCTCGAACACATGACCGGTTCGGGAATCCCAGAACTGGCCGATCAAATGGGCCCATCTACATACTCGTTCCGGGTCACTATACCCGTTTCGGGTCTCTATATCCGTTCTGGATCTCCATGCTTGCTTCGAGTCTCTATATCCATTCTGGACCTCCATGTCCGTTTCGGGCCATTCCTCCTGGGGTATGAATGCCTTCATGCTTCCGCTCCAAAGACGGTCAGAGCCACCTCTCCCACAAAGGAAAGTACTGCTGCCATAATCACTACAACAAAAATGGCATATCAGGGCACGAAAAAGTGTCGTGACATAGCTCTTATTGCGACACCTGAGCTTTTTGAGACACTTGGACTGATGCCTCGAAAAAAGCCGCCCCAATAGGTTATAAGGGCACTATATATTGCCCTTTTCGTTTGAACCTCTTAAGGCAATAATATGTGTCCTATAAGATAGTTATTAGGACACCATATATTGTCTCTATAGTATTTTATATTTTTAAATTATATATATTAGGACATTACAAAATATTGTGAAAAACCTTTATTAGGACACCAAAAAGTGTCGCAAAATTGTTAAAGAAAACCAACATATAAGGATGCTATTTAGCGCCTCAATATAAACTATTGCGACAGTACATGATGCCCTAATAACTATCTTATAGGACATCTTTTAGTGTTCCAATAGACTTTTTATTTATTTTATAAGATAATTTTTAGTGTCCCAAAAGATATCTATTTTTTTTCTTCTTATAATTTAAAATTATTTTAAAATATAAAAATACTTAAAATTCAAACAATAAAATTGAAAATTACTAACAATACAAAATACATAAAGAACCCAAATTTTCGTATTAAAAATTGAGAATTAAAAACCCAGAGATATACAAAATGGGAAAACCAACCTAAATAAAGAAAACCATCATCTGACAACGAGGAAGAAATCATAAAGCATTACCCATTAACCAAAAAAATAATATCAATTTGTTTTTGTTCCCTAATACAAGATTCATAAATTAAAAACTTCATGCTACCAAAATAAGATTCACAAAATAATTTTTTTTGCAACAAAAACACATCTCTAAAGTTTGATGCTTAACATACCATTTATACATTTGTCTTCATTCATACATTCAATCTTCATTCAAAGAAACCTATATAAACAAAACATATGCATAAAAAATCAATAAGTTGTAGCTCTTAATAATATTCAACAAAATTCATAATATTCAAAACAAACATACCAAAGACAATGGCCATGCGATAGGTGCTCCAATGGCATCACCAATTGTTAGGAAAAGTCCATAAGGTCTAATTAGACGTTCATCCCATTTGACTGAGACTTGCACATTTACTTCACACCAATTGGGCTCTAATTCTTCTTCGCCTACTTGTGCTGATAAGTCCACACAATAGACATAACCTTTCGTCACAATTTTCATTGTGTTTGTTATGCTCTTCAACAACACTAACGCTCAACTTTACATTGTCCATTTCAATAATAAAAAACAAAACAAAAAATAATATAATGTCAAAACAAAACAAAACAAAACAGTTCCCCAAAAAATAATTTTTCCAGAAATTGTAGTACAATTCAACATATAAATTTATAGGAACAATTCAATTGATAAATTTCTAGGAATAGGCTGTTCTAAAATTTTTGGAACTATTCCCAGAAATTTCAAAACAATTCCTAAAAAATTAGAACAATTCCCAAATTTTAGAACAGTTCCTAAAAAAAATCAAAATAGTTCCCAAAATTTTGGTTTGCAGAAACAGTTTAGAGGGAAAAAAAATATTCATTGTTTTGAGCAAGAAATCGCTAATGTTTGAACGGTTATGGTATGCAGAAACAGATTCTTAGCCATGATTTCTAGATAAATATTGAACAATTCAACTGCATTCAATCAAATTTTCATCCAAAGGTAACTAGAGGACCCATGATCATAAAGTAAATAGAGAAATCCAAATATGGAACAATTCAATTGATAAATATCTAGGAATAAAGTGTTCTGAAATTTCTAGAACTGTTCCCCGAAATTTCAAAATAGTTCTAAAAAAAATTCAAAACAGTTCCTAGAATTTTGGTGTGCAAAAACAGATTCAGAGGAAAAAAATCATTGTTTCGAGTAAGAAATCGTTAATGTTTGAATGATTATGGTGTGCAGAAACATATTCTTAGACATGATTTCTAAACAAATATTGAACAATTCAACTACATTCGACCAATATTAAACAATTCAGCAGCTTTTCTTAACACAATTTCGAGACGGATATTGAGAATTCAAGTGATTTTTCATGTGTTGAGTGTTGTCACGTATCTAAATAAAAAAAAATAGCAAAGAACTCATGATCACAGATTAATTTGGAAGAATTGAGCATATTTTTTTTAGGATGAAAAATATAGGATATTAAAAAAAATATATAGCAGTATGAAGTTTGTAAAAACCATATATGTATATTACCCAAATGGATCTTATTTCTACAGTTGGTGTTGAATGCTCTTGATGTTCCACCGGTGTGGTGGGAATGCTAGCCACATTAGTAGAATTACTTGAAAGCCCTTGCGATTGTAAGAATGATAGATGTGATTTATCTATTCATTCCCAAGTCGGTTTTGTTAGTTTTAGTGTATTTTTATAGCATTTTTTATATGTTTTAATATGTTTTTATTCTTTTTGTATTAAATCAAGTGTGTGGGGTAAAAATGGATGATAACGGATCATAAACGATCATATCGAATCAAGAATGGTAGGAAAACAAGTATAGAGGAAATATTTTGAAAAGTAGCCCACCGCCACGACATCCAAACCACTGCCGCGGCGGTGAATATGCAGAGAGGCATCTTTTCTTACTGAACATCTACCGCCACAGTGGTGAGGCCCACCACCGCGGTGGTGAAACTGCTGAGAGGTTCCTACGCCCACCGCTTCCTCCATCGATGTGGCGAAGATCAAACCGACATACCCACCGCTGCGGCGGTCACTCTGCACACAAAATTAGATATTTATTTTGATATTTTGCTTCTTATATATTCCTCCTCTCATCTCATTTGGCTATTTAACACCCCCTAAGCCCCTTAGAATGTATTTAGGGTTAGGTTGAGAGATTTTTTAGGGAGAGCTTACAATCCGAAGAAGAAAAAGAAGAAGGAAGCGATAGTTTAATGGTTTTAGCACCAAATTTTCGAATATTAGCTAAGTCTTTCATTTTTTTTTTATTTTCTTAATTTCGGTAGTTGTTGAGCATGTTTAGCTCATTTCACATTGTATATATAGTTATGATCATTGGCTAAATATGGATTGTTTAGGGATTATTATAAATTTATGAATATGTTGTTTGATTGAATTATGTTTCGTTAGTGGTTGTTTTTCGTTAAATTTGGTAGTGAAACTGCAGAAAGGTTCTTACGCTCACCGCTTCTTCCACCACTGCGACGAAGATCAAACCGACATACCCATTGCCGCGGCGGTGAACCCCATTGTCGCGACAGTCACTCTACACACAGAATTTGATATTTATTTTGATATTTTGCTCCCTATATATTCCTCATCTCCTCTCCTCCGACCATTTAACACCCTCTAAGCCCCTTATAATATATTTAGGGTTAGGTTGAGAGATTTTTTAGGGAGCACTCACAACCCAAAGAAGAAGAAGAAGAAGAAGAAAGAAGTGATCGTTCAACAGTTTTAGCGCCAAATCTTCGGATATCGGCTAAGTCCTTCGTTTTTCCTTTATTTTCTTAATTTTGATAGTTTTTGAACATGTTTAGTTCATTTTACATTGTATATATGGTTATGGCCATTGGATAAGCATGAGTTGTTTAGGGATTAATATAAATTTATGAATATGTTGTTGGATTGAATTATGTTTCGTTAGCGATTGTTCTTTGTTATTTTGATTGTGTTTACTGTTATTCTTTGATATTAGCTTGTTTAGATAATTAGAGAATACAGGGTTTGATATTTGGGAGAGGTAACCCCGGATTCGGATTAGGTTAAACACAACGCGATGATCCAATAACCCGGGAGGGAGTTGAAAAGTGTGCAATCAATGAAGTTGGGGCGAGACTTATGTGACCTAGCGTCGTTAAGACGTTGAGGGAGACTTCTTTGTTGACGCGAAGTTTCATATTCACTTGTCTTACGCTCGGGAGAGGTGGTGAGTGAGTTTACGAATCGAGATTGTCGGATAAGTCGAACGCCGTTAACATAAACTAAAATGAGATTGAACACATATTTGTAAACGAAGTTAATCCCTAGACAATCTACTCTCTTAAAACAATCTCAATATAATATTTATAGTATAGTTCGATAAATTAGTATTTTAATTTAGTATTTATTAATTAAATTACATTTTTATTGTCTAGATAAAATTAGGTTATGATAATTACAGTATTCGATAATAATCTCAACCAATCCCTGTGAACACGATACCCATATTCTCCCAACCTATATTAAAACTTGAACCGTATACTTGTGGTGAGAGTAGCGTGCGTTAATTACGCGCCACCAAGTTTTTGGCATCGTTGCCGGGGATTGGTCTTTAGATTATTATAGATATTGTGAGTAAATGACCCAATTTTACTTTAGGCATTTCTTTTGTTTATAATTTTTTCTTTATAGTTTTTGTTTTTGTTTTCCTGCAGGGTGCTTGAAGATGTTAGATCGACAGGTATTTTTGTGTTTTTTTCAATGGGATTTCGAGCCATTTTACTCTGCTTTGGATCTATACAAGGAGTTGTTGTTCCAGTTTCTGAACCATCGTTTCCCGAGGAAGTGTCAACTATTGAACTTCCTTGATGGGTTACTAGACGCAACCAGAATGTGGGTTGAAGAAGGAAACTATACCACCTTTTTCGACCAACTAACTGCGGACGAAGCCTATCGGGTACTGGAAGACATGGCCGAGTATGATTTTCACTGTTGGAATTATTCAACAAACTACCAAAGCTTGGGGGATAGTTCCACCACTTTGGAGCAATGGATTAACACCCCAGACCAATATGTTGAGTCTTCCCTTGCCTTAGAGAAAATATTCGCTGATTTTATTAGGGAGACTCAGTCGTATTGGAGGGAGACGAATGACTGGCTAAATGAGCATGAGGATCGTCTTGATACTATTGAAACGGTCTACACTAAAATCGATGCAACCATAGCGTCTTTGCAAACGCAAATCGATCAACTAATCTATTTTATTGAGGCCGAGTCAGATACGGTGACATTGAGAGACGAACAAACCATATTATGCGAAAGCCACTGTGAGGAGCTAGAAACGAGTGGAAGAAGCTTGGGAGAGTTCAACTATGCTTATCCAAATGAGCCGGGAACCCAAGCATGGATTGACGATTATGATTTATCACCATTGGAGATCCAAATTGTGATGCCACCATCGATCCCAGACGATTGCATTTTTGAGGATCCGATGTGGCTCACTTATTCTTCACCGCAATTAGCAACGTTCTTCCATGCCCACCAAGTACATGAGACGGTGGAGCATCCTATTGAAAGCTTGAGCCGATCAAGGCCAAATCTTGGCAGTCTTGAGAGCGTACTGAACCAAGACCCATATATAGTGTTGTACGACACTTACTATGGGCGAAAGCCACTCTTTGACGAGCCGTTCTCCGTGTCGGGCTGAGGATATTAAACCACGCGCTTCTTGGGAGGTAACCCAAGTTCTAAAATAAATTAAATTAGTCATAGCCGACTTGATTCGGAGGTGAGATTCTCTCGCATCTCAAGTATGTGTTCTAAACACCATTCGTCAGCATGTTATATTTCATATGTTAAGAATGATGATTAGGTCGCTGAGGACACTATCCGTTTCAAGTTTGGTGGTGATGTGTAGGATATTAGTATGTTTTATTGTTTTACCATATTGCATGTTTGTTTAGTTTAGAATATTTTTGTGTTGTTGTTGTTGTTGTATGCTGAGTTTTGTGTTTATTTGGGCCGTTATCTGATGATGATATTACCCCCTGGTTGTTTTCGAGGTCAACGGTAATACCCATGCATGTGTGTTCTGTGTGCTTGACAATGCGTTTTGGTGAAAATTATTGTAGATCCTAATTTACACGAGCACATAAAGTCAATGTATTTCTATTTAATTAATTTGAGGCCGATTATTGATTAGCCAAACTCATGACAAATTAAGGATTCTAGAACCTGATTGTGGGGAAGCTTGAGGCGAAATCCTAGGCGAGGTAGTTCAGGAGATATGATTTAGGCATTCTTTTTGTCACTTGAGCCTTTTAAGCCTACCATGTTATATGTTTATCCCTTGTTATCCTGTCGAAGCCTAAATGCCAATTCAATTCTGAACACATGAACAAATACCCTGGCCAATTGATCGTTTTCCAAATCTTTATCGCTGAATTAAATGCACAATTTGAGTGAATCAAGTTAGCATTCGTATATGTTTCTTGATGTGAGCGGTTGGATTTCGGGCGAACTTCGAATTAGTTCGATATTCGAGTACTCATTTGTTGTTTTTCTTTCGTTTAAACCACACCTGTGAAATCATAATAATTGAATAAATTTGGGGTTGTGGTAAAATTAAAAACAAAAACAAAAACATATGTAAATATCGTTAAAATTCCGTTTCTTTTGACAAGTGAGTACGTCGGTCTTAAATGTTTGTTCGGGATTGTTTCCAATTTATCTATGGGGTTTCAAGAGAAAGAGAGTGACAAACGTTGAGCCTTGGGTAACATTAAGTTAACAACGTTAACCCATTTTCTATTCCGAAATACCCTTGGCCAATTATTCCAAAACCGAACCAAGTCCTTCTAATCTTTATGAACTTCCTAGCCTACATTAGTAGAGAGCGGACCCAATCAAGCATATGGAAATCCTAGTCCTATACGGTCTAAGTCATGAGTTTAGTTGGTGGATAATCCAATCTGGTCGTTATATAACTATATTATTGAGTCTCGCACAAACATGTGGACATGATCTAGAATGATGTTTACCATTATTGAATATCAAAATTTTAGAACACCATATGGTGTGTTTTATCGCCTAAACTCAAAATGATTGGAGGTTGTTGAGGGAAAATGACTTGGTCGATAGAAGAATTCAAAACTCGCATATCGTTATATTTAGGCTGTTTGTGTTTAGTTTATCCATGTTATTTAATTTAGTTGTGCTTTTCATTTTAGTGTGAGTGTTTTGCTTGAGGACTAGCAAAATTCCAAGTTTGGGGATATTTGATAGGTGTGATTTATTTATTTATTTCCTAATCAGTTTTGTTAGTTTTAGAGTATTTTTATAGCATTTTTATATGTTTTAATATGTTTTTATTCTTTTTGTATTAAATCAGGTGTGTGAGGATAAAAAAAAGGATGATAACGGATCATAAACGATCATATCGGATCAAGAACAGTGGAAGAACGATGGAAAAACAAGCATGGAGGCAATATTCTGAAAAACAGCCCACTACCGCGGCGTCTAGACCACCGCCGTGGCGGTGAATATGTAGAGATGTGCCTTTTCTGGCTGAACATCCACAGCGCAGCAGTGACACTGCAGAGAGGTTCCTACACCCACCGCTGCGGCAAAGATCAAACCGACATACCCATCGCTGTGGCAGTCACTCTGCACACAGAATTAGATATTTATTTTGATATTTTGCTCCCTATATATTCATCCTCTCCTCTCCTCCAACCATTTAACACCCCCTAATCCCCTTAGAATATATTTAGGATTAGGTTGAGAGATTTTTGAGGGAGAGCTCACAACCCGAAGAATAAGGAAGCAATCGTTCAACAGTTTTAGCGCCAAATCTTCGGATATTGGCTAAGTCCTTCGTTTTTTTCTTTATTTTCTTAATTTCGATAGTTGTTGAACATGTTTAGCTAATTTTACATTGTATATATGGTTATGGCCATTGGCTAAGCATGAGTTGTTTAGGGATTAATATAAATTTATGAATATGTTGTTGGATTGAATTATGTTACGTTAGCAATTGTTCTTCGTTATTTTGATTATGTTTATTATTACTCTTTGATATTATGCTTGTTTAAATAATTAGAGAATACGGGGTTTGACATTCGGGAGAGGTAACCCCAGATTCGAATTAGATTAAACACAATGCGACGATCCAATAACCCGGAAGGGAGTTGAAAAGTGTACAATCAACAACGTTGGGGCGAGATTTATGTGACCTAGCGTCATTAAGACGGGGGGATTTTTTCGTTGACACGAAATTGCATATTCACTTGTCTTACGCTCGAGAGAGATGGCAAGTGAGTTTACGAATTGAGATTGTCGGATAAGTCGAACGCCGTTAACATAAACTAAAACAAGATTGAACACATATTTGTAAATGAAGTTAATCCCTAGACAATCTACTCTCTTAAAATAATCTCAATATAATATTTATAGTATAGTTCGATAAATTAGTATTTTAATTTAGTATTTATTAATTAAATTACATTTTTATTGCCAAGATAATATTAGGTTATGATAATTACGGTATTCGATAATAATCTCAACCAATCCCTGTGAACACGATACCCCTACTTTCCTAACCTATACTAAAATTTGACCCGTATACTTGCGGTGAAAGTGATGTGCGTTAATTATGCGCCACCAAAGAACATAGCCTTCAATTATTCATGTTCGTTGTTTAATTCTTTACATTGCTCCCCCATGAGATCTAATGAATTCTTATATTCTATTTCTAGCCTATGAGATGCACCACAACTAGGTATATTGCTCCCAACATCAGGAGGGGATACACCTACAATATACAATTTTATTAATTTACTAACAAAATTCGTCAATTATTGAACATAATTAAGAAAATATTTTTTCCCTAAGCTGAACATACGAATGCGCCCGAGTGCATCGTTTCCCATAACTTGAGAGAATATGTCATTAAGACCATTATCTTTAGACCCTTCAGAAGTTTGCGGACTTAGTTATCTCATGTTTGTCTACAATAACATATAATAGTGTTTTGAACATATTATGAAGTTTAAAATTAACTAAAAATTATTCACAAATTATATACAGTTTACAATATTAATACCATTACTTGTCCAACCACTTCATTTATCAGAGTTTTATCCTTCTTTGAGTAGCAAATCATAAACATGTCTGCCCGGCATAGCAAATGACCTGATGCTTTTATCTACAAGATACATGAAATAATACATAATAAACTAAACAAAAATGGACACTGAACATATTGGCAATGATGCGGAGGTTATGGATGGCGCTTATAATAATTACGATGAAAATACCGAATGACATGATTATGGGTTTTGAGTTTGTGTATTTATTACAAGGTGAAGTCTCAACTTGTAATAGTTTTAAAACAAATATGGGTTTTGAATTAAGCAATCGGGTGGTTGTATTTTTCAATCCACGCTTGTTTTTGAAACTTGAATTTCTCCAAAATTTAAGGTTTAGGGTAATATTTATTTGATTTTTACGTTTGGAATTCTAATTCTCCATTTAACCAAACGCTGCCTTAACTGAAATGTGGTATTGATTGATTTTTTTTGGAACAAAAAAAAGACTAAACAAAATAGGAACTAAACATAAAGAAGTGCACAATATCTCTTTCTCTTTAACAATTGCAAAACTAGTTTTTCCTTTATGATGGAGCATTTTCAATTGTCTTCTACCGTCCTTGTTTTTTCTACTAATTGTCTGGAACAAAAACTTGTTTATAATTATTTACTCCAACGTTATGATACCTAATAAATTAAACAACTAATATATTAGCCTTATATGTACCTTCCCTTCACTAAAATCCCAATATTCAAGTAGTGCATTGATAGGTGTAAATTACCTACGTATTTCCAATCCGAATTTGTTAGTTTTCGAGTACATTTATAGTTATTTTTATATGTTTTAATGTGTTTTTATTCTTTTTATATAAATCAAGTGTGTGGAGCAAAAAGATAGAAAACTGGAGCGAAAACCATGAGATCGAACCGAAGGCGATTCGAAGTTAGGGTGGATAAACAAGCAAGGAGGCAAAAATATGAAGGAAGCCCACCGCCTAGGCGTCCAGACCTCCGCCTAGGCAGTGAAGATGCTGAGAATGACAAAAGGCTACTGACAGCCTATCGCCTAGGAAGGAAATTCCTCCGCCTAGGTGGAAACCCCATTAGAAACATTTCCAAGTCCACCGCCTACTTCTTCGCCTAGGTGGTCACCAAACCTGCAAAGCCGGTATAGGTGCTGTAACTTCAAGACTATTTTTGAAAATGATTAAATCAGATTTTGAAAATACTCAAAACATGGAAGTTGTATATATTTTTCTTAGCTTTCCATAGGTTTTTGAAGCACCTCAATCGGAGTTCGGATGAAGAAGTTACAGCCAAAACAAAATTGCAAACCTGCAGTAACTTCGCCTAGGCGAATTTTTCTGCGCCTAGGCGAATTTCCAGTAGAAAGTTAACCGACTTAACTTCGCCTAAGCTAAGTTTTCTTTGCCTAAGCGAAAATCCTGCAGCACACCCTTGATATTTATTAGATATTTTGAGATATTTTGGGAATTTTATTTTCCCTTCTCTCCTCATCTCTTCCCTCTCTTCATCCCTTAAGGCCTTAGGCCATATTTTAGGAGTAGGATTAGGGATTTTTGAGGGAGAGCTCTCAACCCGAGGTGGAGGATCAACGAGGAAGCGATCGATCGACGTTTCTAGCGGCAAATCTTCGGATATCGGCTAAGTCGCTCGTTTCCTCTATTTGTTTTCTTCATTTTGGTAGTTGTTGAGAATGTTTAGCTCATTTTACATTGTATAAATCGTTAGGGCCATGAGTTAAACATGGATTGTAATAGGGATTAACGTATTATTTATGAAAATGTAGTTTTGGTTGAATTTGTGTTTCGTTTATGGTTGTTCCTTATAATTTTGATTGTGTTGCCGTGTTTTCTATAATTATATGCTAGTTTAAATAAATTGAGAATACGGGGTTTGACACTCGGGAGAGGTAACCCCGGATTCGGACTAGGGTTAACACAACACGACAATCTAACGACCCGAGAGGGTGTTAAAAAGTGTGCAATCGATGACGTTGGGGCGAGAATCACGTGACCTAGAGTCATTAAGACATTGAGGGATACTTCGATGTTGACACAAAGTCACATATTCCCCAGTCTTATACTTGGAAGAGGTGGCGAGGGAGTTTACGAACCGAGATTGTCGGATACGCAGAACGCCGTTAATATTAACTAAAACAAAATTAAACGTATTTAAGTAAATAAAGTTAATTCCTAGGCAATCTACTCCCCTAAACAATCTCAAATTAGTATTTATAGTATAGTTAACTTAATTAGTATTTTAGTTTAGTATTAGTATTAAATTAAATTTCATTTTTATCGCCTAAATAAAGTCAGGTTATGACAATCGCGATACTCGATAGTAACAATACCAATTCCTGTGGATACGATACCCGACCAAAAGGTCTATTATACTAAAACTTGATCCGTATGCTTGCGATGAAAGTGGCAATGCTTATTTAGCGACCACCAAGTTTTTGACGCCGTTGTCAGGGATTGTTTTGATGTTATTTTTGGAAAAACATGGTAACGGCCCAGGACTTATGTTTTAGATAGGAGAAGTAAGTGTTTCGTATTACCGGGATTGGCGATGTCGTTCATTGTCGATATTGTGTGTAAATGACCTAATTTTATTTTAGGTATTTCTTTGTATATAATTTTTGTTTGTAGTTTTGTTTTTGTTTCTTATGCAGGATACTTGGCGATGTTAGATCGACGGGTATTTATGCATCCCTTTCGACGGGATTCCAAGCCGTTTATTGTGCTTGGCCAAGCACGTAAGACGGTGAGGCGTTTTGTTGAGAGATTGAGCCATCTAAAGCAAAACCTCGCTAGTCTTGAGGGTGTTCTGAATGTCGGGCTGAGGACATTAAACCACGCGCTTCTTGGGAGGCAATCCAAGCAATTCTTTTTGATCCATCACATCCGACTTGATTCGGAGGCGAGATCCTCTCACCTCCCAGGTAAGTGTTCTAAACACCCTCCGTCAGCATGCTTTAATTCCATATGTTGAAGAATGATGATTGGGTTCGCTGAGGACACTGTCCATTTTGAGTTCGGAAGTGATGTGTAGTATTTAGTAGTATGTTAGTTTATGTGTTATCGTTTTCAGTATTGCATGTGTGTTTAGGTTAGAATGTGTTTATGTTTTTGTGTTGTTGTTTTTATGTTGAGTTTTGTGTTCATCTGGGCCGTCACCCGATGATGAAAATTACCCCTGATTGTTTTCGAAGTCAAGGGTAATACCCATGCATGTGTGATTCTGTGTGCTTGACTTTGCTTTTGGGTAAAAATTATTGTAGATCCTAATTTGCACGAGCACATAGACTCAATGTATAGTTATTTAATTGATTTGAGGACGATTATCGATTAACCAAACTCATGACACATTAAGGGTTCTAGAACTTGATTGAGGGAAAACTTGAGGCGAAATCCTAGGCGAGGTAGTTCAGGAGACGCGATTTAGGCATTCTCTTTCTCGCTTGAGTTTTTTTAAGCCTACCTTGTTACATGTTTATCCCTCGTTACCCTATAGAAGCCTAAATGCAAATTCAATTCAGAACACATAAACCAATACTATGGCCAATTGAATTCCTTCCAGTCCTTTATCACTAAACCAAAGGCACATGTAAGTGAATCAAGTTAGCCGTTGCAAAGGCTTCTTGATTTGAGCGGTTGGGATTAGGGCGAACTTCTAATGGTTCAGTATTTGAGTACTCACTTGTCGTTTTTCATTTGTATTTCACACACCCCTTCAATTGTAACATTCAAATAAGTTTGGGGGTATGTTTGTTGAAAAGAAAAAAAAAAAAAAAAAAAAGAATCAAATGTAAATACGGTTTTTATTTCCGTTTCTTTTTGACAAGTGAGTACGTTGTTCTTAAATGCATGTTCGGGATTGTTTTCCAATCTTTCTATAGGGATTCGAGAGTGAATGTGCCAAGTTAAGTTAACAATGTTAACTCGTTTTCTATTCCAAATTACCCTTGGCCAAATATACCAAAACCGAACCAAACCCTAATGATCTTCATGAACTACTAAACCTACATTAGTGGAGAGTGGACCCCAATTAGGCTTATAGTAATCTTTAACTCATTAATTTTGTTGGTGGATAATCCAATCTGATCGTTGTATAATTATATTATTGAGTCTCGCACTAACACGTATAAAGGATCTAAAATAGCGTTCACCATAATTGAATGTCAAAAATCTAGAACCTCATGATGTGTGTTACTGCCTGAACTCGATATAACTGGCGGTTGTTGAGGGACAATAAATAGGCCGTTAGAAGAAGTCAAAACTCGCATGTTGTTATATTTAGATTGTTTTTAGGTTGTTTGTTATTTATTTCCGTTTATTGTGTTTTTTATTTTAGTGTGTGTGTTTGACTCGAGGACTAGCCAAATTTTGAGTTTGGGGGTATTGATAGGTGTGAAAAACCTATCTATTTTCAATCCGAATTTATTAGTTTTCGAATATGTTTATATAGTATTTTATTATGTTTTAATTAGTTTTCATACTTTTTGTATAAATCAGGCGGGTGGAGCAAAAATATGGATATCGGCTAAGTCGCTCGTTTCCTCTCTTTGTTTTCTTCATTTTGGTAGTTGTTGAGAATGTTTAGCTCATTTTACATTGTATAAATTGTTAGGGCCATGAGTTAAACATGGATTGTAATAGGGATTAACGTATTATTTATGAAAATGTAGTTTTGGTTGAATTTGTGTTTTGTTTATGGTTGTTCCTTATAATTTCGATTGTGTTGCCGTGTTTTCTATGATTATATGCTAGTTTAGATATATTGAGAATACGGAGTTTGACACTCGGGAGAGGTAACCCCGGATTTGGACTAGGGTTAACACAACACGACAATTTAACGACCCGGGAGGGCGTTAGAAAGTGTGCAATCGATGACGTTGGGGTGAGACTCACGTGACCTAGAGTCATTAAGATGTTGAGGGAGACTTCGGCATTGACACAAAGTCAAATATTCCCCAGTCTTACACTCGGAAAAGGTCGCGAGGGAGTTTATGAACCAAGATTGTCGGATACGCCGAACGCCGTTAATGTTAACTAAAACGAAATCAAACGCATTTAAGTAAATAAAGTTAATTCCTAGGCAATATACTCCCCTAAACAATCTCAAATTAGTATTTATAGTATAGTTAACTTAATTAGTATTTTAGTTTATTATTAGTATTAAATTAAATTCTATTTTTGTCGCCTAAATAAAGTCAGGTTATGACAATCGCGATACTCGATAGTAACAACACCAATCCCTGTGGATACGATACCCAACCGAAAGGTCCATTATACTAAAACTTGATTCGTACGCTTGTGGTAAAAGTGATAGCGCTTATTTAGCGGCCACCAAGTTTTTGGCGCCGTTGCCGGGGATTGGTTGTTATCAAATTCTGTTCCCGTCAACGTCCACCAAGTTTTTGGCGCTGTTGCCGGGGATTGGAGGGAGTGTACTATTGGGAGTAAATAACTTGATTTTAATCTAGGCATTTTTGTATATAATTTTCGTTTGTAGTTTTGTTTTTGTTTCCGGCAGGATGCTTGAAAATGTTAGATCGACAGGTGCTCTTGTGGTTTGGTCATTGAATATCTCGCCAGTCTTGAGGGCATGTGTCTGGCCAAGGACATTAAACCAAGCGCTTCTTTGGAGGCAACCCAGGGTCACAAATAAGTTAGATACATCTCCGTCAATTTGAGTCGGAGGCGAGATCCTCTCGCCTCCCAGGTACGTGTTCTAAACCCTCATCTTCAATATCATGCTATATACTGTCATTGGAATCGCTGACGGCTCATTTTGGACATCACCTGTGTTGAGTTGGTGGTGATGTGTAGTATGTTTTAGTATATGTTTATGTTGTTAGTTAAATTTTACTGTTTTTATCGTTTGCATGCTTGTTTAGGATTAGTTTGTTTAATTTAGTTGTTATTTTGTGCTGAGTTTTGATGTCATCTGGGCCTTTACCTGATGATGACTCTGTCCCCTGATTGTTTTGAGGTCGAGCGTAACGCTCATTCATGTGTCTTATGTGTACTTAACATATCGTTTAGTAAAAGTTATTGTAGACCCTAAATGCACGAGCACGTAAACTCAATATAGCACTATCTTATTGATTTGAAACTGATTATCCGTCAATCAATTTCATGACAATAGGGATTCTAGAACCTGATTTGGGAGAAATTCGAGGCGAAATCCTAGGTGAAGTTGTTTAGGAGATATGATTTAGGCAGTCATTTGATCGCTTGAGCCTTTTGAAGCCTACTATGTAATATCATTATCCCTCGTTACCTTATTGAAACCTAATAGCCGTTTCAATTCTGAACACTTAACAAATACCCTAGGCGATTGAACTTTTTCCAAACCTATATCGCTAAACTAAAGGCACAATTTGAGTGAATCAAGTTAGCATTTCGCTACTTGATGTGAGCGGTTGGGTTTAGGCTGAAATTCTGATTTGGTTTGGTATTTGAGTACTCGCTTGTCGTTTGTCGTTCATATTGTTTGCACATTCCTAAGGTTATAAGAATTCGAATACGTTTTGGGGATGTGTTACTTAATCATTTTTGCACACTCTTAAAATTGTAGAAATTCGAATGAGTTTGGGGGTGTGTTAAAAAAAATAGTTTCTTTTTTACATGACAAGTGAGTATGACGTTCTTAAACGTTTGTTCAGGGTTGTTTCTAAAAAATATGGGGTTTCATGTGTGAGAATGCCAAGCAATGTACCTCGGGTAACATTAAGTTAATGATGTTAACCTGTTCTCTATTCCAAAATACCCTTGGCCATTATTCCAAAATCAAACCAAGCCCTACTAATCTTCATGAACCTCCGAGCCTACATTAGTGGAGAATAGATCCCAGGTCAGGCATATGGATTGCCTATACCTTAAAGGTTTTAGTCATGATCTTTATTTAGGGATAATCTCATCTAATCAATGGATAGTAGTATAATTGAGTTTAATCACACACACTTAAATAGGTTCTAGAATGGCGCTTACTATTTTTGAACGTTGAAATTCTAGAACATCACATGGTGTGATTTATGCTTGAACTTGATCGGATTGGGAGCCGACGAGGGAAATGTTTTTCGGCCGGTAGATGATAATCAAAACTTACACAGTTTTGTTTTTAATATTTTTCGTTTGCAGTTTTTAATTTCGTAATTAGTTTGTATATTTTCTTGTATTGTGTGGGTGTTTTGCTCGAGAACTAGCAAAATTCTGAGTTTGGGAGTATTTGATAGGTGTAAATTACCTACGTATTTCCAATCCGAATTTGTTAGTTTTCGAGTACGTTTATAGTTATTTTTATATGTTTTAATATGTTTTTATTCTTTTTGTATAAATCAAGTGTGTAGAGCAAAAAGATAGAAAACTGGAGCGAAAATGATGAGATCGAACCGAAGGTGAGTCGAAGTTACGGTGGATAAACAAGCAAGGAGGCAAAAATATGAAGGAAACCTACCGCCTAGGCGTCCAGACCTCCGCCTAAGCAGTGAAGATGCTGAGAATGACAAAAGGCTACTGATAGCCCATCGCCTAGGAAGGAAATTCCTCCGCCTAGGTGGAAACCCCATTAGAAACATTTCCAAGTCCACCGCCTACTTCTTCGCCTAGGCGGTCACCAAACCTGCAAAGCCGGTATAGGTGCTGTAACTTCAAGACTATTTTTGATAATTATTAAATCATATTTTAGAAATACTCAAAACATGAAAGTTGTATATATTTTTCTTAGCTTTCCATAGGTTTTTGAATCACCTCAATCGAATTTCGGATGAAGAAGTTACAGCCAAAACAAAATTGTAAACCTGCAGTAACTTCGCCTAGGCGAATTTTTCTGCGCCTAGGCGAATTTCCGGCAGAAAGTTAACCGACTTAACTTCGCCTAGGCGAAAATCTTGCAGCACACCCTTGATATTTATTAGATATTTTGAGATATTTTGGGAATTTTATTTTTCCTTCTTTCCTCATCTCTTCCCTCTCTTCCGCCCTTAAGGCCTTAGGCCATATTTTAGGAGTAGGATTAGGAATTTTTGAGGGAGAGCTCTCAACCCGAGGTGGAGGATCAACGAGGAAGCGATCGATCGACGTTTCTAGCGGCAAATCTTCAGATATCGGCTAAGTCGCTTGTTTCCTCTCTTTGTTTTCTTCATTTTGGTAGTTGTTGAGAATTTTTAGCTCATTTTACATTATATAAATCATTAGGGCCATGAGTTAAACATGGATTGTAATAGGGATTAATGTATTATTTATGAAAATGTAATTTTGGTTGAATTTGTGTTTCGTTTATGGTTGTTCCTTATAATTTCGATTGTGTTGCCGTGTTTTCTATGATTATATACTAGTTTAGATATATTGAGAATACGGGGTTTGACACTCGGGAGAGGTAACCCCGGATTCGAACTAGGGTTAACACAACACGACAATCTAATGACCCGAGAGGGCGTTAGAAAGTGTGCAATCGATGATGTTGGGGCGAGACTCACATGACCTAGAGTCATTAAGATGTTGAGGGGGACTTCGGCGTTGACACGATGTCACGTATTCCCCAGTCTTACACTCGGAAGAGGTGGCGAGGGAGTTTACGAACCGAGATTGTCGGATACGCCGAACGCCGTTAATGTTAACTAAAACGAAATCAAACGCATTTAAGTAAATAAAGTTAATTCCTAGGTAATCTACTCCCCTAAACAATCTCAAATTAGTATTTATAGTATAGTTAACTTAATTAGTATTTTAGTTTAATATTAGTATTCAATTAAATTCCATTTTTGTCGCCTAAATAAAGTTAGGTTATGATAATCGCGATACTCGATAGTAACAATACCAATCTCTGTGGATACGATACCCGACCGAAAGGTCCATTATACTAAAACTTGATCCGTACGCTTGCGGTGAAAGTGGCAGCGCTTATTTAGCGGCCACCATGCATTCCATTGATTTTGATCAACTCGTTCAGGCACAACTCTCATTTGTGCTTCAATACCTATACTTGGATCATAATTCAACCTTTTAACTTTAGCTTTCCAATTTCTCAACTTCTTTGCAATTGATTTTAAAATATAACCATTTCGTCCCAGAGATAGATCAAATTTTGACTACAAATTATTCACAACACATTAAAATTAAATTAAATATTATCATCCCTATTTAATCATTTTTTGAACAATGTATTTAAATAATGTACCTTCACCAAATTCAACATATCTGACTTGTTTTTTTTTTAGTATCTTTGTCCAGTCCAAACAATTTAATGGAGCATATCTCCCATTCTGAGCTATTGTTCCTAAGAAATGAGTGAAACAATAGTGTTACCTTCATCAATTGGTTGTCCAAACTCATTGAATGAAATTGATTTTTTCTGGTTGTCCAATTAGCCCCATATGTTACGCATAAAAGTTGGACCTCTCTTTGGCTTTTTAATGCTGTCATTGCCTACAAAAATATCACATCACTAAATATAGAGTTGTTGTTATAAGTGTGAAATAAATACACAAATTCATATACACATGTCTGAAGTAGTTTCTGTGGTGACATTTATCATGTCAATCTCTTCGGATTGATTGGTATCATTACAGCTGTGTGAGACAGTGACTCATCCACTTCGAGTAGTTGGAGCCATATCTTGTAAAAAAATGTAGAAATTTTAAGTATCATAATGATATTATTTACTCACATTCAACAAAATTAAAGCATAAAACGATACTTAAGAATACACATTTGCAACAATATTGATAAGCTGAATTTTCAGAACTATTCCCAGAATTTTCAGAACTGTTCCAGAATTTTCAGAACAGTTTCTAGAATTTTCAGAACACTTCCAGTCATGTTTTCGAAAAAAAGAAACATGAAACTGGAACAACTATACATACCTTAAAGAATACATACTGGTGGAATAGGAACAAGTATACATACCTCAAAAAATACAAGTAGACAAGTAGTTAATAGAATAGGAACAAATATATGAAAATGAATGTTCATTCCATTTCATTAGTATCTCCATTATCAAGATGTGTTATTGGTTCAACTATCATTCTTTGCATATTTGTTCTCACCCAAGTAATAACATCATTAGTTCTAGGAACTTGACTATCAAATGTCTCACCCTCAAAATATGTCTCGGTATCATCTTCACATTGAGTTGCATCCATTGCATAAGTATCTCTAGCTGTCGTCTTGATGACAACGTACCATTCCTTGTCAACTGCATCTGGTACATAGAATACTTGTTGGGCTTGAGAAGCCAACACAAAAGGCTCATTGCTTTCAAGTATATTTGTAAAATTAACTAAGGTGAACCATTCTTATCCTGCCTTTTCCTTCTACCTTGATGAACCCAATCACACTTAAATAAAATAACTTTTTTTACCTCCAGAATAATGCAATTCAACAATGTCTTTTAAAATACCAAAATAAGTTACATCTCCAGATACAGGATTATTGTCTCTAGCACTTGAGAAGCTTGTCGTCGTAGCATTAACAATCACACCATTGTTTCGGGTTTTCCTTTTTCTCTCAATTTCTTGTGTATGAAATCGAAAACCGTTCACAATAAAACCTTTATACATTTTTCCAACAACATGAGGACCTTGAGCCAACACTCTAAGTTCTTCTACAGATTTATCTTTTTGAGCAATATACAATTCTTCCACCTATTTTCATATAATACTAATTATTAAGAAGAAAAGTATTTTAAATAATTTTTATTGTAATTTTATTCTTAAAACTTACATGGTTTTGAAACCATAAAGCAAACGTCTCACTATGAATACGTTCAATATCTCGTGCACGAAAATGAGGATGTTGTTCTTGAATTAAATTACGATGTCTTCTACAAAAGGGCATATCAAGATGCATATAAGGGTGATGTTTTATACAATTAAAAGTATGAATAATGTAACACGAATGAAGCACTCACGTTATAAAAGGATTAATTTTATCACAATTAAATAGCACATATTGATGTGCTCTTGCCAATGTTGCCTTGTCTAAAGGTGTGGCTTCCTCCTTTCCAAATGGACGGCCTGACATTGAAAAGATCGACAACTCTATTGAAAAGATAACTCATTCATTGTAATTTCTACTTAATCTATTGAATCTTGTCTTGACATCTTCCAAGTATCTCGAGCAAAATGTCAAACATTCATCTACCAAATACCCCTCTGCAATAGAACCTTCGGGACGACTTCTATTACGAACATATGACTTAAGTGTGCATAAGAATATATTATAAAAATGTTTTAATCTCTCTCTCTCTCTCTATATATGTGTGTGTGTGTGTATGTGTGTATACATCTAACGATAATGGAATGGGCCTGCAAGTCTATCCTCCGTAGCTAAATGAATAGGTAGATGAATTATCACATCAAAAAATGATGGATTGAAAATCATTTCTAAATTGCAAAGAGTTTCTACAATTTACCTTTCAATTTGAATCAAATCAGCCACTCAAAGAGTTTTACAACACAAATCTCTGAAGAATTTACACAATTGAATCAAAGTCAATCGAACTTCCTTAGGAAAAACCTTTCTCAATGCAACTGGAAGTAATTGTTGCATCAATATATGATTATCATGACTCTTAAGCCCATAAACTCTACATGGTTTGAGTTGCACACATTTCGAAATGTTTGAAGCATTGCCATCTGGAACCTTAATCTTCTTCAACATATTAAAAAATAAGACTTTCTCCTTTTTATCGAGTGAGAAACAAGCGGGAGACAAGTACGTTTAACTGGATTCATCTTGTATGGGGTGAAGTTTACTTCTTATATTCAAAGCCACCAAGTCTTGACGTGCTTTTAAATGATCCTTAGTTTTTCCTTCAAGATTCAATAGTGTTCTTAAGATACGATCACAAACATTCTTCTCTATATGCATCACATCAAGATTGTGTCTCAATAGATTATCCTTCCAATATGGTAAGTAAAAGAAAATACTCTTCTTTTTCCAATTAAATGGAAACATAGGATTATTATCAATTGTTTTCCCAAATCTAATATCAAACCCTTCTAACTCTTCTAGAATTGTAGATCCATTCAATTGAGGTGGAGTTTTTCTATAATCTTCCTTACCATCAACCAATTCATCATCCTTTTGAAATGCAAGATTTTCATCCAAAAACCTTCGATGCCCCATATAACAAAACTTCCCACTATGCTTCAAATGAAAGGAACATGTGTCTTTATTTCATGAAAGACAAGTTAGCGTACCTTTCGTGCTCCAACCTAACAAATTTGCATAAGCAGAAAAATCGCTAATAGTCCATAATAATGTGGCACGCATTTGAAAATTTTGTTTAGTTAAGACATCATATGTATTTACTCCAACATCCCAAAGTTCTTTCAACTCATCTACTAGTGGTTGCAAATACACATCTATATTGTTCCCAGGAGCTGAAAGGCCTGGTATAATCAATGATAGAAGAAAATATGCTTGTTTCATACACATCCACGGTGGCAAGTTATATGACATCAAAATAACTGGCCACGTACTATAAGTAGAATTCAATGTCTTAAAAGGATTAAATCCATCGAATGCTAGTCCAAGCCTGGCATTTTGAGGATCTTGTGCAAAATCTCTATTCTTAAAATCGAAAACTTTCAATACAAGAGAATCAACAGGGTGTCTCATACAACCATCTTTTGTACAACCATCTTTATGCTACCGCATATCAGATGCCGTCTTTGACGACATAAAAAGTCATTGGAGTTGTGGTTTTAGAGGGAAATGGTGTAAAACCTTCACTGGAATTTGCTTAGACCCCTTAGTTCTCATTGGTAATATATCTAGATGTATGACATACATGGCATTCGATATCATTTACGTGGTCATTCCAATACAGCATGCAATCATTTGGACACACTTCTATTTTATAGCACGAAAGGCCTAAGTCTTTTATTATCTTTTCCATCTCATAGTACGACTTAAGCAATGTTTTCTCCTCTAGAAGTATCTCTCTTAGAAATTCAAGTAACATAGTAAATGACTAATTGCTCCACTTACCAAGGCACTTCAAATGAAAAAGTCGAATAATAACAGAAAGTTTGGAAAATATTTTGTACCCGGGATATATTTCTTGTTCTGCATCCCTAGTAACTTGTAAAACTTACTTGCATCTTCATTAGGTTCTTCTTCATTACATTCTTCCACTCCATCCATGTTTGTTTCTCCACTTGAAAATCGAAAGACATCATGTAACAACCCATAAATATCATCATGGGTGCCTTGTTCACTATGTCTTGGAGGTGGATATGTAGCAGATACTGAAGTTTTACCATGGGCTAACCACTGTGTGTAGTCCTTCATAAACCCGTTGCATATTAAATGTTTCATTGCCATTTCACGTGCAACCCACATGCCATTCCCATATTTCACACAAGGGCACATGATCTTCCCACTTAAACTATCATTTGAAAATGCTAAATCAAGAAAATATTTTACTCATTCCATGTATGCATTGCTTACCTGCGATTGCTACATCCAACTCTTATCCATTATATTATATTTGCGAAATAACTATTCAAAACAAAATTTGTATGATTAGATCATAATAACAACTATATTTTATATTCATTGTTGTTCAATATATTTAGAGATCAAACTTAATTTCCTGACCACCGCCACCATTTTGAAGTAGTGGAATGTGGTTGATTACATAATAGGAAACATAACATGTCAATATATTTTCATCTCATAAAATAATTCATTCATTAACTCAATTAACGACACACTTCAAGTCCAATGCATATCATTATCAGTATATAAATTTTCCCCTCGATCAATAGTTAGGTCTACAAATTTTTTTTCTGGAATGTGAACCTTTACTTATACCTAAAATAATAAAAATAAAATAAAAATTTCACAAGGAACACGCATCTTATTAAAATCAACAAACATATCAGAGTTCGTCAACTAGCAACTAACCTGTTAAAACCCCAAACTGATTAACAAACAATTCACACAAGCAAATGAAATTAATCATCAACAAATGAAACTGTAACAGTATCTATCCAAATTTGCATCAAATTTTCTTTCTAAATGGGAACAACACCAAGCAACAAAAATTTCTACAAACATAATCAAACACTAGAGAATACTTGATAAAAATTCAAGAGTACAACAAATCCAAAACTCACAAACATAATGCATTAGCAAATGAAGGTTCCACCAACCTAAGGATTTTCCAAATGATTTGAAAACTTAAATCAGCAAAGAGAACAGTATAACTCAATATACATTGCTTTAGTTGTCAAATTATCGGTTCATTTCAAAATATCAATAAACTGCAGTTTCCAAGGGAGTTAGATTGAGGATCTAATTTTTCTATCTGATAAGGGGGACGCAACCTTGGGAGGGAAGAAGAATAGGGATGTTGGGGTTGACTACAAACTGATATTTCCTAACCCTATGAACATTAAATCACGAGATCATTATTAGGAAGTCATATCTATAAAAATAAATTGAAGAATCGTTGTAACTATACCTGAATTTTGATTGCGAATCACCAAACAATGTAAAATATATTATTTAGGAAGATACAAAAATTCCTCTAGAACATAAATGATAGGGTTCTTCCAGAATAGACAGAAGGAGTAGAAAAAGGATAGAAGATTTAAATTAAGAAATTGAATTGTAGAATAGATTGGAGCAAAAGAGAGAAAAAACCTAACCAAAATTCGATTGTCGTCGGTTGAACTCTGATGCAGCTGGAGGGCGACGAAGGCAATATTGTCGGGGTTAGGAAGAAGGCTGAGCGGGTGGAAGGAAGTGAAGACGATTAGGGCTCCATTCTTGAGTTAAGCTCTCAGTTTTACTGGAAGAAAGTGCAGAAAGTGAAGGCAAGCTCTAGTATTTTTGGAACTGAAGAGATGAATATTAGGGTTCTCTTTCACCAAAAATGTGAGCGAGAGGTTCCTTTTGCTGTTTGCCGCCAAGACAAAATGACGTTGTTTTGGTCGTTTTTGAAGATTATTATCACATCTTTTTTTTAATTGATTTTATTATGTTTTATTATACATATCAGGGCACCATTAATTGTCCTCTAATTTATTTTAATGTATGTATTAGGGCACTATTAATTGACCTATAATTAAATAATTAAATTATAATAAAACAAAAAATTGTGCCCTAATATAGTTTCTGTTTTTAGGGCACTATTTTCTGTCATTTTACATTATATATAGATATTAATTTATTTAATTACTAATTAAATTTTATTGGGGCGCTACTTTATGTTTTTTAAATATTTGATTATAGGGGCACAATATATATAGTGTCCCGAAAAGCACCTTTATAGGACACAATACATATAATGTCCCAACAAATTTACTTTTATGCGACACTATCAATTTTGTTCCCCGAAAAGTACCTTTACAGGGCACAATACATATAGTGTCCCAACAAAAGTGTCCTTATAGGCAATTTTTATTGTAGTGAATGGTCCCACAATCTCCATTTTCTATCCCAACCATCTCTATGGAAAGGGAATTGAGATGTGAGTCACTTACCATATCGGTATCCAAAGAATCAGAAAAGGCTTACCAAATGAGTCTCTTCATTTCCTATATAAAGGTCAGAACCCTAAAGGTCTGAGGTATGTGAAAACAAAGACACTTCAATTACTCTCTACTTACGCCGTCATGTAAAACAATTCTTACGCTTACTGCATTACATGATCTTTCTCTCAACACCCCATACTAATTTTTATATCGGAGGTGCAATGCTAACAGGTCCACTTGAGGTGCATTGTTTTGCAAGAACCAAACCGAGAGAAAGTGAGACAACTGCTTCCATCCATTACCTCCCCGATTCCATACATCATTAGTTTTAATGCTAAAATTAAGGGATTTAGGTTTGTTAAAGAATTGGCTTTCATTGATTTGTTTTAATAAGAATGGAGTTCTACATCAGTTTTTTTGTGTGGATAGGCCACAATAGAATTCAGTGGTTGAAAGAAAATATCAATATTTGTTGAATGTTGCTCGCGCTCTCTATTTTCAATCATGAGTCCTTATTCAATTTTGGAATGAATGTGATCTTACGGTTACTTTCTTGATAAATAAAACACTATTTCCTTTGCTTAGTTATCAGGTTGTTTGGTTGGAGGGATTAGGGCTGTGCAAAAAACCCGTAAGACCCGACCCGCCCAAAAACTCCGCCCGGCCCGGCCCAAAAACGTCGGGTAATATGGGTGTGAATGATCGGATCGGGTAAAACCCAATTCGATAACATGTTATGCGGTTCAGTCGTCGGATTCGTATCCCCCCACCCGCAACTTACCCGACCCGATTGGAATATACCTCCACTAACCCTAAATGATCGTAAACTCATTGCTCAGCCTTAGAAGTCAGACCTACCTCCTCCATCGAAAACCTAAGCGTTGCTCATTCTCTCCACGTTCTCATTACTCCACCCTCCAAAATCTTGCGACGATGCTTTGATTTGTACATCAACACATCGCTATTGGTTGATTCACTGTTTGTCTTCGTCGTCGCTTTAATTTAAACAAAGTAATCAGTATATCGTCTCTTTTCTTTTCTTTTCTTTGTTTCTTCGACAAATGGAAATGGCTATAAAGGCCTTTGAAGCTTCATCTCGTCTTCCATTTGATTGGTTCATCTCGTCTTCTATTCCCTTGTTTGATTTGAAGCCAAAATCCAAAACTAAACGTTCAATCTTTGAGACTCGTGAGACACGAAATCTACTATTAAAAAAAGGCCCAAAACGGTGAGTTCTTCTATTTGTTCAATTTGTTTGTTCTTCGATTTTGATTCTTTATGGATTAGGGTTTTTGAATTTTGTTTCAAACTTTCGATTAGTGTTTGTGTTTTACTGTTTTGTTTTAATTAGGGTTTTTGTTTTAATTAGTGTTCTGTTTGGATTAGGGTTTTAATTAGTGTTTTGTTTGGATTAGGTTTTTGTAACAATTGATTACTTGTTTAGTGTTCTATTTCCATGTTCCCAGATTAAGTGTTTTGTTTCAATTAGTGTTCGTTCAGTTTCGATTCCCATTCTGTATGGATTAGGGAATTCAATTTGATTTTGTATGATCTGTTTCTATTTTGTTTAATTTGTATGATATGTTTCTGTTTTTTTTTTTGTTTCGGTTTCTGTTTTTTGTTTCTGTTTCTGCTTTAAAACATAAATACATAATCTGTTTTAAAACATGAATACATCAATTCCATGTCTCTGTTTCTGTATGATCTATTTCTGTTTTGTTTGATTTTGTATGATATGTTTCTGTTTCTTTGTTTTGTTTTGGTTTCTTCTGTTTTTTGCTTTTGTTTCTACTTTAAAACATGAATAAATGATCTATTTCAAAACATGAATACATCAATTCCATGTCTCTGTTTCTGTTGGAGCTGACCTGTTCTTGGATTAGGATTATGTTTTTTTTTCTTCTTGCTTATTTGTGGCGTTTGTTTAGTGCTCTGTTCCCATATTAAAACAGTGTTCTTGGTCATGAATCATGATTCTGTTTGATTAGAGTTCTTGTCCCCATATTAAAATAGTGTTCTTGTTCAATTTTCTTGTTTACTGTTCTGTTCCCATATTAAAACAATATACTTGTTCCAGAATCATGATTTTGTTTGATTAGTGTTCTTGTTCCCATATTAAAATAGTTTTCTTGTTTAGTGTTTTGTTCCCATATTAATAAAACGTTTGTTTAGTGTTTTATTCCCATATTAACCTGTTCCTATTTCTGTTTCTGCTTCTGTTTGGCAGGGAGTATTTTATTGCTAATTCCTTCTATCCACATGCTCGAACACGTTTGCTAATATGGAACAAGCTAATGTTGATAGTTCTTCTATACCCCTTGAAGGCAACCCTCCAACTCCTGTCCCTGCTCCCCCTACTGAAAAACCACCATTGCCTAAAAAAGTGAAAAAACGTGGTCAAACTAGTAAGAACGTTTCTGACGTCTAGAGTCATTTTACAAAATTTGAAGATGAGGATAGAAATAAAATGACATCATGTAATTATTGTGGGAAAGTATATCACGCCGATCCAAAAACTCATGGAACTAGTAATTTAAAGGTTCACATTCACATTTGTAACGATCATCCACATAGGGAGTTGGTTAAGGGACAAACCCAGTTAATTAGTCAACTTAAAAAAGATGGACAAGATAGTCTTGTATTAACTAGTTTTTCCGTGGATAAAGCTAGAAGAGCTCTAGCGGAAATGGTAATTTTGGATGAATTTCTATTTAGATTTGTTGAAAATTATGGCTTTAAAAAGTTTTGTTATGCTTTGCAACCAAAATTTAAAAATATTCCATATCGTACTACGGTTACTAGAGATGTTATAAAGATATATCACGAGGAGAGAAAGAATTTAAAGAAAGTTGTGCAGGGTCATAAAATATGCTTGACTATAGACACTTGGATTTCAATATAAAATTTTAATTATATGTGTTTTACATGACATTTTATTGATGATGATTGGGTTTTGCATAAAAGAATATTAAGTTTTTGTGTTGTTGAAGATCATAAGGGAGAAACGATTGGGAAAAAAATGAATCGGGTTTACGGGAATGGAATATTGATTGTTACTTCGTCTTGACAGTTGATAATACGAGTTCTAATAGTACTACTATTAGATTCTTGCAAAGAGTAACTAAAGACTGGAAGGGTACAGTCTTAGGTCATGAATTTTTACAAATACGTTGTTGTGCTCATATTTTGAATTTGATTGTTTGTGATCGATTGAAAGAACTGCACGAGTCAGTAGTTAAAGTTCGAGAAGCGATTAGATATGTTAAGGGTTCTCCGAATAGATTTCATGCTTTTAAAAAATGTATTGAACTGCTTAATATTGAATCGAAGAGTCTCTTGTATCTGAATGTTCCAACTCGTTGGAATTCCACATATAAGATGCTAGAGAGTGCTGAAAATTCGAAAAAGTTTTTGGTAGGTTGGAGATTGAGGATGAAAAATATGGTGATAACTTTTTTGATAACAATAATGTTGATGGTGAGAGTAGTGGAAGTCCACAAAGTAGTCTAGATTGGGAAAATGTTCACTGTTTTGTGACATTTTTTAGGCTATTTTATTTGGCTACAAAATAATTTTGGGCTACTTTTTTTGTTACGTCAAATACGTTTTTTGACGAGATAGTTATAATTCATGGGAAAATAAATGAGTTAATTCAAAGTGAAGATCATTTGCTATCGAAAATGGTTTTAATATGAAAGCTAAATTTGATAAATATTGGGGGTTGAAGATAAGATAAATTTTCATCTATATGTTGTTGTTATTTTGGATTCGAGGAAAAAATTGTTTTATCTTTAGTTTTATTTCTGCGATATGTATAATGAAGTGTATGTAAATGAGTTAATTGGAAAAGTAAAAGATGCTTTGAATCGGTTGTTTGATTGTTATGCTTCTTTTGAGTCGCCAATTGTTGAGAATGTTTCCGGTGGTAGTACTAGTGGCGTTAGTGGAATTTCAAAGAAACCAATCAATGTGGATGTGGATGATCCCCATAGATTAATCGCTTCTCGTTTTCAAAATTTTTTAGCGGGGAGACAATCTTTGGGGGGTAAAAATAAGGTAGAAAAATATTTGGCCGAAAATCCCGAAGGTGCAAGTGATGAGAATTTTGACATCTTAAGTTGGTGGAAAAGTAGTAATAGTAGGTTTCCAGTATTATCTCGATTAGCGAGGGATGTGTTAACTGTACTGGTTTCTACGGTTGCGTCAGAATCGGCTTTTAGTGCTGGGGGGCGTGTACTTGATTTGTTTCGTAGCTCGTTATCTCCATTGATAGTAGAAGGTCTTATTTGTTATCAAAATTGACTTCAAGCTTCTATGCCGATTTCACTTTGAAAAATGATGGATGATATTGAGTAGTTGTAACGAGATTTAGGTAATTTAAATTATAGTGTTTTTTCATAGTTTTTTAATTAAATATTTCATATGACTATAAAAGCAATATTAGATTGATTTTTATAGGGGATTTGGATTTGGAGATATCAAATGCTTCGCAAAGCTCATCTTTAACTCAGGTTATTTATTTAATTTTTTTTTTGTTTTCTCTTGTTTTTATATTATTTTAATTAGAATTTATTTTTTGTAGGTAATTTCTTGAAATTCTATCTGCGTTCTGCAAGGTGAATGGGAAAAAATTGGAAGACGTATCGCTTCAGCCTTCAAGGATTTTATAGTTTTTATTTCATTTAAAAGTTAAAAACTGATTATTATTTTGTATGGGGTTGTATTCGTAATATTGGTTTTGGATGTGTTTTTTGTTTTAAATTGTGATTTTTTTTTGAATGGTTTGTTGAAATATTGTTTGAATTTTGATTAATTTTTTTGATTGGTTTTCTTTCAACAAAGTAATTTAAGGAAACAATAAACTAAAATTTTAAAATCTGAAAATTTTGATTAAACTTCAACCCAAGCCCAAACTTTAATCTGACCACCTGAACCCAAACCCGACTTTCGACCCGAGCCCAAACCCGACCTTCAACCCACCCGTAACCGCCCAGCACCCAAACCGAAAATGGTCGGATTATGCTATCTTCCAGTCAGATAGCGGGTCTAATTTTTTCACACTTAACAAGGTTGGGTCAGGTGGTGGGTTGGCCCGAATGTTGGGCTACCCGACCCATGCACAGCTCAAGGAAGGATATATATGGAGGAAAATATAATATTTAATATTTAGTAAGAAAATAAGAATAAAAAATATTATACACTTATTTAATTTACTATTTTACCCTTACATATTACAAAACAAAATAAAAATCTACCTTTAATATTTCAAATCATTTAAAAATGAGCAATTCACTAACTAATAAGAAAATAATTATCTGAAATAAGATTGTAATATAATAATTATCATTCAAGTTGGATACAATATATATAAATTAATAACAAATAAGACCAAAATAAATAAATAAAATCCAAAAGCCATATAAATAAATGAGTAGAGAAGATATAAAAGGATAATGACATAATTGTAGTTTTGATACTTTTTTTTTCTTCTCAAACTTCAACCATTTTTCCTCTATTTTTATCCCAAATTTGACAGGAAAAAAATAAGGAAGATTTTTTTTTTTTTCATTATTTTTTTCTTTTCTATCCCATTTTCCTTCCTTGCCAAACATTTTTTTTAAAAAACTTTTTCACCCATTTTTCTTTTTTATTTTGCCATCCACCTTTTTTTTTCACCCAACCAAACATGCCCTTACTAAACAAAATATTTTTTCATTTCCACCCCTTTTTTCTTTCTATTTTTCCATCCACTTCTTTTTCCTCCCAAACAAACACAACCAAAGTAATTTTTTTCACATAAATTTGGGAGAAAAATGAAGGAAAATGAGGGAGAATGAGTAAAATTACAATTATACCATTAATGATAGACTTTTTAATTTATTTTTATAACATATGAGGGTAAAATAGTAAATTACATTAAAGTGAATTATTTTCACTCATTTCATTTTTTTTTTCCTAACCAAACAACACTAGGTAAAATAATTTTCCTTTTACAATGGATAAAAAATTATCCTTTTTTTTTTCCCCCAACCAAACGTACTTTAGAGTTGTGTTTGGGTAAGAGATTTGGGGGAGGGATTTGAGTTGGTTAAGGGATTTCAAGATCCCCTTTTTGACAAATAACTTGTTTGGGTATTTATGAAGAAAAATTTGTAAGATTCTTCCAATTAGAAAATAGTGGTGAGAGTGAGATTTAGAAATCCTTTCAAAATAAGTGTTATTTTAGAAATCCATCCAATGAGGGATTTCATAAATTCTCACTCACGAGCTCTTTTCTTCCTCAAATCTTTCTCACATCGTTGATTGTCTCGCAGCTGCAACCGCCTTCGCTATCGTCGTCCATCGCAGTTTCTTCCTTCACAACTTCGTCCTTCATTAGTGATTGTCTTCCATCGTTTGTCTATCGTTCGGTTGTCGTCTAATTTGGTCGTCCTCCTTCATCAATTTGTGCATTTTGTGAATTTATTTGAGTTTAGGGTTCCAATTGCTATCTAGATGTAGTGATTTTTGCCATAAAGATATAGGGTTCTTTGTTATTTTGTGAATTTTGCCTTCTTTTTTTTTTTTTTTTTTTTTTTTTTTTTTATGTATTTTGAGCATTTTGTACAAAGTATGAATGGATTTGAAATTCCATTTACAAATATTTCACCTATCAAAACAAAGGAATTGTAAAATTACACGATCAAATACTTCAGTTACAATAGTTATCGAAACAAGAGATTTAGAAATGATAAGATTTCAAAATCTAGGATTTTGAAATCACATCATTTACAAATTCCTTGAACTTGGTAAATACCTTACTCAAATGCCACCTAGGATTTTTTGGTTGGAGGGATGTAAAAGGAGAAAAATATAATATATTATGTGTAGTAAGGAAAGAAAAATAAAAGAAAAAATATACGCTCATTTAATTTACTATTTTACTCTTACATATTACAAAATAAAATTAGAATTCTACTAATAAGAAAATGAGCAATTCTTTAACCAATAAAAAATAATTAGTTATAATAGGATTATAATTATAGTTATTACCATTCAAGTTGAATACAATACATGTAAATTACTAACAAATGAAATCAAAATAAAAAAAATATCCAAAAATCATGGTGAAGTGAATGGGTGGATGGGATACAATAATAAAATGAAAAAAAATATGAAAACATCACGGTGAAGTTGCGAAGTGAATAGGTAGATGGGATATAAAATAGCAGGGGTATAATTGTTATTTTGATACTATTTCCCATGTGTTCATCCATTTTCATCCCATTTTGGGAAGAACAGGCGGGAACACTCTTTTTTCATCATTTTTTTTTTAATTTTCTATTTCATAACCAAATACAAAACAAAAAAAAAAAAAAAAAAATCATTTTCCATCTCTTTTTTTTTTTTTTTTTCATCCACCTTTTTTCCAACCATCAAAACATACAGTAAATGTTTAAAGCTTTGAGATCATTTGAAACAATTCTGAAATTTTAGGTGGTGTGTGGTTAGTGTTTCCACTTTTTCCATCCCACTTGGGATGGAATTAGTCTCTTATTTGACCTAGTCAGAATAATTTTGTGCACTTAACTAAAATATTTTAATACCATACACCAAGTTGACGCTAATTCAAAAGTCTAGGGGCTGGAAGTGTAGTTTATTGATATAATTAATCATTGGAATTAAGGTTGTGTTTGGGTAAAGGAATTCTAGGAGGGATTTTATTTAGGTAGAGGATTTGTAAATCCTCTTTTGACAAATCCCTTATTTGGAAAGTGAAAGAATTTTAGGAAAGAGAATTTGTCAAATCTTTTGGAGAGTGAAATGAAGGATTTTGAAATCCTTTTGGGAGAGGCTGAATTTGTGAAATCCTTCCATCCTCACATCTCAGATTGTGTTCGTTCCTCATCTCCATGTTCGTCGCCTCTTCTTTGTTCGATTGCTTCTTCTGTTCTTCATCGTTTGTTCGATTGTTTCTTCATCGTCAGCTTGTTCATATCTTGAACACCACCTCTTCTTTGTTCGTCTGCTTGCTTGTTTAATCGAATCGATTGATTTTGATTTCGAAATAGGGTTCGAAATTGATTTCGTTTCCGAAATCAAAACCGAACGACGAAATAGGGTTCGCAATCGATTTCTATGTTGAAATTGAAATCCAACGACGAAGAAGAAGAAATCGTCAACGAAATCATCGTCGAAAAAGAAATCCAGTTGTAGATTTCATCGATGAAAAATCATCGTCGTAGAACAAATCCAGCCGTAGGTTTCATCGGTGAGAAATCGTCGACGAAGAAGAAATCCGGCCGTAGATTTCATCGACGAAATCGTCGATTTGTTCATCTGCTCGTCGTTTGATCATTGATGTGTTTTTTTTTTTTTTTGGGCCTGAAGTGGGATGAAAAATACACAATATATATATATATATAAATTCTTTAGTTCAAATAATTATCCAAATAACGGATTTATGAAATGAAGGAATTTCAAAATCTAGGATTTTGAAATCCCTTCATTTCATAAATCTCTTGAATTTATCAAATCTCTTATCCAAACACAACCTAATTGATTTTCTCACCAGTGACAACTTTGCCGGTTAATGCTCGAACCACTCGAACCACGAATTCCAGGTCAATTCTATTCGCCCCCAACCATTTCCAGTTATTAATATATGTTTCAACGTTTTTGCCCTTAATAACTTGCATCGTTTTCTGTCGAAGTAGTTGTTTTGATTTGGGGTTTATTTAGCGATTCAAAATTTTGATTTTGAAGAGGTTTGATTTGGGAGTGAGAATGTGTTCCCACTTTCAACGATCGCAAGAATGCGTGCCGTTTTGGGCTTTGCTTTCGAAAAGAGAAAACTTAGAACTGGGTAAAAAAAGGTATCTCTAGGTTGTTTTTTTTTGTTGGTTTTAAATTACGGAAAAGGATGTTCATCTCAAAATAGAGTTACACATGGTGGAATTGAGTTTTAGGGTTTATGGTTTATGTGATTGTCCATTTTGTGCGATTGTGCATTTTTGTGTGACTGAACCCCCAACCCTGATCCAGTAATGCCTTATCGATTCCGTCTAATATTTTCATGTCGTGTTGCACATTTACCACCCCCCCATGGCAAGTATGTATATAACTGTTTATTTGTAAAGCAGTATATTCAAGTTCTTGAAGCTCAGGTTTGGATCATTAAAGAAGGATTTAACTACAACTTGCACCCTTAAATTTGTAATTTCTTGTGGAAAATTTTGTCCTCAAGTTAGTGATTTGTGCAATGAAAATCACAATTGGTCATGGTAAATTCCATATTAGGATGTTCATGTATAAAAACTGATGATGTCATGCAATTTTAACGAGAATTCTTTTGGAGACAACCATAGCAATATAGCATAGGTAAGGGTAGAATAATTTTATAAAAGTAAGGGATATATATGTAATATAGACAAATATCAGGATGGGTAAATAAAAAATTTCATCAAACTGGCCAATTGGTCGAAGGCGGCAAAATGTAACCTGCCGATTTTGATTTCTCGTCTTCCATTTCGGTTTCACAATTATGTCTAGTTTTATTGTATAACTAGAATATACGGTGTGCCTAATTGCTTTAATTTTAATTCAAAATGTTGAACTTGAATGTCCTGTATTTAGTCATGAAAAAATATTTTGTTGAAAATTTATTATTTAGTGTTTTTAATAAAATCTAAATTAACGGGTGGAAATGTTTCAACCATCCAATGGTCAAAAATATCTGTAAAATATTTCCTCGGATGTAATTTGTTGGGAGTTCCATATTCTAAATCAACAGTTGTTGTTTATTTATTGCGATAGTTTGTTGAGAGTTGAAAATGTTATTTATTCTTGGTTCTTTGCATATCCAATCCAAAGGCTGTAAATGTCTCAAATTTAAAATATGTCCTGATTAATTATATTGATGTTGTTAGAAGCTATGGATTAAATTAATCCTCTCTATTCCCTGGTTTTTTAGGTCAGGTTTTTAATTGAAACAAATGGATCAATGCGGTTCACTTCGAAAGAAAATTCGAGATGGGACTAAACGAAAGAAACATGAAATTGACATACTTAGTAATCTACTTGAAGGTGTCGTTGGACACATTTTGTCTTTCCTTTCGACTCAGGATGCTATTAGAACTTCGAATCTGTGGACAAAATGGAGTCGATGACGAGATCTGGGAAGTTGAGGAGTGTGAATGACGTCGAGATACGGCTGGACAGAGCTAGAATCGAGTTGACGATGAGATCTGGGCAGTTGAGGAGCGTGAACGACGTCGAGATGCGGCTGGATAGAGCTAGAATCGAGTCGACAATGAGATCTGGGCAGTTGAGGAGCGTGAATGACGTTGATATACAACTGGACGTTGTGCAACGGCGTCGGAGAAGACACCGAAGCAGGGGAGCGGCATCACCGATGGCAGCCATGGTAGGGACTAGGCACCGACCGCACGATGGGACCTTCAACCTAGAAGGATCAAGCACTTCTCCTTTGATGAAGAGAACCCCGACAGCTGGATACTAAAGGCGGAGAGATATTTTGCCTTGCACCGGTTGACTAACATAGAGAAATTGGAGATGTCTATCATCAGCTTTGAAGGAGAAACATTGGCCTAGTTTGGATGGGAGAATAAGAGATGGCCATTCCTGAGTTGGGAGGAACTCAAGTCCCAACTTCTATTAAGGTTTCGATCTCTTTCCACTGGCTCAAAGTATGAGGAATTTTTTGCTCTTAGGCAAAGTGGATTCGTGAAGGACTATCGAAGACAGTTTGAGCAATTGGCCTCTACGTTGGAAGACATTTTTTTACATGTTTTGGAGTCCATATTCATAAATGGGCTAAGGAGTGACATACAGGCTGAGTTGAAGGTATTGAAAATGCCATGGACTTAGCAATTAAAATTGAAGCTAAAAATTTAGTACTTAAGGGTAGTGGGGCCTCAGTCGGGCCTGACTATTCACGTGGGCTTAGACACTCTAATTACTCACCTACCAGAACTCAAGCGGGACGAAGCACTACGCCATTGGAGACCATGGTTACAAAAGCTTATGAATTGGGAGGATTTCAAAGATTAATGGAGGCGGAATTACAATACAAGCGAGATGGCAGCCTTTGTTATAAGTGTGACAAAAAAAATTCAATAGGATATCGCTGCAAGAAGCGAGAACTACAAGTAGTTCTACTCCAAGAATATAAAGCAGAGACACAAGAGGTAGAAGATAAGGGTCAAGAACAGGAACAAGAGGCCAAGCTTGTGGAGAAAACTGAAAATCAATTGGTAAAAGGGTCTTTAAATTCAGTGATGGGACTTACCTCGCTCAAAACACTCAAACTGGAGGCTAGATTAGTAACCAGAAGGTGGTCCTGCTTATTGATAGTGGGGCATCACGTAATTTTATCTCAAACGAGCTTTTATCAGTCTTGAAGCTTCCCATCACTAATACGGAACCTTACAAGGTGGTTTTGGGAACAGGTTCAACCACAAAAACTCAAGGGATATGCTGAGAAATAGGCTTAATTTTACAAGGGGTGGAGATAGTAGATGACTTTCTACTTCTAGATTTGGGAAGTACTGACGTTATCTTGGGATTTCAATGTTTAGAGAGTTTGGGGGTGACTCACATTAATTGGAAAACTCACTCTATGAAATTCAATGTGGGAAATACATTAGTAAGTTTACAGGGGAATCATTCTCTACACAAAATACTGGTATCACTCAAAGTCATGTTTCGCACCATTAGACATGAAGGATATGAGTATGTAGTGGAGCTTGGCACTTTAGGGATTTCCAAAGAAGAGAAAGTTACTATTCCTCATGAGATATAGGCAGTATTGGAAAATTCTAAGAAAGTGTTTGAGATGCCTATGGAATTACCACATTTCCGTAGAAAGTAGCGTGCCATAATCTTAAAGGAAGGAACCTTGCCAATCAGTGTACGCCTTACCGATATTCCCAAGTACAAAAAAAAGGATATTGAGCAGTTAGTACGGGAGATGTTGGCACTCAAGATTATACAGCCCAGTGTAAGCCCATTTTCAAGCCCGGTTTTACTAGTAAAAAAGAAATATGGGAGTTGAAGATTTTGTGTGGACTATCATGCCCTAAACAGGGAGACAGTGGTGGACAAATTTTCCATACCAGTAATCGATGAGTTGCTGGATGTGTTATATAGAGTGACGGTGTTCTCCAAGCTTGACTTGAAGTCTGGGTACGATCAGATCTGAGTACGGCCCGAGGATTTTCCCAATACGACATTTAGAACCCATGAAAGTCATTACGAGTTCTTGGTCATGACGTTTGGGCTAACTAATGCACTCGTAACCTTTCAAGCACTCATGAATCAGGTTTTTCGTCCACACCTTCATCATTTTGTGTTAGTATTTTTTTTTTTTTTTATATCTTGGTGTACAGTCGTAGTATGGTGGAACACGCACATCACTTGGGGGTAGTCTTACAGCTTCTCACAAAGCACCGGTTACATGTAAACCACAAGAAGTGCTCATTTGCTTGTACCCGTTTGAAATATTTGGGACATATTATATCAGGAGATGGTGTAAAGGTGGACAATTGTGATAAATAGCCGGCATGTTGAAAGCTGGTAACACCAATATCATTTTTTATGAGTGACATACCCAACAAAAAACACATGTTAATGCTTGAGGAGTTAACTTGGTGTGTTAATGTTTGTGTAGATGTACAAACACCACACATCCAAAGACATAAGAATGTAAACTTTAGACGATTGGAGCCACAATCCTATTATTTAGAGTTTGGAATGATGTTTTGAAATTGAGGGTGCAGGAAGGTACTCAATTTATTAAATAAGTTGTTGAAGTTAAATTTTTCCCCAATAAGAAAATGGCATATGGGCTTCAATTAGGAAAGCTCGAACAACCGCCAACAAGTACCAATATTTTCGCTCGGCCACCCTGTTTTGTTGAGGTGTGGTAGGGCAAGTTGTGTGATAGATCATTCATGCTTCTTCCAAATAATGTCAAAATTTAGTAACTCTAATATTTTCCACCATTGTTACTGCGAAGAACTTGGATATTTCTTTTGTACTGAGTTTCAATTCTTTTATGAAATTTTTGGAATATCGAGTTCACTTCACTTTTGAATTTCATCAAGCAAAACCATGTCATCTTGGTACAATCATCAATAAACGTTACAAACCAACGTGCCGCACCCAAAGTAGTGACCTTCGATGGACCCCAAACGTCAGAATGAATTATCATAAACGGAAGTTGACTTTTATTCAATCGTAATAGAAACAAAGCATGATGACTTTTTGCAAGTTCACAAGTATCATAGTGAAAACTAGAAACATCGACCCTAGTAAATAGATTTAACCTTTTGAGATATCCAAAGGAAGTATGCCCAAACTGGCGATGTCGTAGCCATATTTCTTTCTTTTTTTATCTTCAAAACTTCTCACTGCCAAAGCTTGTTGCAGGCTTTCGGTAGATTTTGATTTCAAGTCCAAATAATACAGCTTCTCATGTATAATACCACAGCCAATCATTTTTCTGGTTTTGATGTCTTTCACCACACAAAAATCAAGCCAAAAAAATGACAATACTAGATAAAGTAGTGGTTATTTGAGAAACTAACAAAAGGTTATACTTTAAAGATGAAACAACTAAGATAGACTCTAAATTTGATGTATTGGTGACAGTCAAAGATCATTTCCCAATAATTGGTGTCGAAGTTCCATTTGCAGTAAAAATAAAGTTTTGGGTAGAGTGATTGAGTGTGAGCCTTGTCTAGAATCATATGTCATATGATCTATTGCACTAGAATCAATTATCCATACATTATTCAAAACAGGTGTTGAATATTTAAAATCTTACCACCATTGTTTGCAGCTATTACCAATGGCGAGGCGTTGTTAGTAAGTTCATCTTCTGTCTTTGTTTGGACAACTGCTATAGTGGAATATTTTTGGTGATTTTTCTTCGCGTGACTAGTGTCCCACCATTTTGTATAGCCCACCAATTCAAAATAACGACTTTTGGTATGACCATTTTTATGGAAATAAGTTGCATGAAAACTGGTCAACAACAATGGTTTATCTACCAGTGTTGGGTTGTGCTCGATCTTGTTAACCCATATTAGATTGATTCCGAGTCATCATGGCACTAGGTTCAAATACTCCCATGGATGAAGAAATTTTTTCACTCGTTTTTTTTTTTTTTCTTTTTCTTTTTCTTTTTCTTTTCCCTTTTTTTTAAAAAAAAAAAAAGTAAAAAGAGAAATTACGGTATAAATGTTATTTTACGAACTATAAGGATCAATTAGACATTTACCCCACAGTTAAGGGGTAAAATGTGTAATTTTCCCTTCAACACAAAAGGTAGAATAGGTACTCACAATGAGAGGTCAAAATGAATTCCAGATAATTACCGTTGCATTTCTTAAATTAAGTCGCAGATATTTCTCCCATTTTCATTGAAAAAAGTTCGATCTCGACCGGTTTCGGTTGACGCACAACGTTGGACAAGGTCGCCAATTTATCGAAGCCTGATGAGTTGGAGGAGAGGAATCATTGAGTGAGATTTTTGTGCCCGTACGCTGGTTGCAACCGGGGAAAGTCGAACAAGAAGTTCAGGCCGTTGAAATCGACGATCTGTCTGAAGGCCAGGGCAGCGGTGCTCTAATTGCCGACGAAGAATAGGGAAATGGTGCTGAATCTAAGGCGGTGTAAGGTGACGGCAGCAGTACGAGGAGACGGCAGAGGCTTTGTATCTACGGTTGTTTCACTTCAGCAAGAGATTTCCCTTCCTGCTATTCACCGACGAGCACAATGAGCAGATTAATTGATTTCTGATTCAAGGGTTTTTTTTTTAAATGAAGGGGGGCGGCTACTAATATAAATTTAGGGTTTCTGATTCTGATTTGGGTGTTTTTTTTTTCTCCATTGGATCTAATTCGTGGCTCTGATACCTTATTGAATTGTATCCTTTTTTAATATCATTTTAATCATGCAAGATGTGTATATATAGCTTGATTCTAGACATAAAACTCTAGAATCAAGCTATCATATCCTCTAATTATCCTAATTGCAATCTCAATTAAATCTCTAAAATAAGAAAGTAGAATCACTCTAAATTAGGAAGGTAGAATTATTCAACATCTTTCTCATTTGTCCACCAAACTAGTTTTTTTTATCCTAGTTTTCTTTTTTATCTATTTTCCATCCAACCAAACGAAGCCTAGAAGTTTGAAGTTGAAGATGTGGTGCACATATTTAAAATTATTGGTGTATGTGAAGCTTGAATTTCAAATAGGGTAGAAGAGAAAACATCTGTAAGAAAGCCAATAGCAAAAAAGATTAAAATAAGTAAATAATAAAAGTATAACTTGCTTGAAGAACCGGATGAAGGAGGAACATGAACCACTTGCATGAACAATCAGATCGTTAAAGATCGCACCTTTAGGGTAGTAAACGAGCCGAGTCGATCATTGAGTGTTCAAGTATGATTTATTTATTTTTCTTACCATTCAAGTTCGAGTCAAGTTTGAACCAATCTTGAAACCTTATGTTAAAGCTTGGTTCGTTTAATAATCAAACTATTTGCGAGTTTAATCGAGAGTTTTTTTTTTTTTTTTTAAATATTTATTAATTAAATTTTAATGATTGAGAACTGCATAAATAATATATTTTTTAAATAAAATTAATTATTTATAATTGCTTCTTGAAAATTGATATATAAAATTTAAATATTTAATTTGCTAGCGAATCAAAATATGACAATTATAAATAATCAATGTAAATTTATAAATAATTAGTCTATTATAGTAATTAAATAGGTAAATGGCATTTACAAAATTAAAATTTAATTGAATTAAACTCTTGAATGATTTGATATGTAAGATTGCATTATTAAAAAAAATTGAAAAGTTTATTTCACTATTTTTTTTCATCTAATAATTTTATATTATTCGAGTTGGTCACGAATATTAATGAGTCGAACTCGAACATATGATACTTGTTTATTTAATAAACGAGCTTAATTAAAATTTTGGGCTTGGTTCATTTAAAATTTGAGTTTGATTCATTTATTAAATGAATGAGTTCAAACGAGATATCATCGAGTCGATCTTGAGTAATTCACAAACGACTTGCCCTGAATAAAACTATCTCACCAACCCATATCATTAAAGAAAGGGAAATAATGGATGGTTAGATGGTCAAAATAATACTATAAAAAGGAAAAAGAAAATTAATAAGAGGGGAGATAAGAAAAACTTTGACAAATTTTATTTAGAGAGACCAAACCCAAAAGAAAGCAAATTAAAGAATTTCAACAAAAAATCTTTCAATAGAAGCCGAATTAATATTTTCACTCAAGAGTAGGGTGAGGATATTTTGTACTTTAATATTTTGACACCGTCTGTGAAAAACCGAAGGAACCAGTCATCCAAATAAGGTAATGCCAAAATCAACGCTTATGAGATCAAATCTTGTGGTGATATGATCTGGAAGGACATGAATTTATCACTACGCCTTCCGGAAGCAAACATCTCACAACAGAGGAATAATTCATACGGGGAAATTTCTTGGGAATGCGCCACTAGAGGTTGTGGATGACCAAAGGGAGTAGGTAGAGGAAAAACCTAAAAAACTAATTACCATGTACGCGATCTGGAACTGATAGATCGGATCATGGAGCATGTAATTAAACACAATAACAAAATGAGGGTCTTGGAGAAACAAAAACTGTTTTTTGCGAAGCACAATATAGCCCTATCGAATCAAAGTGTAGGCACAAACAAGAAGACGTAGGTGATTAAAGATGAATGGTCATCGATGTTGTTGGCCCAATGAGTTATCCAAGAATGAGTGAATTTGGTAGTTAGAAAAAATTTAAATAAATAAAATTTTCAACACTTAATTATCTAATAATCAACTTGTCCTAATTTAATTATTATATTCGTTATGCAGCGGATAAATTTTTTACTAGGTGTACACCCAAACAAAATATAATGAAAGTAAAGAATGCAGCACACTAAGATATATCCTAATTCAACAATCTAGCCTTACCGAATCCAGTCCCTGAGCTCCACGGAGATTCAGAACCTCTAAACCCTTAATTCCTTTAACAGTATGAACCAAACCCTATAATTTTTTTTTTCTCAAACTAAAGAAGAACCTTATCTTTTTACTAGGTTAAAGACTAACCTAATTCTATTACAAGCACTCACAAGTATCATTTTTTCAAGTAAGGATAAAACTTTTACAATTCACTCAAATTAATTCAATTTTAGGGAGAATCAAAATCTAATTCTTTTTAAGGGAAAAGAATAACTTAACCTTTTTACTTAGGATAAAGATCAAACCTTAATCTTTTTCACAAAAAAAAAAAAAAAAAAAAAAAAAGATTAAAACCTAACTTTCCTGATTAGACACTGGCCCAACTGTGTTTAATTCGCTCAAACTCACAAATACAGAAAAATAAGAGTTTTTTCCCACAAGGAGCTTCTACCATCTCAATATAGTTATACTCGATTAATGTGTCAAAATCTATAACGTGATAGATACAATGTGAGACAAATTGATATCTGATTAATAAACAAGTGTGGGTAGCACAAATTAAAACACGTAATCAGATAAACACACAATATCGTTTTAAAAAGATTTTCAGGCTCTTACGTTTGAAAATGATTTTGTAATGATCGTAATACCAAGAAAATAATAATAATATGAAATCAAAATTAAGAACAATAGCTTAGGAAGATCTCACCGGGAAAACACCGAATAATGAAAACATAATCGAATGATAGCACAAGTCGGTGACGCCAAATCAATCAATACTTTAGATAAAAAACTTAGCACAAAATCTCTCTCAAATGTCTCAGTAGAATAATAACTCTTAGAAAAGCGTAGGAACTGATGTTCTTTATGCAATTCATCTCAACCCGTTGGTTTAAATATATAGATTGATATCAAGCCCTCCAACGGCTACTTTCAAAAGATATGCCTCTAAAAAACACTCTTAGACCCCATATAACATAATCATTCAATTCTGGTGTAATTCACTTAAACATATCTTTTAAAACTCTCAAATAAGTTCATAAAATATTTCTCAACTATCAATCATAAAAATAGGAAGTATTTAGCTACTTAAATGGAGAGAATGATTAATAATGTAGATTAAATCAATAGGGATATCAAAATATATGTACCATGTCTTCAATGAGATCAGATCCCTCGAAATTCTACCTTGGAATCATAAAAAAGGGCTAATTTTTTACCGAAAGACCAAATTACTCGAAATCTACAACAGCGACACCCACCCACACACTCGATCACCGGAGGAATGACAACGATCTCCATATAGTGTATGAAAAAGTTTGAGTATTTAGATCTAGAACTTTCAACCTATAATAAAATACATAATTTAGAAAATAATTATAAATTATTTTGTAATTTTGAAGGAGAATATAAACACAGTTGTCATACAGATAATAAACAATTAAACAGCTTAATAGATTTAATAATAAACCTAGGACATAATTTAGATTCTCAAATAAACAGACAAAATAAAATCTATCATTCTATTTTAACAGCTACTGAAAATAAAGATACAATAATAAAAGAATTAGGTGAAAAATTAGAATATATTAAGAATCAAAATTCTAGCAACACAGAAAGACTAGTTAAAATATAAAAGAAACTAGGATTTGAACATTTACCCAGCAAAAGTGATATAAAAGATTTAATCAATGAAAAAATTCAAGGTAAAATAGTTGATACCACAGAAATAGAAGAGTTATTCAAAAATTTAAAACTAGGAAAAGAATAATATAGTGAAAAGAGTAAAAAACTCAAAAAATAAAAAATTTGTTATATATACAGAACAATAAAATGAGCGATAAAGAAGTAATATTACATGACCAGTTAAAAAGAAATATTAGTGCCAGGTTATTTAGGAAAAGCAAAGCAGTAGATAATCAAATAGAAACATTAATAGATATAGAAAAAAATTATGAAAAATTTAAAAAATGAAGATTAAAAAAGATAAAAGAAACACACCTATATAATAAAGGAAACATAATAAAAAAATATAATAAATGCTAGTCAGCTATACAAACATTTTCATGAACAAACCATCAGTTGTACTATAGAAAGTGAACAAGTATCAGTAAACCTTATAAGTAGAAAGAGTCATAATGACATAATAAGACTAAATTTAAATTTCACTCACATAGAATTAGTGGTAATAGGCATTAAAGGACTGCATAGACAATTCCTAGAAACCAAAGTATTAGTATGTTTATATGATGAAAGGCACCGGAATTTGGAAATAAGTCTCCTAGGAACAGCTGAGATAGATATGAGCCATAATGGTGGAATTGCATTTACACCTGATTTTTTTAATAAAAACAACAGACTTTCTAAATCACATAAAAATAGGATTAAAACCAAAGGTTATGATATAGAAATAGGAACAGAAAATTTAATCGTATGTACAGGATTCATAGGAAGAATGACTGAAAATAGTACTACAAATTATAAAATTAAAAATGAAGAAATATTCAATCTACTAAAAGCAAAAGGTATAAAAACAATCCCGGCCAAAAAATTCAGCCCAAAAACGAATGCAAGAACAGATTGGAACCTTAATAGTTTCATAAATAATATTATACTCACCCCAAATAATAACATAATGTATAAAAATAAAGATGACAGCCTAAGTTTAAAATTTACAAATTATAAATATCAGGCCAATAGCAGTGATAGTCAAAATAATAAAAAAATAAATGAAGAAGAAACAGTATATGTTAATATAGAAAAAGAATATAATTTTACCTATATGGATTATGAGAATGAAATAACTGAAGAATATTTAATCACATTATTAAATAATGAATATGACATATTAGAAAAATTAGGATACACACATGAACAGATAATAGATCTTAATAAAGAATTCTGGAACATGGAATTAATAGAGGAATTATACACAAGAAATCCAAACATAAAACCACTGGACATATTTAAAGATATAAAAAGTATAAAAATTAATTTTGATACTAATACAATAATCAAAATGGAATCCATGAAAGTAGACATAGAACTAGAAAAAGTCAATAAATATCTAGAAGATGTTAAAATAGAAAGTATAGAAGAACAACCACGAGAACGTACAGTTATAATACCAACGGGAGAGGGAACGAGTAGAGGACCAATAGATGAAGATACTCCCATGCCAGATAGAACATCTTATTATTTAAGACCAGAAACCACAACAGAATATCCTTTAGGAGGGAGATATCCAAGAAAATGAGTCAACCCCTTAACAACAGATTTAACAGGAAAACCAGTAGGGAAAATATTAAAGCCAAACAGTTTAGAAAAACTATCAACGGCCACACAAACCGGAACAATACTAGAATTAATAAGATATGAGCCTCAAATTTGGCCAGAAATAATCGATAGATGGGAACAAGATGCAGCTAGAGTACGAAAAAATAGTAATAGGATAAAAGGTATGTTCGAATATCTAGAAATACTCTTAGGTGAAACGGTGGAAATTTTTTATAATGAATACAAAAGAGATAATCCAAAGACTATTATAAGATTAAAAGATTTAGGAAATAATTCATATAACTTTACCAATATGATTAGACAAATAACGACAGGAATAAATATATACTCTCCAGCCAAATACTCTCTAGCAGAGGCAGCATTAAGAAATATAAACCAAATGAAAATAACAAATTTAAAACATATAGTAAAATTTAGTCAGGATTATGCATATCATGCAAGCAAAGCGAGATTAGCCTATAATGAGAAAATAGGAGATAGATATTTTAGAAAAATAGTAGGACCAATAGAAAGACACATACAAGAAGAATGAGGAAAACATAGTAATAACAATAAAAATGCAGGAATATGAGCTAGGATAATATTTTTCTTTGATCAACTAAGAAGACAATGCACAAATTTCAAAATAATAGAAACAGTAAATAAATCAAATTATAATTTCTGTGAAAGAATAATATATGCACCTCAAAGAGATGTAGAGGAAAGAGAATTGAACAGAAAGTATAAAAATTTTAATAAAAGAAACAAAAAGTATAAAAAATATACAAGAGAATATAAAAACAGATATAACCACAAAACCTACAAACTTTATAAAAATAAGAAAAGATATCTTAGTAAAAGTATAACCTATAAAAAGAAAAAATTCAAAAAAGCTAATCATGTTAAAAAATTCAAAAGAAATAATAACACAAAGTGTAAATGTCTTATATGTGGAAATGCAAAAACATTTATCCAATAGATGTCTATAGATATTTAAAAATATAGAACGTGCAAACATGGTACGAGATATAAATGAAGAACTAGTAATCATAGACTCTGACGACTCCATAGCGTATAGTATAATAACAGGAACAAGTAGTGAAAAAGATATAAAATTATTATATACAAATAATAGTAGCACAGAATATAGTAGTAACACAGAATTAAATGATGAATTTGCTATATAGAATCTAGGCAGGAATGTGACATGCATAACTGGAAATATGGTTTAGGAGATAATAAGATCAAATGTTTTAAGTGTAAAGGATTTCCTAGTCGAGAAAAAAGATACAAATGTTTACAATGTCATCTAGAAATATGTCATATGTGTATAAAAGAAAACTATAGAATCAAAACTAATTTAAAAAACTCACCAAAATTTACAAAAAAAGATTTAGAAATAGCATAATTAAAGTTGGAAATCGAAAAACTAAAATATGAAATGGAAAATATCAGATTCCAGTATGACAGAGAAATAATGAAATACGAAAGAAAAATAGAAAAATTGAAAATGAGAAAAGACAAAGGAAAACACATACTGGAAAATAAAAGTGATGATAACGAAAGCAGTTATAATGAAAGTTACGAAATAAAAGAAAATACATTAAAACAAGAACTTCAAAGTACTAAAATTCAATATGAAAATTACGATTTAACAACATCACTGATACTCTCAACCTACTTGTTAAATTTGGTATGCAGAATAAAATTCAAAATTGGAAAAACTCTAGACATCACAGGAATGATTGACACAGAAAGCACAAAATCACATTTAGACATAAATCTTGTCCCAAAAAAGGCAATACACGAATTAAAACAACCAGTTATAACAAAACAAATTGATGGAAGTACATTACAATATGATAAGTATCTTAGAGATAGTCAAATAACATTCTTAACAGAAGATGACTTCAACATATACAATCCACTACCACAAGTATGGTTAAGTAAAATAAATCACAGTTATAAATTTATAATAGGTTTAAACTTTATTCGAAGTCAAGGTGGTAGTATAACAATAACAAATAATTTTGTGACAATAACTAAAAAGGCAAGTGTAACACCAATAGAATATTTCATTGCAAAATTGCCAATAACTTCACCACTAACACAAAGGGTCATCCCGAAATAATTACAACCAGAGTCCCGCATTCAAAGCGTGGTGGGGTCATCAATAATATCAATAATTTAAAGCAGTTATATTGATCAAATACAGAAAGTAATATAGCAAATACAGAAAATAACAAATATCTTGAAGAAGAAATCTGGGATCATTCTAACTTCCTTATACAATCTGAAGAATATAATTACTTCAAAGAATTTAACATAAAAAATAACATTCCAAAGCAATTAAGTAAAAAGGAACAGTTATACAAAATAACACAAATAGCAGAAAAAACACAAGTTTTAGGAGAAAATCCTATAAAATTTTGGGAAAGAAATAAAATCGAAGCATACTTAGAAATAAAAAAATCCTGAACTTAGAATAAAAATAGCCAATGAAAAATACGACCCAATAAACATAGAGGAATTTGATAAACAAATAACCGAACTCAAAAAGTTAAGAGTAATAAGAAATAGTTCAAGTAGACATAGTAGTACAGCATTCATGGTAAGAAATCATACCGAAATAAAAAAAAATAAAAAAAAATAAAAAAAGGAAAAGCTAGAATGGTCATAAATTATAAACGTCTAAATGATAACATCGTAGAAGACAAATACCCAATACTAGATAAAGGGAAAAATAATTTTTAGCAAATTTGATTGTAAATCAGGATTTTGGCAAATAAAAATGAATAAAGACAGGATTCCTTGGATAGCTTTCTCATGTCTTAATGGACATTTTGAATGGTTAGTTTTACCTTTTGGATTGAAAAATGCACCAAGTATATTTCAAAGAAAAATGGATAGCATATTTTTTAAGCATAGAAAATTTGCATTAGTATATATAGATGATATTTTAGTGTACTCACAAAATAAAGAAGAACACATGGATCACCTACTTACAATATTCACGGAATTTTTGAATAATAAACTAATAATAAGTAAAAATAAAATGGAACTCTTTAAAGAATAAATAGGATTCTTGGTAACATACTTAGGAAAAGGAAAAATTAAACTATAACCACATATTGTAAAAAAGATATTAGAATATCCAGACAAGATAATAGAAATTAAGCAACTTTAGACTTTCTTAGGACTTTTAAATTATGCTAGAATATATATCAAAGACTTAGGAAAAATAATAGGACCACTATATAGTAAAACTAGACCAGAAGGATAAATTATTTAATACAGAAGATATAAAAATAATTCAAAAAATCAAAGAAAAATGCAAGCAACTCCCAGAACTACAATTACCCTTAGAAACAGATTATAAAATAGTAGAAACAGACGCCTCGCAAGAAGGATGGGGAGCAGTTCTATACTGCAAACCTAACAAATATTTGGACAAAAAATAAGAAAAATTATGTAGATACGGATCAGGAAAGTATAAAGAAAAAGAGACGGCACTAACTAGCCCAGATTATGAATTATTAGGAGTAATTAATGCATTAGACAGTTTTCTACTATTTCTAAATAAAGAATTTACGGTTAGAATAGATTGTGAAAATATTGTTGGATTCTATAACAAAAGTATTGAAAAAAGAATACATCAAAAAAGATAGGTCAACTTTATAAATAGTATTGCAGGTAATGGATATAAAGTGAAATTTGAACTTATTAAATGAACAGATAATAGTCTAGCAGATTATTTATCTAGAGAAATATATTCTTAATATTGACTTGATTTCATTACAGATGGAGAGAAGGATGATAAAATATAGAAAGACAGAGTTTCCAATTTACTAAAATCAAAGTAAGAAGTTTAGAACTAGTTACAGAATTACAGAACAATAAGAGTGTCTTTTAGATAATATATGGAATCTCAAAACTTTAGAAAACGAAAATATTGTTAAAATAAGAATTTTAAATGCACTTACAAAATATTTTGTTAAACCAGAAACTTTCAAAGCACATCAGAAATATTCTTATTATGTGATAGTCAAAGGATTAGAAATATGAGTCTTTCACAATTAGACAGAAGTAATAAAAAGAATTGACAATTATCCTAGACCACTTTACAAAAGTTTTTATGATCTTTCATCAGCCCTAGACTTTGCAAAATCACAACTTAGCATTAATTATTTAATATTCTCTTATGCTATTGAATTTTCACAGAATAATAATATCACAGAAACTAATTCTAACACTTTGAAAATGTTCAAAAGTTTTGCAGATTATGGGAAGCAGTCTTCTAAAGATCCCAAACCTTTAGAACAATCACAGATATTTCAAAATCAATGTCAAAGTGATCTCCAACTTATGCAAAATTGCAGAAATTTTGAATTTCAAAACCTAGAATTATTGTTATAGAATGATTTCTTTTATCTTAAAAGTGATAAACAGAGTGAAGCAATTTCTCTTCTCGCTCAAACAAAAATAATTTTAAAAGAAAAAGTTTCCTTATTTGAAAAAATTATTTGTGACTTTAAAGGAGTATCTACATCCCAACAACCTACTTCATCTCACCAATCTTCTTCTTTAACCAAAGAACAAACCACAAATCTAAAAACTCGAGCCTTCTTCTTCATCCATACCTTTCTTGATTAATTTTCTCAGTTTATCCGACCAACCGTTATCCACCACAAAAATCGCCTTGATATGGAAATCTAAATCGCCATCCAACAATTCTTTAGAAACAGTTGGACCAAACACACTTTTTTTTCAGGAGTCAGATACGTTACAGAAAATTACTACCAATTAACCACATATTGTCGTAACAGTCAACATTGTCAAGAGATTCCACTTGAACATGTCGAGTATAAATGTAGACTCATGTACACATCATTCGTCTCGAACTCGACCTCCTAAATTACCATGCCATAACATTTTACCACAAGAACCATAAAATATCTCTCACACCACAAAGACTTTTAGACTATGGATTCGTAGCCGCCATGTTTTTTCACAACCCTAGCCAAACAGAATTATTTGGAAGAAAACTCGCCACTTGTGTTAGTCACCTTTTTTAAGAAAGCCCAACCAAAATGGTAGAAGTTGCCATCAAATCTCTTGGACCAATCTTTGAAGGATACCCATATTTTCAGGCAAAATATAAAATATTATTTCGAAAAAGAAAAATTATTCCAACATTCCTTGAACCACCTTCTCTCAGCCAACCCATAAAAAGACCATGGATCTGTGATAACCTTAACCTTGAAGATCAAATAAATATGGAACTATGACAACATTGCCCACAACATCAATTTCGTTCCCTATCATTATGCTTTCGGACCCTTCCACTTAATTACGGAAGACGATCATCAAAAAATTTACTATGAATGACACATTCCGGAAGTGAATTTTAAAATTCTAAAAAGAAAAGAACCAATACAGCTGCAGTATAAAGAAGAATTATGGAAAGCAACAATGCAGAAAAATGATGCTGAAACAAGAATTGCTAAAGCAAAAGAAAAATATTACAAGAAATACCCTCCATACAGCACTCGCATGAACATTTCACCAGAAATAACAGAAGACGAAAAGGATTTCGAAGAACACGTTCCTAATTTCTACTTGGATCACCAGGACAGTGAAGGCTACCTTGACACAGACTAAAGATAATATATATATATATATATATATATATATATATATATATATATATATATATATATATATATATATATATATATGTAAAATATTTCATCCTTGTAAATATGAATTTTGGACGAAGATAAAAAATTGGTTATGTACTAAAGTACCCAAACGCCACCGTCCATGTGTGGTATGACCAATTTGAACATTTAAATTCAAAATGCGCCATCCCTTGCGTCAGCGGAAGATACCTTTCAGGACGATGTCATAAAACAGACAGTAAATAGCCTACAATTTTTATTGTACACTTTTTGAAAAACTTGGTCCTTTAACATTATCTCCTAGCTGACAAGTCATTTTCGGTTGCATTTTACCGATTCCTTCGATAATCAACTGCAACAACCTATTTTCTTGTTAGTGTCTATAAATATTATGAGAACCCATTTTGCTAAGTATGAGTGGAGAAACGATAGAGGTCTGAGAACATAGAGCACCCAAAGAATACTTTGAGCCCAGATATAAATTCTTAGCTATTAATACCTAGAAGGGAAATATTTTAAGGTCTATCTTGTAAAAACTCTATTCTTACTTTGTGTAAAAAAGTTTTGTGTTTATCCTTTTGGGGGCTTCCCGAAAGGGAAAACCCCTCTCATTTTCTTAATGATATATATGTTCAAAAGTTTCTAGTTACTTGAGTTATTACTGTTTATTCATGCCATTGGTAGCCAGTTGAAAAACAAAATTTTTAAAATCTTAAGTTTTACTATAACAAGAGAATAAAACTCAACAAAAAAACCTCTGAACACTTTATCTTGGCGCTCTTTTGACTAATTGACTATGAGTTAGCATTCTTAAGTCTCTTGTGAGCTTGTGTGATAGGGTGACACGCCAGAATATTGAGTATTTTATAATCTTGCTATAGTAAAACTAGTAGATTTAAAAATTTTGCATAATAGCTTCTAGCCCATCTGTGGCGACTAACTTCTCTGTTGCTTACATAAACCATTTAACTCAAATCTTTAAACTTTTTAACATAAAATTAGGAAAAAGAGAAGAGGTGATAAGTACTGAGTAGGACTTCAACAACTTAACAAAAAACAAACGTTTATGAGCCGTAATACACCATATAATTTTATTACAAAAATCAACAAACTCAACCTTGAAAGACAAAAAAAAGTAGAAGAACAAATAAGAATTCTAAAGAAAGAAATATTAATCCACAAAGTTAACTATATAACTCTACCCGAAAGTTTTCAGAACAAAACAGATTTTAATCTTATAATACATTTAATAACAAAAAATATAGAAGCTTTAGAACAGAAAAAATCCGCTGCACATAATCTATCCTATATACCAAATTATCTAAATCAGGATTAGAAAGGCCGAGGTAACCAGGATATTACTCTGACAGGTTACTTGACAGTTTTTAATCCTTGGTAAATAAATAAATAAAATAAAAATAAAAATATAGTAAAATTACAAAAATTTTGGTACCAGGGGTCTCTCTTGGTACCAAAAATTATGTATGTATGTATATATATACACACACACACACACACACACATATATATATTATCTTTTTTTCAAATTGCATTAACCTCCCCTCAATTTTCTTTAGGTTATCATTTAAACTCATTTCAAATTTTAATATTCTTAAAATTTCAAATTCGCCCCTTAAATTTTTTAATTTAAATTAAAAATGACACATTCTACTCCGTTATTTTCTAAATGTTTTAAAATGCGACTAAAATTATGCATGTGCTAAAATTAGGGTTTTACAATCCTATGACTAATAGAGAAATATGTTTCTAATATTTTATTATATAAAAGTGATTTGATTGGGTGATTTATATTCAATTATTATATCTTGACGATATCTGTGGATTTGATATGGCCTAGTGTGTGATAATATTCTGTTCTGGAAAGTATTACCATATTTTATTATATATCAAAGTAATTTGATTAGTTGATTTAAATTCAATTATTTTATCATAATGATATTTGTAAAATTTTGTTATTGCTTATTAACTGGTTATATTTATATTTTGAAAAGTGGTGTTTAATAAATATACTTGATTCATAAATTATTTTTATATTATGAAGATAGTACAACAATAAAATATTTTGTCTTAAGTATTCCAAGTAAAGACAGGTCCATTACTAACCTTAGATAGAGTCAGAGGGTGATATTTCTTTTGAAGCAGTCAAGACAGTTGTTGGTAATTAGTGGTTCAACCTTTTTGTAATGTTAAGTAAACTTTAAAATTTATGTCAATTGACAATTAGTTTATATTTATTATTAGTTGGATAATAGCAAGTCAATGTCACGATTATTATTATTTTATTTATCATAATAGTGCAGCAAAAGTGTAGTAGTAGAATGGTTTGTCTTTTACCTCTATTTCTCTATAAAAATAAAAGTGAGAAATTAAGTGGTGGCTCTAGAAAATCGGGTCGTTACAATAAGCCATTTGAATAAGGCGACGTTGAACCAAAAAAACAACAGTTAGAAGACTAAATCTAGTGCTGACGTGATCTACAAGGTAGACATATACTATTATGATGCCTTCCGATAGCAACCTCACAGTGGATGAATCAATCCAAACTTGGGCATTTCCTAGGATGATATCATTTTACTTTGAACTATCAAACACTCCTTCCAAAAGCCACCTCATGTCTTCTGAAATCTACCTCAATGTTTATCGTTCCCAAAGACGGCGTCAATCTGATGATGCCCAAAAATGGATCACTAGACACGTCACCCTGATATTCAGAACACTAGAATATTCTCTAGTTTAACTAACTTTTTCTCAGCTAGGGTTCTTGCAAAAAAATACATTGTGGGTGGACCTGCCAGCGTTGCACCTCTGGTGTGAGAATCAGTCGAGAGTTTTTCAATATAATTTTGGCAAAGTAGCGGACAGGAAGAATGGAAGTACCTATTTAGCTCACCGTTCTGATATTTATAGGAGGGCAAAGACTCGTTTGCAAGTCTTCCCTGATTCTCAACCCGTCGTTGTTAAGGTGGCGGCGATTTTGGCCCATCACCATTAATGTGATGTTGATCATGGGCGCAGATCGTGGAGTCGTTATTGAAGGAAGGTAACAACTATTTTCTTGTTAAGTAGAGGTCGTTTTATGCACTCCCGAGTAGAACTGGTGATAGCTACCCTGCCCAAGGGCTTGGCCTTGACTGGGGTTATGGGAAAAAGTTTTGGTTGGACTAACGCCCATCGTCGATTAACTCATGGTGACATGCTTCATAAGGTGGTACCTTGGCCGGGATGAATGTGTCGTTCGGCTAGGACCCGTTGTAATTTCTCGTACTTGTCACATGGTTATGACATATGTTGCCCTTATGGACTCTATTAAATTTTCCCCCATCAACTATATAAGGAAAAATACAAAGCGGGCTTAGAAATAGAAATATGTAAATCAACAAATTCCAAAAAAAATTAGGGAACGAAAACATAAATATCTTAGCAGCTATCAAATCTAGAAATTTGAGAGGGTTTGACTGTCCATAGAGAAATGTAAAATTGAAAATCAAGACTAAAACAAATGATAATAATTTGAAGGTTTGAAATCTCATTAAATTATTGAGTTTAAAAACTTTTTTTTTTTTTTTTGGGTGATTTGCCCTTAAAATGGTTGTCTATCACTATATATAAAAAGATGGGGTTAATTACTCTTTATCCTCCTGTGGTTAGACATTGTTGCACTTTGCCCCCTTTAGTTATTTTTGTCAGCACTTTGCTCTTCGTGATAGTGGAATAAAGTGCAATACTAACGGTTTCCATCCAAGTTAATGGTTTTTGTGACTCACGCGCGGCTTCTAAGATTGACAACTCATTTTACGTGATTTCCCTCCATTCTCAAAAGATTATGTGGATGAATATTATAGGAAATACTTCTATTTGGATTGATCTTGGAATGCATGATTGGGTTTAAACTGAAAGTATTTTTTTTTAGGGAAATCCCACAAAAACTTAATTTAAAGAAGGATAAAAAATAAGTTTAGATGTCAAAATGAATAAAAAAAACTTAAAAAAAATGAATTAGAGGATCAAACACTAAGAACTCCTACTATTATTTATTCAAGAAAATAAAATTTATGATTTATTACATTTCATTTTATATCTTGGAAGATAAGGAAAGAAAAAGATGAAGATGCAAACAATTGGGTGGTGGTCTTTCTTGATACTTGATCCTTTCCACTGATCTTTTGTGAATTTGTGATGATTGTGCTACTAAACAGCAAAATTAAAGTTGCTTTTTAATTTCTTGATACCTGCACTCAGCTGACTTAACTATTGTTCTTCAGCTTGTTGAGTGTTATTCTTGCATATTTTTTGTTTCATTGCTAACTGAAAATTATGAATAGTTTTTTGTTGGCCCTCTTGAATTGTTTTGCTGCTGATCTTATTTTTTGGAATCGTTTTGATTCTTCGGTCACATTCGAATCCCCTTCATCCATAGACTTAGGCATTTATGCCGAACTATGTAAATCTGTCTATTCTTAGACGTGATTATTTATTATTTTTATTTTTTGATTTAATTTATTAGATGTCATCACAAATTGCGGGTTCGCATGCCGTCCAACAAAATGTGATTCCATAAGTGTTTTTTATTTCGATTTTTTTTCTTATTTGTTTTCCTGTTCTCATATTTTTAAAAGCAAAATTTCTTGAAATAGAACATGAACAATTTCTCTCTCCTTTTTTTTTTTTTTTTTTAATTTCTTTCTCAACTTTTAGGATCCAAACCAAAAAAAAAAAATTAATACTAATACTAACATGCCATTGGTATAGTTTTTCATTTTCTCTTCCAACTTGCTATTAGGGGGCATTCGAAATCATTTATTTTGATGACGAATATTATTTGAAAATTTATTGTTTAGTATACATAATATATTAAAGGACCTCCAACCACTATAATTAAGCTTTTGGTCCCTAAAGATATTTTAGAAAATAGTCCATATTTTTTTTATAGGTGTTTTTTTTTAATTTATATAAAATGTTATTCGATAAATATAGCAATTGTGAAATTAAAAAGAAAAGTTCCTTAAATTATGGAACAAAAAATATGTCTAAAAAAATCAACAATATGAATGTTTCCAATGTTTAAAAAAATACCATTTTAATGTACAATTCGAGGGTGAGCCTTGGGTACAATTGTAAGGTACACTAGGCTGTCATTTTTTTTTTACCATTTTAATGTACAATTCAAGTTCTTCATATATATATATAGAGAGAGAGATTAAAACAAAATACAAGAACTATGACCCAAGCCCGAGTAAAGGTGGAGGGTTGCGTTAGATAGCTGATAGCCAACGGAATACTTTGTCAGAACTATTATGAGATGAATTCAAAGATATTAAACGTTGGGGCGTTCTCTACTAGCGACGCGCTACATTTCCACCGCTTGGATGTAGTGAATAATGGGTTAGGGTGGACTAGGGCATTGCCCGGAAGTGACGCGACGTGTTTTCGCTCAGATATAGTGTCAAATGAATGAGGGTTATCGTATTATGGTGGACGGGTGCGGATAAAAAAGTTAGTCCGTGAGAATAGGCTTAGATTATTTGTGCGGAAAATTCCATTTATGGGTATTTCAATCGAGAGAAGTGCATATCTTACCTATATCTTATTCCATACTGATACGGAACAATAGTATCATTGGGGTAGATACACCAATCACTGTCAATACAAGAAGCCGGCTAGGTGGGTTGGTCCGAGTGGAGAAAAAAAAAAGAATGGAACTTAAAATCTTTTCGGGAGATATCCATTTTCTTGGAGAAACGATAAGATCTCTCGGCATAGTGACATTTTGATATCGCCGGGAGCGGCAAACACAAATTCTAAAGAATCCAAAAAATGAAAAGATTAGATCTATATCATGTCCAACGGATCACACCTAGCAAGAAAAAGTCTTTTGTTTTGGTTGGACCTGTTGTTACATATGACATAAGGGATGGTTTAAATTTAGCAACACTTTTATCCCTGGACCGATTGCGGGAAAGGGATAATGTGAAACTTTAAGTTGTCAATTATATACTTTATGAAGATGGAAAACCCCCCATTCGGGGAAATTTTTTACACAAGTATTGAATTAGTTCGGACTTGTTTAGTATTGAATGGGGACCAAGAAAAAAACGGTTCCTCTAGCGACGAAGCCCACACTGCCTTTCTTAAAATAAGGACAAATGGTTTGATTCAAGATTTCCTAATAATCGACTTATTGAAATTGCCTAGTTCTTATATTGGAAAAATGAATGGTCCATCGAGTTTCGGATTGATTTTTGATAATGAATAAGATCACACCAATTCCAAGGCAAGGCTTTAACAAGCACTTAACTAAAATGAAGGAATTATTCATACCTGGTTGAATAAAAATAAGGAATGTCAATCTTTGATAATTTTATCACCATCCAATTGTTCTCGATGGGTCCATTCCACGATGTAAAATATCACAATGTGATAAAAGAATCTATTAAAAAGAAAAACGATTTTGTAATTCCAATTGGGCATTTATTAGGCCCTTTAGGAACAACTCTTCCAATTGCGAATTTTGACTCATTTTGCCATTTCAGAACTGATAATCAGATCTTGGTAACTAACTATTTGCAACTTTACAATTTAAAGCAATATTTTAAATGTAGCGCGTTCTCTACTAGCGATGCACTATATTTCCACCGCTCAGATGTAGTGAATAATGGGTGAGGGTGGGCTAGGGCATTGCCCCGAAGCGATGCACCGTGTTTTCGCCCAGATATGATGTCAAATGAATGAGGGTTGTCATATTATGGTGGACGGGTGCGGATAAAATAGTTAGTCCATGAGAATAGGTGTAGGTTGGCAACTTGGAATATAGGAACGCTGACGGGTAAGACTCAAGAATTGGTGGATGTAATGTGTAGGAAGATGATTAATATTCTATACTTGTAGGAAACTAAGTGGGTTGTACAGAGGTCTAGAGAAATTGAGAGTACGGGATATAAATTATGATATATGGAGAAAGACAAACATAGGAACGGGGTAGGCATCATAATAGATAAGGATTTAAAGGATAGCGTTGTTGATATTAGGAGAATTGGCGATAGGTTGATGGTTATGAAGATAGTGATTGGAGGGGAAGTGATTAATGTTATTATTATGTACGCTCCTCAAGTTAGACTGGAAGAAAATGTTAGACGAGAATTTTGGGAGAAGATGGACGAAGTCGTTCAAAGTATACCTAACCAAGAAAAAATATTTATTGGGAGAGACTTGAATGGATATGTCGGGAAGAAAAATGAGACTTTTGAGAAAGTACGTGGTGATTATGGATTTAGGGAGAAGAATGCAATGGGTGAGATGATTTTAGATTTTGATATGGCGTATGATTTAGTTCTTCTAAATACATGCTTCAGGAAAATAGATGAACACCTTGTCACATTTAAGAATGGTTAAAGGAATAGCCAGATAGATTTTGTCCTTACTAGGGCGAGTGATCGTTTAATATGTAAGGACAGTAAAATCATACCCGGAGAGAGTATTACTATCCAACATAGACTAATGGTAACCGATCTTAAATTTCAACGGTGGAAACAGGAGTCTAAGATAAGTAGGCATGCAAGGATATGTTGGAAAGATCTAAAAGGTAAAAAGATGGACTTGTTTAAGGATAAAATTACTAATGATGAGTTATGGAAGAGACATGGGGATGTGAACAAAATTTGGATTGATATAGCGAGTCGTATTAGAGAGATATGAAGAGAAGTTTAGGAGTTTGTTGAGGAGGAGGACCACGATATAAAGAAAGTTCATGGTGGAATGAAGAGGTCCAAAAATCCGTTCGGGACAAGAAAATAGTTTATAAAGAATGGCAAAAATGTCGAAGTTAGGAGAGTTTGAGGAAGTATAAACATGCGAAAACGGAGGTGAGAAAAGTAATTAAGGAATCAAAATTTAGGGCGTATGATAATTTATATCGAAAGTTAGATACAAAAGAGGGAGAGATGGATATATTTAAACTTGCTAGGCGACATGAACGAAAGACTAGAGATATTAAAAGTGTCAAATGCATCAAAGACACTAATGAAAAGGTGCTGGTGAAACATGAGGAGATTATGGAACGATGAAGAAGTTATTTTTATAATTTATTTAATGAGAGTGACGCTAGGGAATCTAGAGTAGAGTTACCTAACTTATCTTCAGATAAGATTTATAGGTTTCATTGCAGAATTGGGGCTTCGAAAGTTAGAATAGCACTAAGGAATATGAGAATTGGAAAAACAGTAGGGTCAGATGAAATCCCTATAGAAGTGTGAAAACGTTTAAGAGATATTGGGATAGAGCGGTTGACTAGATTTTTCAATAATATTTTGAGGATTAAGAGAATGTCTGACGACTGTAGGAATATCTTAGTGCCCATCTATAAAAATAAAAGGGATGTTCAAAGTTGCACGAACTATCGGGATATAAAACTTATGAGTCATACTATGAAATTTTGGGAGAGATTGATAGAATATAGAATAAGACATGAATAAGCATAAAAGAGAACCAATTTGGATTTATGCTCGATTGATCAACCATTGAAGTTATCTATTTACTCAGGAGATTAATGAAAAAATATAGAGAAAATAAGAGAGATTTACATATGGTATTTGTGAACCTAGAAAAGGCTTATGATAGGGTACCTATGGAAGTTTTGTGATGGGTACTAAAAAGAAATAGATATCCAATGTATATATCGAGGTAATTAAGGATATGTATGAAGGTATAGTCACTAGTGTTCGAATAGGAGAAGACGATATTTGTGCATTTTCTATTAATATAGGCTTACATCAAGGATTATCATTAAGTCCTAACCTCTTCATTCTAGTGATGGATGAGCTCACAAAACATATTTAAGATGGAGTACCTTGAAGAATGCTGTTTACGAATGACATCGTATTAGTGGACGAAAGTAAAATATGTCTTAATACTAAGTTAGAAAGATAGAGAGAAGTGTTAGAGTTTAAAAGTTTGATGGTTAGTAGAAGTAAGACGAAATACATACATTACAATTTTAGTAATGCCTAGAGAGACGGTGGGGCGGTCAAAATTGGAGATGAGGAGGTTCCAAAGGTTGATCATTTTAGATATTTAGGTTCAATGATTTAGAGTAATGGTAAAATCGAGGAGGATATTACACAGAGAATCAAGGCAGGTTGGTTAAAGTGGAGAAGTACAGTTGGGTTGATTTGTGATTGTAGGATTCCATTGAAACTTAAAGTAAAATTCTATAAAACTACTATAAGATCAGCGTTTTTTTATGGTTCAAAATGCTGGGCGATAAAAACGAATCATGTCTAGAAAATTAGGATGACAGAAATGAGGATGCTGCGGTGGATGAGTGAGAAGTTGAGAATGGATAAAATTAAAAATGAAACTATTAGAGAGAATTTAGGAATAACAACCATTGAAGAGAAAATTAAAAAAAAAAATCATTTACGATGGTTTGGGCATGTGAATCGAAGATCCATAGAAGCACTAATGAGAAAATGTGATTTAGTTCAAGTTCAAGAGACTACTTAAGGGAGAGATAAACTTAAGCAGACGTTAGACGAGACAATTAGAAATAATTTGGCGACATTAAATCTGATGGAGAGGATGGCCCTTGATCGATCTTTATGGCGTAAATGGATTCATGTAACTGACCTTACATAAGTAGGACAAATGCTTAATTGTTATTGTTGTTGTTGTATTTTTTGTTGTATTTTATAACATTTAGAAATATTTGGGTTTAGTGCGTAATTTTATATTTTACTTTAAAAATTTTAGGGGTTATCATAGTATTTAAAATTTAGTTTTAAAAATTTTGGATGATATTATTTTTAAATTTTGGGAGTCAAGTGTTATTTTAAATGTTTAGTTTGTTTGGGTTCTAAATAGCTATTTAAATTATTGAGGTGAGGTTAATGTAATTTTTATAATAATATTAATAAAATAAAAAGAAATCTTAAAAGTAGATAGAGGTGATAAGGTAAAAAAAAAAAATGAACAAAAAAAAAGAGGGTAAGACGTGGGCCTCGGGAAATTGGACAACAAGGCTAAAAAAATCAAGAAAAGAAAAAAAAAATGAGACGGAGTTTAAAAAAAAGGTTTTTATTATTTAGTTCCCATTTAAAAGACCATATAGAAAAAAGATCTTTTGAAAAACCTCACTTAACATTCAGACCTCAATTAAATTTTTAGTCATTTGGCAAACAAAATAGGACGTGAAAAGACACATGTAGCCTTGAACAAACATAATACATTAACCTCATCTGCTCAATGTTCACTCACTCTATCGTCTCTCTCTCTCTCTCTCTTTCGACCAAACCAGCATTCACTCTTATCCTCTCTCTCACTCTAAACCATAACATTTATCCTCATCCGTTTGTCGTCCAAACTCACTCAAGCTTGACAGCATTAAATTGACGATGGTTGAACAGATCTGAGTTGTCGAAACCCTAATCGCCTGTCTCTGAAATCCTAATCGCCACGAATATAGACGGCTGTTGGATGATGAAGGTTGAACGATGACAGTGATGTGGTTTTCAGGGTTAACTCTCTCTCTCTAAACCCTACCCATGGTTTTCTGCGACGAAGGTCAGGTAAATCGTGTTTTTTCCTCCCATCGTTTCTCTTTGTATCTCATTCTTGTTCATGGTCTGACTTCTATTCTCCTTGTTCACGGTAGAGATCTGGGTTTCCAGATCTATTTTTTCAGATCTGGAAACCCAGATCTAGTTTATTTAAATTTTTTTCGATTTTTTGTTCTTGTTTTGGGTGTTTTAGGTTTTTTGTTTTTGTTTTGGATTTTTTTTTTTTTTTTTTTTTTCAGTTTTTTGTTCTTTTTTTTTTTTTTCCAAATCTAGAAACCCAGATCTGGGATTTATTTTTTGAGTGAACATAGTATTTTTTATGGTGTTGATGTTCGATTCAGTGGTGTTGTTCGGCGGTGGTGATGTTCATTTTCGATTCGAAAAATCGTTGACCACCACTAGCTAGATCTAACAACCACCGCCGACCACCAGCCAGATTAATGTTAATTAACATTAACGCACACCAATTTTCATTTTTGCACACATGTTTTCTGGATAATGTTTGGCGTATTAATGTTAACACATACGAGACCCCCAAACAATATGTATTTTTAATGCTAATATCAGTGTTTTGTTTTTCATTTATCACATATGGGTTTTCTAGACAACATGAATATGTTAATGTTAACACATGAGACCCAAGAAAAATGTATTTGTGGATGGGGTGTTTCATTTTTTACGTTAATGTTAGTGTTTGTGTGATTTTTGCACACATGTTTTTTCTGAATAACATGAATAAGTTAAGGTTAACACAGAAGAGACCCAAAAAATGTGCATTTTTAACGTTAACGTCAGTATTTTTCTTTTTTGATCTCTCACATTTTGGGGTTCTAAATAATATGAATGAGTTAATGTTAACACAGGAGTCCCTAGAAAAATATGTGTTAACGTTAACGCAAACCAGAATGCTTTGACATTTAACATAGAGAAGCCAAAAAAATGTTCATTAACGTTAATGCACACCCAGCTAAAAAAAAAAAGATAAATATCACAAGCGGTGAGTTTAACACAGAAGGGAACCAAAAAATGTACATTAACATTAACGCAAACCTAACCCAAACACACATCAAGTCAAAAGGACAAAATACCACATATAGTAGTTAACGTTAACACCCACAAGACAACAATATGGAGCATGACGTTAACATAAATATTCAAGCAAAATACGTTAAATATTCAAGTAAAAAAACCAAAATACATTAACGATAAAACCATAGTCCGATGGTTAAAAATGTGTTAACATTAATGCACAAAACAGACGGAAAAAAAAAGTGATAACGTAGAATTGACAAAAAAAAAAAAAATTGCGTTAACGTTAACATGAAATTCAAATCGTAGTTTTGTAACATAGATAACACATACAAAACAGATGGACAAGATGCATTAACGTAAATACACACAAATAAACTAAATATTTAATCAAAAAACAAAAATACGTCATGTTGTGAAATTGAGTTAACGTTAATATAACGCACACAAACAGATAGATTGAGGAAGATGCATTGACATAAATAAAAAAAAAACGTGGATTTAACAACGTTAACGTGAATTCAAAATGTAATTTTTGTAATGTAGTGTCTGAATAGTTTATGTTAATGTTAATGCACTACTGTCCAATTTTTGTTTTGTTGCATAGGACAAAATAACATATTCGTAAATATTGTTTGTTGAACAAAGTGGCTAAAATGCAGAGAATTTTTTCTAAACAATTAGTGGGTTCTGAAAGTTGGTCCCCAAGTCTGAATTCTAAACAGCTACTTTATAAAAGACTAAATAATAAAATCTGCTTTAAAATAAGAGAAAAGAAGAGAAAAAGGTGTATTTGTGTTCAAGATTCCATTCCTCTCCACTCACTTTCTTCCTAAGGTACTTTGTCCAAATACTATATATATATATATATATATATATATATATATATATATATATATATATATATATATATATATATATTGAATTTATAATTTTAATTAAAAATAATCAAATTGTGAAAAAAAATCTATAGTAAAAGTTCTAAATTTTATTACAATAATATTTTTAGAATTTCATTGACTATTAATATTATTGATATTCAGATAATATTTTTGTAGTAATTAAATTATTAATTAATAAATTTTATAAATTTAACGATAATATCTTAATTGTATAATTAATATTGAATTGTGAAAATAGAACGTCTAATTATAGTAAATTTTATAAAATTAATAAAATTTAAGAATGAAAAAAACTACATTTTTAGTATCACACATGTCACGCATTGAATTTCATATTAGATTTATTCTTCATTTAGACCCTATCGTTGTTAGGTTCACAGGCAAGGCCGACTTCATCAGTGTTACGATAGTAGTAAGGAAAAAAGGGCATAATTATCAAGGTGAATGTACTGCCTTCTATGTAAATTGTCAAATTATATTTTCGTATCAAATTATGAAAAATAAAAGATTTGTTAAAATGGACGATTTTATAACTTTAGACGAATCAAGTAAAAAGTTGATTGTGAAAAAGTGATTTTTATTATTATACTACTATACCATAGTATGATCCCGACAAGAGGGCATATCCTACAGAATGTTGTTGATCCTAACAGGAGGGTATATCCTGTAGGATGTTGTGTTGTAACCTGATAGAAATGCAAGTCCTGCAAATGACTGTTGTTGTTGTTAACAATGATGATTATCATTATGATATGGTGGTTTATACCACGTGTTGGCCCATACCATTGGAAATATTGAATGGTCCAAACACTGATGACAACATTTAGATTGCACAGTTGTACAGGTTACAGTACCGTTATAACTCCCGATTGTGAGGTGAAACGATCCTATGATTAGTAAAAAAAATATGTGTGCTGTAAAACCTAAGTTGTAGAACGTACGTCATAAATAGTCACATTATAGAACATTAGAGAATTTTAGGGTAAAAATTTTATTGAGAGAAACTCAAATCAAAAGTTGGGGGTCAAATTGGGAATTTAGAAACACAAAAATTTAAACTTGAGATTTGAATTGGCAATTAGAAATCAAAAGTAAAAATGTTAGGGGCAAAATTATAAATTTTGAAACTTTTAAAATTGAAATTTACTGAAATAAGGATCCTAAAGAAATTGAAAGGAAGAAAGTGTAATTTAACTTTTTTTAATATATATATATATACACACACACTGTAAACTGACGGACGATCCACCGGCCAGAGGAGGGGGCGATCGAGGGGTGATGTGGCGAGCTCAGGATCAGTTTAATCACTAAGATCATGCAATAAAAACCCTCCCACATGCAAAGAAGTGAGGAAATCGGAGAAACAAACTCGAGAAATTCTAGAGAGAGAGAGAGAACCGGAGCGGAGGGGTCGTCGATTTTTATTGAATCGGCGTTCCTCCAGCAGCGTGGTCATGGCTGGTAGGGGCGTGCGTGGTCGTGTGGACAACGTAGAAAGTTCCAGGAGAGAGAGAGGGTGGTCCGGTCGGTGGCGTGGCTCGTTAACGGAGTAGCAGTGCGCGTTTTTAGCGTCGCCGGTGAGCTGGAGTTGCGAATCGCCGTCCAACCATCGACGATTGTCAGGCTGGTGAGTATTTATGTGGAATTCCTCTAATTAATTGATAGGTGTATGCATGCATGAGCGTGACAAACTGGGTCGGTAAATTTCCGGCTGTGTGGGTTGTGCTCGGTTTTCTTCTTCTGACAGCATGTGAGTTTGTGCGTGTGTGGTATGATTTTCCAGTTAGGGTGTGCGTGTGTGTGTGTGTGTGTGTGAATGTGTGTTCCGTCGATGAGAATCCAGCAACGAAAAAAAAACCGAGACGGAGAGAGAGAGGGCGATCAACGGCGGTGGCGGTAGAGTGAGTTGGTTGCAGCTGCAGTGTGCCGCTGTATGTGTATGCCGTCGTCGGCAGGGTTTGTTGGTCCCGTGGCGTGCCGTTGGCACTGGCATGCATGTGTGGTTGCATGCATGAGGGGTGGGTGTGTGTGTCGCAGCGTGCGTAGGTGTGTGAACAGTGACCTGTTGGGTGTGCGGGTGAGCTGGTGAGGTGGCCGTGGGTGGTGTCTGATGGACGTCGTGGGTGGTGTAGGGACGACAGGAGAATCAGCAAGGAGGGGGAAGCCATCGACGGTAGGCAACCGTAGATAGAGAGAGAGAGACCGGCCGTCGGGTCTGGAAAAGAACCAAAAACAGAGAAAAAAAAAGGGGGGGGGGGGGGGGGGAAATTGCACAACTGACCCCAACAAAAGGAAAAAATTCAAATTCAAATGAAAATCCTTTTCGCGACCCGTGAACAACTCGGAAATGATCTCGTTTGCCGTTAAATTTATTCTAGTTTTGTTAAATTCAATCTTAGCCTAAAAATCTTTGTAACCGGAGTAATGAATTGGGATCGTTTATATTACGAGATTTCTTATGTAATAAATAACAAAACAAAATTATTAGAATAATAACAAATCTCATAGATAAAATATGGGGAATGGAAAAATGCAGAACTTAGGGCTTGCCTTACATGACTAGGTGATTTTACATAAAATATTAACTTAGGCCCTATCATTTTTAGGTTCGCAGACGCCAACATCTCGGTAAGCTTTGGACAGTGAGCTTTTTGTAGCACCAGAAACGAGGTAAGTGTACTGTCTTCTTGTCAAATTAGTTGTATATATATACATGATGAAAAATGGTTGTATTTAAATTAGATACTTTTAAAAATTATGTGATGATTTGACGATATTGATTAGACGATATTATTGAGTAATGTTGATCCGCTTCGGCGGAGTGATATTTATCTGTTTCGGCAGAGTGATGTTAGACGTTTATACTGCGCAGTGATTATCTGCTTCGGCGGAGTGATGGGTGTTCGTAGGAAGGCATATCCTACAGATGGTACGGTACCGTTGCAAACTCCCGATCGTAAGGTTAAAACAATCACTATGGCTAGCCAGTGTGTGTTGTGGTGGAGTGGTGGTTTGGGATGTGATGTTTTGTTTATATTGGGTGATTTATTATTTATTTCGGTGATTGGTATGATATTTATACTGGATGGTTTTAAAAATGGAACTTATATATACTACTTTCTTTTTACTGCATATATGATGCTTTATGCTGGATCCATGTGTAATTGTTGTTTTATCTAGAAGGTATTATTATTAAATAAGAATGATTTTATTAAGAAGGCAGTACACTCGCAGGTGAAATGACTAGGAGTCGGTCTCCTACTGGCACTGGGTAGAGTCCGTCGATGGTATAGCAAGGGAAAATTTCGGGAAGTGCTGCTTGAGGCGAACCTAGGAAAGGTTCATCGTTTTTTTTTCTTTCGTTGTTGTTAAATAAAATTCAGGGACGGGTGTGTTTCTAGTTAGGGAAGATATTTATGGCCTGTATTTTGATGATTGTATAATTATGAATGCATACCGTCGCTTTCTAGTTGGTTTGTCACTTAGGTAATGTCGTGTCGACGTCACGCCGGCCCCACAGGTGACGGGTGTCCAGGATGGGGTGTGACATGTGCGGTATTTTATTATATATCAAAATAATTTGATTAGTTAATTTAAATGCATTTGTCTTATTGTGATTGATAGTTATGGAATTGTATTTCGGTTTAGTATGCGGTTATATTTATATTATGTTTTAAAATGTAGTGTTTGATAATTATGCTTGATCTATGAATTATTTTTATATTATGAAGACAATACATCCATAAAATATTTTGTTTTATGTACTCCAAATAGAGACGGGGTTCATTACTGATATTAGATAGGGTCAGAGGGTGCTGCTACTTTGGAAGTAGTTGAGACAGTTGTGGTAATAAGTTGTTCAAACCTTTATAGTGTTACAGAAAAAGTTGGTTCGGTATAGTTGAATTTTGAGTTAGTAAATTATAAAATTAATGTCAATTGACAATTAGTTTATATTTTTATCTACTATTATTTTATTTATCATAGTAATGCAACAGAAGTATGGTGGTAGAGTAATTTGTGTTTTCTCAATATTTTTCCGTAAAAATAAAAAGGAGAAATCAAGTGACGACTTGGGAAACTGGGTTATTACATGAATGGTCACACCATTGAGTTATTGTTCAGATTATCCATATTAACATTAAAAGACATTTTATTTTACTATTTTTAACCTTTAATACAATGGTACGGGGACCGATTGAATTATTGTAAATATTCACAGTGTTTGTGTGAACATTTACATTCTCTAGTTATATTCTACTGTAACGATAACTGATTGAACTACTATAAATGTTCATAAAATTATGAAATAAAAACTCGCAATCTCCTAGATTTAATATAATTATCAGTGGGTATATTCTCACTTTTGTGAACTGATGGGTAGGTTACATTTTGAGTTCCGAAAATTTGAAATTATTCTAATTTAGTCTCTCATTTAACCCAATTGATAAAATTTTGTTCACTTAATTAAAATATTTTAATCCCATACACCACGTTGACGCTCATTCAAAAGTCTAGGGCATGCTGTGTAATTAATCGAAATAATTAGAACTAGAAGAGATTGGCCCCGACCCGTCAGCAACCGAACCGCATTTTCGGATTTCCCTTTTGTCCCTCCGATTTTGTGCAGGAAATTTGGGCCGGGGCATTTCCGGCGGGTTAGGGTCGGGTCTGCGGGGTTTTTCGGATTTTTGAACAGCTCAAATGTCGTGTACACCGTATGAATTGAATTCACGTAATGTGAAATGCAACCTCAACCTTCTTGCTTCCCCTTTCTACATCGACGTCCGGGAAGTGCAGACTGTGTAATAGAAATATACCCCTCCCTCCCCTCAGTCACCCACTACAATTATGGTACTTACTCTTTGTTGGAATGGAAATAATGGATCTTCTCACCAGTGACTACTTTGCCGGTTCATGGTCGAACCCAGAATTCTCGGTCAGTTCTCTTATTTTGTCCCCCAATCATTTCTGGTTATTAGTAAATGTTTCGACGTTTTTGTTCTCAATAACTTGCATCATTTTCTGTCGAAGTACTTGTTTTGATTTGGGGTTTATTTAGCGATACAAAATTTTGATTTTGAAGAGGTTTGATTTGGGAGTGAGAATGTGTTCCAACTTTCATGGATCGCAAGAATACATGCCGTTTTGGGCTTTGCTTTCCGAAATACGAAACTAGCTTGGAAGAGCAACTTAGAACGGGGAAAAAGAAGAAGGAATCCCTCTAGGGTTTTGCCCCCCTGGGGCAAAATCTTTGTTTATAAAGCAGTATATTCAAGTTGTAGTATTTGGATCATTAAAGAAGGATTTAGCTAGAACTTGCACCCTTAAATTTTTCCCACATCTTAAATTTGTACATTCTTGTGGAAAATTTTGCCCCCAATTTATTGATTTGGACAATGAAGCCAAATCACAATTGGTCATGGAAAATTCCATATTAGGAGGTTCATATAGAAAGTAAGCGATCTGTAAGTAATATAGACAAATATCAGGATGGGTAAATGAAGTTTTTCATGAAAAAGACCAATTAGTCCAAGGAGGCAAAATGTAACCTGCTCATTTTGATTTATTGTCTTTCATTTCAGTTTCACAATTATGCCTAGTTTTATTTTATCTCTAGAATATACCGCGTGCCTAATTGCACTCATTTTAATTCAAAACGTTGAACTTGAATGTCCTATAGCTCTCACAAAAAGATATTTTGTTGAGAGTTTGTTATTTAGTTTATCAACAAAATCTAAATCAACGGTTGGAAATGTCTCTCCACTATCCAATGTCGAAAGTATCTCAAAAGTAAAATATGTCCTTGGATATAGTTTATTGGAAGTTCCATATTCTAAATCAACAATTGTTTATTTATTGCGGTAGTTTGTTGGGAATTGAAAATTTCCTTTATTCTTGGCTCTTTGCATATCCAATCCAAAGGCTGCAAATGTCTCAAATGTAAAATATGTCCGGATTTATTATATTGATGTTGTTAGAAACTATGGATTAAATTAATCCTTCCTATTCCTTGTCTTTTTAGATCGGTTTCTTAATTGAAACAAATGGATCAAGGCGGTTCAGTTCGAAAGGAAATGCAAGATGGGAATGAACGGATGAAACATGAAATTGACAGACTTACTAATCTACCTGAATGTGTTCTCGGACACATTTTGTCATTCCTTCCCACTAGGGATGCTGTTAGAACTTCTGTTCTGTCAACAAAATGGAAGTTTCACAGGACATCTCTTACTAAATTGAACTTTGATGATTTTCTGCTTTTTTCTTCCAGACGAAAGAGTCCAAAAGCCTATTTCTTGAACTTTGTGGAGAGAGTTCTTCTACTTGTGAATTCAAAACTAGAACAATTCTCTCTTTCTTGTTATGATGGTTACAATCCATCTTGAATTCATGCTTGGATTTCGGCTGCCATCAGGTGTGATGTTAGTAGGATTATGATCAGTTGTTGGAAAGTGGAATCTCTAGTGTTTCCATCTTGTGTATACGACAGTGTTACCCTCACAGTATTACGAGTTTCAATGCCTTATACTTTTAAACTTCCCATGAGAGTTTGTTTTTCAAGCCTCAGGGAATTGTATCTTGTGGAGGTTAAGTTTTTGAAAGCCAATTCGGATGAACTTCACTTTGGTTTCCCTGTTCTTCAAGTACTAAGTTTGCAGACTTGCGAATGGACTGAGGCGAAGATTGTGAACATAAATGCTCCCAAACTTCTCAAGTTCTATTTGGAATATGATGATATGTGGAACGGTGATGGTGCATGTGATATTGTATTCAAGATTCGTGCACCAAATCTCTCGGATCTCAAGTGGCATGACTATCCATCGATTGACATCAATTTGTGCAATCCTTCGTCAGCTACTAATGCAACTATTGATGTTTCATGTTCGAAAGCAAATGAGGAATTGAAACGTAAGATGGGCCTGAAAATATGTTCGATTCTTAGATATACTCTCAAAAGCTTGACACTATCTAGTGCTACCATTAAGGTATCTACTAATTTGTTGCTGTTTTTTTTTTTTAATTTTTGTCTTCTGTTGTTGTGATTGATCTTTTTATGTTGTCACTTGTCATAACTTTGCTCTTTTTTGGTGTTCGATATGAAGCTTCTGGGCCGAGTTGAAGATTTACATGTCAATATGCCGTTGTATGACGATATGCTATGTTTAAGTTTTGGTGTTACAAGTGGTGGAACTCTTGCCAACGATCCAACACTAATGACATTGCTAAAGAAATCGCCCCTTCTTGAATCGATCTTCTTTAATATGGTAAGGTTTTTTTTTTTTTTTTTTTTTTTTTTTTTTTTTTTTTTTTTGTTGCGGTTTATAACTTTGGATCATTTTTTTTTGTTGCTATTTAGATTGTGAAATGTGTGAACATTGATGAAATGGAACAAGAATCGGTGCTAGAGTGTTTGTCTCATCTATCACCGCCGGTATTATACATGTGAATGGAGCGAAGCATTGAAGAAAGAGTTGGTGAAATTTCCTAGAGGCTCAGATCATGCTGCATTGTTCTTTTCGCAAGGTTTTTATAGTATTTGATTATGTGGTAAAGATGGGGTAATTTCGAGAACTTTTGGTAGCTGGGCAATTGGAACCGTGTGTATATTTTAATAGATGACAATCCATGCTAGCTTGGAGATTTTGTGCCATGAAACTTGTATTAATTTGGAATGCGCAGTTTTTTTACGACTATAACCATGCGTATAATGCTGGCCATCACTGGGTTTTGTTTCATTAATGAAATTGGGTTGGTTTTGGGGGTGGGGGGCTGGAGAGGGGCGCCGTCACTGGTGTGGAGTTGTTTTGTGGGAGGAAGAAAATAATGAGAAGGGAAAATGGGGATGGGGACGCAGGTCAGGAGAGGTGAGCAAGGAAGAAGGTGGGCTTTAAGGGTGGTATATCTGTAATTCTTTTTTGAAGGGAGAGAGATTAATTTGTGTTTTTTTTTGGATTTTTCATGTCTTTCAAATCTTAAATGTTAGTGTCAATTTTTTCATTACAAGCTGTAGAACTCCCTGAAATGAGTCCGATCATATATAAATCATTCAAAGTCTACTTCGTTCGAGTTGTTAATTTGTATTTTAGAATTTAAAATCTAGTTAACATCAGGTCATTTTTGTCGTTTTGTCACTTTTATTGAATTTAATAGAAAACCTAAAGAAAGTTCACTGGATCATCGTATTTATTCCAAATCTATAGGTTGATAAAGAAAATGGATTTAAGTACAAAAAAAAATTAAAATTTGATTGCCAACACTTTTTCAAATACTTTTCATAATCAAAATAGTAATTTCGGCCAAAAAAAATCAAAGTAATTAAAAGTAAAAATAATAGTAAAAACTAAAAAATGTGTTTGATGGTGTAAATATAATATCTTAATATTATTCTTATATATGGTATATTAATTCAGAAAAAATCATAAATAGCTGGAAAAAAAAATTAATGGAGAAATATTAATCCATCAATCTTCTTCAATGTCTTACAATATAAAAATTTGAAAGACAATATATATATATATATATATATATATATATATTCTTTTTAAAAAAAATATTTAAAATTATTGTTTAATTTTTAAAATTTTTACAAGTATGTGCAAAATCAATGTTATTTTTAAGAGCAAAAACATACTTAAGAACAATAGCACATGGTGAATTATTTTAAGTAACTAGGTATTTCCCGTGTGTCGAACTAATTTTTTTAACAAAAACAAAGTTAAAATAGATAGTAAATTATAAAAGTAATAATCAATTTAATATAAATAAAAAAATTAAAGAGCAAAATACAATTTAATTTAACCCGTAAAAGTGTAAATTTTCAGCTGACTTTTTTCTTATAAAGAAGGGCAAAAATTTCGAAATCGGGAAAGTTTGGAGAAGTATAAACATCTAAAAACGGAGATGAAAAAAGTAATTAAGGAATTAAAATTTAGGGCGTATGATAATTTGTATCAAAAGTGAGATACAAAAGAGGGATAGATGGATATATTTAAACTGTTAGGCGACGTGAACGAAAGACTAGAGATATTGAAAGTGTCAGATGCATAAAAGACACTTATGAAAAGGTATTGGTGAAAGATGAGCAGATTATAGAATAATGAAAAAGTTATTTTTATAATTTATTTAATGAGAGTGACGCCAAGGAATCTAGATTAACTAGAGTTACCTAGTTTATCTGCAGATAAGATTTATAGATTTCACAGAAGAATTAAGGATTCGGAAATTAGAATAGCACAAAGGAAGATCAGAATTGGAAAAATAGTAGGGTCAGATGAAATCCCTATAGAAGTGTGAAAAAGTTTGAAAGATATTGGGATAGAGTGGTTGACTAGACTTTTCAATGACATTTTGAAGATTAAGAGAATGTTTGACGACTGTAGGAGTATCTTAGTGTCGATCTATAAAAATAAATGGGATATTCAAAATTGCACGAACTATCGAAATATAAAACTTATGAGTCATACTATGAAATTTTGGGATGGAGTGATAGAATATAGAATAAGATATGAATAAGCATAGAAGAGAACCAATTTGGATTTATGCCCAGCCGATCAACCACTGAAGCTATCGATTTACTTAGGAGATTAATGAAAAAATATAGAGAAAAGAAGATAGATTTACATATGGTATTTGTGGGCCTAGAAAAGCTTATGATAGGGTACCCATAGAAGTTTTGTGGTAGGTACTAAAAAAGAAATAGGTATTTAATGTATACATTGAGGTAATTAAGGATATGTATGAAGATATAGTCACTAATGTTCGAACAAGAAGAGGCGATACTTGTGCATTTGCTATTAATATAGGCTTACATCAAACATTATCATTAAATCCTTACTTCTTCGTTTTAGTGATGAATGAGCTCACAAAACATATTTAAGATTGAGTACCTTGGAGTATATTATTTACGGATGACATCGTATTAGTAGTCGAAAGTAGAATATATTTTAATAATAAGTTAAAAAGATGGAGAGAAGTGTTAGAGTCTAAATGTTTGAAGGTTAGCAGAAGCAAGATGGAATACATGCATTGCAATTTTAGTAATGTCCGAAGAGACGGTGGGGCAGTCAAAATTGTAGATAAGGAGGTGCCGAAGGTTGATTGTTTTAAATATTTAGGTTCAATAATTTAGAGTAATGGTAAAATCGATGAGGATATTATGCAGATAATCAAGACAGGTTGGTTAAAGTGGAGAAATGCAATTGAGGTGATTTGTGATTGTAGGATTCTGTTAAAATTTAAATAAAAATTCTACAAAATTACTATAAGACCAGCATTTTTTTATGGTTCAAAATGCTGGGCGATAAAAATGAATCATGTCCAAAAAATTGGGGTGACAGAAATGAGGATGCTGTGGTGAATGAGTGGAAGACGAGAATGGATAAAATTAAAAATAAAACTATTAGAGAGAATTTAGGAATAGTACCCATCAAAGAGAAAATTAGGAAAAAAAATCGTTTACGATGGTTTGGGCACGTGATTAGAAAACCCATACAAGCACTAGTGAGAAAATGTGATTTAGTTCAAGTTCATGAGACTACTGAAGGGAGAGGTAGACCTAAGAAAACATTGGACGAGACTATTAGAAATAATTTGATGACATTAAACCTGACGGAGGAGATGACCCTTGATCGATCTTTATGGCATAAATGGATTTATGTAGTTGACCCTACATAAGTGGGACAAAGACTTAGTTGTTGTTGTATTTTTCGGTGTATTTAGGTTTAGTGTGTAATTTTATATTTTACTTTAAATTTTTTAGGGGTTATCATGGTATTTAAAATTTAGTTTTAAAAATTTTGGATGATGTTATTTTTAAATTTTGGGAGTCAACTACTATTTTAAATGTTTAGTTTGTTTGGGTTCTAAATAGCTATTTAAATTATTGAGGTGAGGTTAATGTAATTTTTATAATAATATTAATAAAATAAAAAGAAATCTTAAAAGTAGATAAAGTTGATAAGGTCAAAAAAAAAAAAAAAAAAAAAAACAAGAAAATAAAAATAAAAATGAGGCGGTGTTTAAAAAAGAGGTTTTTAATTATTTAATCCTCATTTAAGAGACTATATAGAAAAAAGACATTTTGAAAAACCTTACTTAACATTCAGATCTCAATTAAATTTTTAGTCATTTGGTAAACAAAATAGGACGTGAAAAGACACATATAGCCATGAACAAACATAATACATTAACCTCATTTGCTCAATATTCATTCACTCTATTGTCTCTTTCTCTTTGTTTGGACCAAACAAGCGTTTACTCCTATCATCTCTCTTACTCTAAACCATAACATTTCTCTCTCATTCGTTCGTCGTCCAAACTCACTCAAGCTTGACAGCGTTGAATCGACGGTTAAATGATAAGAAAAGTAATTAAGGAGTCAAAATTTAGAGCGTATGATAATTTATATCAAAAGTTAGATATAAAGGAGGGAGAGAGATATATATTTAAACTGGCTAGACAACATGAACGAAAGACTATAAATATTGAAAGTGTCAGATGCATCAAAGACACTGATGAAAAGGTACTGGTAAAAGATGAGGAGATTATGGAACAATGGAGAAATTATTTTTATAATTTATTTAAAGAGAGTGATGCTAGGGAATCTAGACTAGAGTTGCCTAATTTATCTTCTTATAATTTATTTAATGAGAGTGACGCTAGGGAATTTAGATTAGAGTTGCCTAATTTATCTTCAGATAAGATTTATAGGTTTCATAGAAGAATTGAGACTTCGAAAGTTAGAATAGCACTAAGGAATATGAGAATTTGAAAAGTAGTAGGGTTAGATGAAATCCTTATAGAGATGTGGAAAGATTTAGGAGATATTGGGATAGAGTGGTTGACTAAATTTTTCAATGACATTTTGAGGACTAAGAGAATGCTTGACTACTAGAGGAGGAGTATCTTAATGCCCATCTATAAAAATAAAGGAGATGTTCAAAGTTGCATGAACTATCGGGATATAAAACTTATAAATCATACTATGAAACTTTTTGAGTGAATGATAGAATATAGAATAAGATATGGAACGAGCATAGAAGAGAACCAATTTGGATTTATGCCCAATCAATCAACCACTGAAGTTATCTAATTACTCAAAAGATTAATGAAAAAATATAGAGAAAAGAAGAAAAATTTACATATGCTATTTATAGATCTGGAAAAAGCTTATGATCGAGTACCTAGAGAAATTTTGTAGTGGGTATTAGAAAAGAAATAAGTATCCAATGTGTATATCAAGGTAATTAAGGATATGTATGAAAATATAGTCACTAGTGTCCAAACAGGAAGATGTGATATTTGTGCATTTCCTATTAATATAGACTTATATCAATGATTATTTTTAAGTTCTTATCTCTTCGTTCTAGTGATAGATGAGCTTACAAAACATATTTTAGATGGAATACCTTGGAATATGTTGTTTACAAATGACATCGTATTAGTTGACGAAAGTAAAATATGTCTTAATATTAAGTTAGAAAGATGGAGAAAAACTTTAGAGTCTAAAGGTTTGAAGGTTAGTAGAAGTAAGACGGAATACATGCATTAAAATTTTAGTAATGCCCGGAGAGACTGTGGGGCAGTCAAATTGGAGATGAAGAGGTGCCGAAGATTGATCATTTTAGATATTTAGGTTTAATGATTTAGAGCAATGACGAAATTGAGGAGGATATTACGCATAGAGTCAAAGTAGGTTGGCTAAAGTGGATAAGTGTAGTTGGGGTAATTTGTGATCGTAAGATTCCGTTGGAAGTTACAGAAAAATTTTACAAGACTACTATAAGACCAACGCTTCTGTATGGTTTTGAATGTTAGGCGGTAAAAATGAATCATATTCAGAAAAATGGGGTGACGGAAATGAGGATGTTGTGGTGAATGAGTGAGAAGACGAGAATGAATAAAATTAAGAATGAAAATATTATAGAGAATTTAAGAATAACACCCATCGAAGAGAAAATTAGAGAAAATCGTTTACAATAGTTTGGGTATGTGTATAAAAACTCCATAGAAGTGTCAATGAGAAAATGTGATTTAGTTCAAGTGTAGGGAGCTATTAGAGGAAGAGGTAAATCTAAGAAGATGTTGGATGAGACTATTAAAAATAATTTGATGACATTAAACCTGACAGATGGAATAACCCTTGATTAATCACTATGACGTAAATAGATTTATGTAGCCGATTCTACATAAGTGAGATAAAGACTTAGTTGTTATTGTTATAATTTCATCCATTTATGTTTTTTCAAATCAATCCAATCCTCGGAGAAAAGACAATTTTAAATATTTAATTCAAATTAAAATTTGAAATCTTACTTGTCAGAAAGTTTGATGAAGTAACCGCGTTGGTTGGTTCATGCGAATTGGGTCAACGCGGGAAGAAGTGAAATTTACTCTACTCCAACTCAATTGTAAGTGATTAAATAATGAGCACAATCAACAGATAGATCCAACGGTTGATATTTGCTGATTCTGTTCGTCATTGTACTCCCGACTCTCCATCTGCACCTCCAATTCACGTCTTCCAAACTCATTCTAATCCAATCAGTTAATCCTGCAAAAATCAGTTGATAGTTTGAATCTCCGTCTCTCTCTCTACAAATTTGCGCGCTACATATACATACACCGATCTATATATATATATCTACATATATCTGTTCATCCTTCTGTTTCTCTCTCCTTTTCTTTTCTCTCTCTCTCTCTCTCTCTCTCTCTCTCTCTATTCTATAGTTCTTCGTTGTTGCAGGCAGATGGATATGACAATGGACGAGTCCCTCTCGTTTTCCATTTTGTCAAGAATTAATGATGCACTACTCGCTGTGGAACAAATAGCTCGACGGTTTCCGAAGAATTCTATACAACCCACGCGACGAACTTGTAAGTTTAGGGTTTTCTGTAGTTCGAATTAGGGTTGCGTTTTCTATAGTCTTATATCATTTTCCGCCAATTGAAGCTGAATCTCACCTAATTAAATCCAGAACCTCTAGGATATCTTGAATTTCTTGTTTGTTCGAGATAAATACTTTGAAATACGTGGAATTTGTGCTGGACGAAGGTCTATAGGTGGACAAATCGGGAATTGTCTTACTTTTAGGGCTTCATATGGTTGTTGATAGTTCTATGCACTTTTCTGTGGTTCTGAGTTTCTTGAGGGTCTGAATGGCGGGAAGAAGGGAATTATGGATTCCAAAAGCTAGTGCTTCTAGTTTGAAAGAGCAAGCAGCGAGGACTATTCTTCGTATTGTAAAATCTCAAGGGCATACGTATATTGATCTCAGGGAAGACGGAAAGAAGTTCGTATTTTATTGTACTCTGTGCATCACATCATGTTACAGTGATACGATCCTGTTTCAACATTTGAATGGTAAAGACCACAGGGAAAGGTATGTTGCTGCAAAAACTACCTTGTTGAAACCGAATCCATGGCCATTTAATGATGGATTTCATTTCTTTCATGATTCGTGTAAGGAAAGCAATGACTCACCCTCCACGGATTCTAGTCGAAGCAGGTTGTTGGATCGAATTAGTCTGCTGGATGATGAAAATAATCTTGCTATCGTTAATGTTAAAAATTCGGCTCCAGGTGGTAATGGGCATGTTTCCGAGAAGAATTCAGACTCTTTACAGGGTGATGAAGATGATGGTAGTTCGTGTGATGCAAATATATATGATATAATCATTCCTGGGGTTCTTGTGAAAGGTGAACTTTCTGTCTTGGGAGTGAGGCTGGTGGGTGTAGGAAGGATTTCTGCAAGGCTCCATGTGAAGGAAGGCGTTTCAACTGAGATTAGTAAAATATGGTGCGAGTGGTTGGGGAAGAAGGATGATGGTGATGAGGATGAGGATGTAGGTATGATTCCAGAGCATGACTTCGCTGTTGTTACTTTTTCTTATAACTATGAGTTGGGTAGAACAGGGGTTTTGGATGATGTGAATTTGCTTCTGTCTAGTTCTCATTCGGAAATTGAGGTAAATGATGCTTTTGCGAACAAGAAAAGGAAAGCGCTTTCTGATCCAGGGTGTATTAGTGAGTCTTTGAGTAACCAAAATGATTCGTCTGGGGAAGAAACTCAATCTTCAAATTCAAGATCGATGTTAAAGGGACAGGATGATCAGATTGTGCATTTGAAATGTATGTCAAGTAAAACCAGAAGGAAAGAGTTGAGGAAACAGCAGCGTGTGGCTGCGGATAGAAAATGTGATATCTGCAAGCACAATATTCTGAAGGATAAAGATGTGGCGGCACTGTTGAACCAGGAAACGGGAAAACTTGCTTGCAGTAGTCGAAATGTGAACGGGGTAAGTCTCCTGTGAAGCTTTTTTCTTTTTCCCTTGTCATAAGTTTCTTTAGTGTATTAAGATTACAAATTCACATTTCATTTCTTCCAAGTCTTAGGCACGTTTTGGTAACAATTTTTTTGAATAGCTTAGAAGGAAAAGAAAGTCGGTAGTATGTTTTATAACACAAAAATGATATCTTATTGTTATCCATATAAATGATCTTTTAATCCCAAAGAATTTTGTAGACGACGGAAGAAATTTGGGTAGAGAGTCCCAATCTTTCAACAATTCAACCTCATAAAATATAAAAATCAAGGAAACGAAAAAAATGTATTTTATCGATTTTTAAAAGTATTTTTTGAATTGCAAAAAAATTGTTATTTTAACATTAAGACAATGTTTGGTAATGCTTTTTTAAAGTACTTTTTAAATAATTTTTTTTTTGGGACAAAAAAAAATTACTTTTTACTTGAAAACAAAAGTGATATATAAAAAACTTGTTTGACGGTGTGAAGATAATATCTTAGTATCAATCCTATAGATAATCAGTTAATCACTAGTTTCAAAAAATGTTCATACATGATTGAAAATTAATTATGGATAGATCCTAGTCCATCGATCTTCATCTATCTTTTACAATAAAAAAATTGAAAAATGAAGAGCAACTATTTTTTTTGATTTTCTGAAAAGGTACTTCAAAAACATGTTTTTACTTTTCTGATATTTTAAACTACTTTTCTGAAGTGCAAAATAAATGCTATTTTAAATACATTTTTGCTTAAAAGCAAAAAACACATTTAAAAAAGGTTATCAAACAATGTCAAGCACTTTTTTGCTTAATAGTAAAAGAATACTTTAAAAAACATTATTAAACTGTGCCCTTTTTTAATGATTTAAAAAAGAAAAAGAAAGTGTTTTTACTTTCTTGATTTACAAATTACTTTTTTTGTACTTTTTTTTAAGCCCAAATCAAACACTGCTTTTATTTATAAGTATTTTTTTTCCCTTAGAGCAAAAGAATACTTTAGAAAACAAGTGTTATCAAAGAGCAGCTTGTTCATTTAACGAGTATACAGGCATTTCATGTGTATCATGTGGCCTGCCTTATTCACTGGATACTTCTGCGTGAGTCGGAAATTCATGAATATCAGCTAGCTTTTCAAGAAGTGCGTCGGAAATCCAAAAAGAAAGGCAGATCCAAATCTAGTGACAGGGGGAAAACTGGTGAGAGTGAAGCTATGACTACGAGCAGTCAATTCAATTCTGTCTTCTGTATGGAGTGTCAGGGCACTGGCATAAATGTCGAAGGAGATGAATTGGAGCCACCGACCATCTCTCTCTCTCAGGTTTTAACTATATGCGATTTCTAAATTCCCCCTTAAATATATAAGAGTGAAAAACAAAGAGAACCCTTTTTTCACAACAGATGTACAGATATCAACTTAAAGTGGTCGAGGCACACAAAGCTTGGATGCGAAGTCCTGAAGTGCTACAGAATTGTTCGACGGGCATTCATTTTCCTTCCCAGTCTGAAGATGTGTATCAGGTTCTTCTCTCTCTCTCTGTGTGTGTGTATGTGTGTGTGTGTGCGCGCGCATAATTGTAAAGCAGGAATATTTTTTTTGAATTTCAGGAAACCGTGTTGCCGTTAAAGTTGTTGAACTTCTATTGTGCTGATGTATAGAGAGGTCTTGAAAAATCTGGTTTTAGGAAATTAGGGTTAAATGATCGACAAAGATGTACATCTGATCATAACAAGTGTTGCCTGTAAATTCTCTCTGATGATAACCGAAACTAGTGTACAATACTGGTGTATTCTGTAGCGACTACTTTCCTTCTGTAATTGAATTCAGGGCTTGACTTGACTCCTAAATTTAGATGTTTTTACGTTTCTTGTATGTTTTTGCTTTTTCTTACCCGTTTACTTGCCTTTCGCATCTGGAAATGTTTGGGTACTGGAAAGTGAGATTTCGTATTGGAAATCAATGCTCGGTGCGGAATGCTGAAACCTTTAAAAAAGCAGGTAGGCTGACCCTCATCAAATCTGTGTTGTTAGCCAAGTGGAATTGCTATATGTTGATCTATTTCTTCGAACTTGGGTGCTTGATAAAATCAACTAAATTCTCAAAAAAATTTGGTGTTGTGACTCCGTGTCTCAAAAATAGACGTCTTGTAAGAGGAGGATTGCCTTAAGGGATATATAACTTAGGATCAAGTAACATAAGCGATGTGGGATTCAACACGCCTTTTACGCGCAGGGTGGATTTTGATAAACCATTGCGAACAGATATTGGGTGACCCAACATCAATGTGAGATTCAACACGCTCCCTTATGCGCATGGAGGACTTTGACAAACCATTGCGAATGGATATCGGGGAGCGCATCATTGATGTGGGATTTTACACATCTAACATAAGACAAAAACTTGGTTATGATATCATGTAGAAAAATCAATGGGCCTAATTCACTCTCAAAAGACGTCTTGCGAGAGGAGAATTATTTTTGAGTTCATATATAATTTAGGATTAAATAACACAAGCAACAAGCAATGTGAGATTCAACACTTATTATACAGTCTTGAATTTCCTCTCAAATTGTTTTATGAATCTATTAAAAGTTCTTATGGGCGTAGTCTTGAATTTCCTCTTAAATTGTTTTATGAATCTATTAAAAGTTCTTATGGGCATATCAAAACGTAAGAATCAGACTTGAATGACTTCAGAATAATGTGATGATGAAATTGATCCAGCTTGTTATTTTTTCCCTTGTAAATTTTTTAAGAAGAAAAACTAATATATATATTTGGGCGGGAAGGAAAAGGGGGGGGGGGGGGGGGGGGGGAATAAGGAAACTATAAATAACTATAAAGTCCCTTAAAAATAGTCGAATGAGTAGTAAGTGAATATTTTCCATATAAAATTGCAATGAGGATCAATGGCTCCCGTATACTGGGATAATTAGAAAATTTTGACGCTATGTCTGTTATGTGGAATTCAAGACAGAGTTGAAATGACCATGGGAATGATCATTCAATTCCTATATTTGGTATATGAGATTAAATTTCATTCTCATTATCAAAGATTTCTTAATCTCATAAAATATAAGATTAATCAATATTAAGATAAATTTGATTTTAGTTAATACAATTATATGAGATTAGGTTTTAATTATTCATTGGTCAAAAGACGCGACCAAATACTAACTAAATATTTGAATTGAAATGAAATTTAGTTAAATTACGATTTTATCTTTTGATATTATTTCAATATCACATGTAATTCCTTTTGTTACCAAACATAGTAATGGTCATGATCATTCTATTTTATTACCATAATAATTCTATTCCTATTATCATTCCAATCTAACTACCAAACGCATCGTAAGGGTGATATTTTCAAATTTATAACAGACTAACTACCAAACGCACTGTAAGGGTGATATTTTCAAATTTATAACATAAGACTAACGTGAGATTTTTGTCAAACTTCAGGGGTACAAAGTGTCAAAACCCCTTTGTTCCCAGGCAAATTAATGTGGCAATGTAGAGGTGTGGGCTTAGGACTTTTTGTTTTGGGAAGACAAAGAAGTGACCCCCCTTTTCGGCCGCCCCTACGCCTTAGCAGGAAACGTCAAACAAAAAGACAAAAATTTGGACAAAACAGAAAAGCAATGCCGAACAGAAGATTACTTCATTTTCTTGGAAGATTCTGTATATCTCTCCATCCACCACCCTTCCATAGGGGTAATCATGTGCTAGACCGAGCTGATCTAGGGCCAGACTTTTATTACAAAAAAATATTAGGCCTTAACTCGATTAGACTTTACTTTCATGCCCAAGCTCGACCCTACGAAAGAAAAATCAAACCCAAGCCCGGCCCTAGGCCTGACCCTATATTCTTTTTTTAATTTAAAACTTAAACACTAAAATAACAAATAAAAATTAAAAAAAAGTACAATTTAGACCCTCTAACTATTGATATATTTTTAAGTGGTCCCTAAAAGTTTCAGCGTTTCATTTTAAACTCTCTACGAAACGGCTTTAATTGGTCATTCTGTTAGAGATTCTGTTAAAACTAACGGAATCTCATGGGTAAATGCATCATTTTACATTTTTAAAATTTTTCTAATCATTTTTAATATATATATATTTTTTATTTTTTTTTTAATTTTTTTTTTTTGAGATTTCCCTCTCTTCCTCTCCCTCCTTTCCTCTCTCTCATCCCTGTAAGAGGGGGTGGTTTCACCCCCTCTTACGGGGGGTGAACCCACCCCTGTTACAGGGGGTGGTTTCACCCCCTGTTTTAGGGGGTGTTTCTTACGGGGGGTGAACCCACCCCCGTTACAGGGATGGTTTCACCCCTCTCTTGCGGAGGTGAGAGGGAGAGAGGGAGGGAGGGAGCGAGGTGGCGGGGAGAGGGAAGGAGGGAGAGGGAGGTTGCAGGGGGTGAGTTCACCCCCTGCCTGATGGCGGGGGGAGAGAGAGAGAGAGGAAATAAAAAAAAAAAATTATTAAAAAAATTTAAAAACTATAAAAAGACCATTTTGTCTCAAGATTCTGTTAGCTTTAACAGAATCTCTAACGGAAGGACCAATTAAAGCCGTTTCGATACGTAGAGGCTTTGAAATGAAACGTCGAAACTCAGAGGGATCACTTATAAATCTGTCAATAATTAGAGGGTTTAAATTGTACTTTTCTCTAAAAATTATAAAATACATTCATCCACATTCTACACTAAAATAATATACATTCATCAATGCTTGCATATTAACGAGTTTACATGAAAATACAATATCTTACATACTAGAGTTTGCTTCTGATGACTATATATATATATATATATATATATAGATTGTAATTAATTATCGGGCTGGACCGGGCCGATCCTAAAAAAATTGGTCTTGCTCGCCCTAATTTTGATCGAGCCTTGAAATCTGAGCCCTAGTCCTGTCCATGGGCTTAAACTCAAGCCCAAGTCCTTAAAAAAAAAGTTACTAGGCTTAGCGGACCGGGAGGGCCCTGGGGCTCATGACCACCCCTGCCCTTCCATTATACTCTTCTTCCCTTTTAACTGCAACCATATGGTGGAGCCTTTGCATGCATTTGTTTACGTAGAAAGAAAAAAAGCCTGTTGATATGGAAGAAAAATAAGAAGAAAACAATATACGAAGAAAACTATACAAATTTGAAAGTAATTTTTTTCCACGTCAATTTGGAGAAAAAAATGAAAGTGAGTAAGAGAGTTTTCAAGAAATTAATAAAGTTATAGTTATATCCTTGAAAATAAAATTTTTAATTTATTTTCATAAGATACGAGTGTAAAATAGTAAATTACATTAAGTGAATCATTTTTTTTTCCCTAACTAAACAATAATAGAAAAATTAATATATTTTTTTTTCACAATAAATAAAAATACATATCTCTCATTTTTCTTTTCTTTCTTTTTTCCCTCCAAATCAAACATACATAAATATTTCATTGGAGTGTTCTATATAAGACCATTTCAAATTTTGAGTTTTCAATTGCAATATGTTTTTGAAAATATTATTTTATATAAGTTTAATATTTTTAGAATTATTATGTAAATTTATGGTATAAATAATATTTGATAATTTCTGGAGGTTAAATGGTAATTTTAAATTGACTTTTAAAAGTTTTATGACTATTGTGTGATTTAATAGGGAATTTGATTATTGGGTATATGTCATTGACTTCCCCTGTCATTTTACACTATATCAGATATCTCCCCTGTTATTTTATAAATATCAGAGACCTCCTATGTCTTTTTACTTAAACATCACTTACCTTCCTTATTAATTAAAAAATAATAAAATATTTATTATAATACCAATTTTACCCTTGACTATTTAAAAATAATTAAATAATAAAAAACTAAAATACATTAATAACCCTTTAATTTATATATATTCATCGTCACCTCCTACCATTGCACCCCCCCCACCTCCAACCGCCGCCCACAACCCACCACCTGCCGCCACCTCCTACTGCCACTTTCTACTGTCGCCATCACCTAACACCCTCCGCCACCTCCTACCGCAGCCACCCACCATCTCCCACCGCCACTACCCACCCCCATTTTAAAAAAAATATATTTTTTGTAACCATTTCATTTAAAAAATAATTAACCCTTTCATTAACCCTTTTCTATCTCTTTTCGGTGGTGGTGGGGGTTGGTGGTGGCGGCGATGGGCGGTGGCGGTGGGTAGTGGTGGCGACGATGGGTGGTGGCAGGGAAGTTGGGCGGTGGGTAGTAGGAGGTGGTGTTGGGTGGCGGCGGTGGGAGGTGGCGGTGGCGGCGGGTGGTCGGAGTTGGGCGGTGGTGGTAGCGGTGGGAGTTAGGTAGTGTTGAGAAGTAAATATAATTACTTAAAAAGTTAAGGGTAAAAAATATAATTTTAAAAATAGAGGGGTGCTAATGATTTTTTAAAAAATAAACTAAGGGCAATTTTGGCCAAAGGGAGGTAAGTGGTGTTTAAGCAAAAAGATAGGGGAGATATCTAGTATTTGTAAAAATAATAGAAGAAGTATCTAATATAGTGCAAAATGATAGGGGAGGTCAATTACATATATCCTTTCATTATTTGATCCTTATAAGATAGTGTATTGAGAAAATGATCCTCCAAATGCCTACATTAAGTTTTTGATCCCCATAACCTTCTTAAAGTTTAGTCCTCGGTCATTGCCTCTTATTTGTGTTGTATTTACAATTTATGTCATTCTATTAAAAAAAGTGAGTATTTATTTTTTTAAAATCCACCAAATCATCAAAATTATCCCATGCGATTCACAGTTGATAAAAATTAAAAACAAATACACAAAATTAATCCATGAAAATCATCTTTTCAACGATATGAATTTCAATTTTTTTGGGTAACGTTTTGCTAATTTGTGAATGTTCATGTTTTTTGGAAATTAAGATCTGAGAAAGAGAGCAAATCTACATGAACATTCAAACCAACATTCCTAATACACACGTTCACTGTCTGAATAACAAATCAAAATCTGCGAATATTTACAAAAATCGTAAATTCAAAACGTATCTAACAAAATTGACATTAATATTCATAAAATCGAAAAATCAACATCCACCAACCCACACACCGAGAATGAACATCAGATCTGTGTATTTTCACATGAACATTTACCGAGATCTAAAAAATGGAGAGATAGAAACCAGATATGAGAACATTCAAACCAGATCTGAGAAATGAGAAATATCTCAACATGAACATTCAAACAGCACACATAAACAATCAACAAAACAACAAAAAAAAAAAAAAAAATCTAAAACAGATCTAATCGATTGCAAAACATTCACAGAAAACAAAACACACATGAACATTCACAGAAAACAAAGAGACACACCGGTATGAATATTCACATACGATGAACAGGGTTGAGATCTAGAATCAACCACCACAATATCAATTGTTGTGAATATCCACCGCCAAATTGTTCACCACAATCCACAAAACCCTACCGCAATCCACCATTGGGCGGTTCATCGTCTTGACCTTTGCAGATATGAATGAGAGAGAAAGAGAGAGCGAACAACCGCAGATCTGGACGATAGAGGAAGAAGATGAGCATCGAGTTGTCGGTTCACGTCGTCGAAGGCGAAGGGACGCGACATCGACGAAGGCGAACGGACGGCGACAATGGCGATTGCGAACAGACAGTGGCGGCGACGGTGACTGTGTAGATAGAAATGAAAAATATGGAGATTGAATGACAGTGACGGTGGCGGCGATCGTGGTTGGGCATAAATTGTTCGGCGGAGGTGGTTGGTTGTCATTCGTCTGTGGCATTGAGATCGAGAGAAGGGATTGGGGGAGGCGGCTGTAGGCTGTGTAAATCTGAATGATATTTTGAAATTTAGGGTTTCATGTATATATATAAATGTATAGTTGTCTATTTTTTTTTTTTTATTTTGAAAATGACTTTTCTATAAGAATATTTTTCAAAAGGGTTAAAAAATAACTTTTTTCAAAAAAGGAATAAGTGAGGAAAGAGAAGCTCAAACAACAAAAAACCTTATTTAAAATATACTTTTAAGAGTTTTGAGATATAATTAATATTTTTATTTTTATTTTAAGAGGGATATATATTATATGTTTTTTTGCTGTAGCTTTTGGCAAAAAAAAAAAAAAAAAAAAAAGATAACAAAAAGAAAAATAAAATTTATACCGTCGCGATTTTGGTTCGGATTTTAGGTAAAATTTCTAACTCTTTTAATATATGTATTTAATCTCTACTTGTATTGTGTGATTTATGTTATTACTGTTATAATTGGTTGTTTTTATGAGATATCATGATCATGTATTATATGAAAATTAAGTGAGAAACATGTCTATCTGCTTTTTGTTGTATTGATTAGATGCACGTTTATATATTTATTTGGGATTTGATTGAATACACGTATTAAGAGGGTTAAAATTCTACTGAGCGTTGGCTCACAACCCCACAATTTTGATTGTAGGGCCGGTGAGAATGGTGATGCGCGTGAAATTCTATTTGAATTTCTATCTAATTTGTAATAATTATATTAATTATTTACTGTTGTAAAATTGACTCGATAAATTGATAATTATAATTATCGTCGTCGTATGGTAAAATTTCTCAGATTTATGTAATAAATATTGATCATTCTGTTTTAATATGAATTCTCCAAGGGGAGAAATCGTGTGGCTATCCTGGAAAACTGGGTCGTTACATCAATAGAAGGATCGTAAAATATTTTTCTTTTTTTAGTGTAGAAACAATAGGGCTTGGGGTTTTGAACATATAAACTTATAAGTTTTACATTTAGGAAGAGAGTTTAGTGTAATTAGTTATAAAAATATTCTAGATTAACAAATTACAACATAAAATGACATAATCGAAATTTGTACTACAGTGTATTGATTAAATACTGAATGTAAAATAAGAAGAAAACACTTTTTGTATGACTGAACAAAAACTAAAATAAAATATTAGAAAGAAGGAGATCAAGGCAACAATTTGACTATTTTTCCTTAACGCAGATTTTGCCCCTACGCTTACAGTTTAGACTAAGTGGCTGTCTCCCAAAATACAAAGATCAACAACTATTGGTACTAGCACTGAAAAACCGAAAGCTCAACGAACAAAAAAGTGTTGAAACTCTCTCAAGACAATGAACTTTCTCAAAAACTCTTTCAAGAACAATGAACTCATTAAAAAACAAAACAAAACATGAATGCAAGTTTAAGATTAGATGTCTATATGTTGAGAAATGTCTACCCTTTTATAGGAAACATAATTAATAACTGAAACTAATGAAGAGACTGATTTTTAACTCTTGAATTAAGAACCAGTAGTCAATTTTATAACTCCTACCAGTTACATATATGAACATCCTTTAAATTTTGTAATTCTCTGCAGTTTCGAATCTGAACAGTCACACTCTTTATGGGAATAATTTGATTTATGGATTAATTTTGTCTAAAATGACACCACCTAAGCCCAAGTCCAATACCAAGCCCGAGGCCGAGGTCGGCCCAACTTCTGGGCAGGTGGTTTGTCGATCAGCGGCGGAGCACTCACGGGTATGGTTTTGTTTATGTTATAATCGTTAGTCTATTTTTTGTTTACATTAGGTCAACGCCCTAGGGGGTTTACCTTTAAGAGGTAACACAAGTAATAATAAATGACTCCTCATATTCTTTAGTTACCAATGTGGGATAATTCACACGATACATCAATCAACAATTTTAAGTGGATACTTTAAGGAACAATTTTAATTCACATTTAAAGGATGTTTTTTGCAAATAAATATTCCACATTTATTTTTTCACGAAGAATAATATATTGATATATTCATATGTCCCAATTTAATATTGGGTCCGACAAATAATTGAGTCATAAAATACCCAAAAATAAATTATTTTTATATAACAATCTGCCCATAAACAAAAATGGATTCGATAAACATGCATATGTAATTGAGACTCGTAAGAGGGGGGGAGAAAGAGAGAGAGAGATTTCGACCTTAAACCTTCCCTAGTAATAATCTATCGCATTTACTCAGCCAAACAGTAAACATGATGTCAAGAATTGTTTGCCTTTTGTGTAAACCAAGACAATATAAACTACACAGTTATTTTCTTGACATTTTTCGTTCTACGGTTGTGTTCATTTTAGCCCTGAACACCCTAGTATTTCATGAGTGCTTTGAGAGTATTTAGCCTTTTCATTCTCCCAAAGCCGATCCCATTCTCTTATATAGGTAATTTTCTATAAAGAGTATCCTACTATACCACACTTGAAATTTTCAAGATATAGAAATCATTAAAAGTAATACTCATCCTTAACCGTATTGCAGTTATCACTATTATATAATAGGAATGAATCGTACATTTTGTTTACTCTGTGATACATTCACAGTCACCTTCATAAATCAGTTGTCTCTTTGAACTTAGGTCTTGGGATCTCTAATCAACTATGTTGGGTTTCTATTATGATGACTAGTTCATAATAGACTTTAAGTACATTCCCCTCGATCAATGGTTTACTCTATCTTGTGTAAGACTTTTGGTTAAGGAATCCGCAATGTTATCTTTTAACTTAGTAAAGTCAATTGAGTTAACTCCATTAGAAATTAACAGTCTCACGGTATTATTCCTTTGACATATTTGTCAAGACTTACCATTATATATACTATTTTGTGCTCTTCCGATTGTTGATTGGCTATCACAGTATATACAGAATGCTTGCCTAGGCATATTCCATGTTGGAATATCTTTTGGGAATTGTTGAAGTCACTCTATTTCTTTTACTCCTTAACTAAAGTAATAAATTCATATTTCATTATGAATCTGACAATGAATGTTTGCTTAGAGGATTTCCATGACGCGTTAGCTTCTCCTAATACAAAGACATATCCAATCATGAATTTGGTGTCTTTAGTATCAGATATCTAATTTGCATCATTATAACCTTCGAGTACTTATACATATCTCGTGTAATATAAACCATAATTTTGATTATATAATAAATATCTAAAAAAATTCACTATAGTTTTCTAGTGTTCTCTACTTGGATTGCTAGTGAATCTACTTAATTTACTTACTGCCTAAGCAATATCAGATCTTATTCAATTTATAATATACAATAAACTGCCTATTATTCGAGAATACTCCAATTGAGATATGCTCACACCAATGTTCTTAAAAATATATTGATTAACATCTATTGGTGTTCTTGCTATACATGAATCATCTTTATTAAATTTTTCAAGAATCTTCTCAATGTAATGAGTTTGTGATAAGATCAATCTTTCAAAAGTTCTTGGAATTTTAATTCCAAGAATGACATCTGTTTTTCCCAAATCCTTAACATTTGTTTGGTAGATTTTAGGATCTCATCACTACTGCCAATAATAAGCATGTCATCTATGTATAAGCGTACAATAACATTACTAGACTATATTGTTTTACAATAGACACAGTTGCCATATTCGTTAATCTTAAAATCATTTGATAATATAACATTGTCCAATTTCTCATACCATTATTTTGGCGCTTGCTTTTCAAGAATTTTACAAGTGTCTAGGAACCACAAATTCCTCTAAATGTTTTATATAGATTTCTTCGTCTAATTCAACATTCAAGAATGTAGTCTTAACATCCATTTAAGGCATCTCAAGTTTATGTGTAGCTAGAATTTCTATTAACATACATATAGATATGATTCTTGTTACTGGTCAATAAATATCGAAATAATCTATGCCATCTATTTGCTTGTAACCTTAGCTACAAGTATTTTTCTTTATATTTGTCAATTGATCCACCTACTTTCAATTTTTTCTTAAAGATCTATTTACATCCTATTGGTTTCGTTTCAAATGGAAGATCCACTAGTTCTCAAGTATGATTCTGTAAGATAGACCCAGTTTCACTATTCACAACTTGTTTCCAAAGAGGTGCTTCAAGTGTAGACATAGCCTCCCAAAATGTTTGAAGTTCATATCCTATCATATAGGTATAAATACCAGGACCAAAAAATTTAGAAACTTTTGTTCTTTTACAATGTCTACATTTAATTTCATCATCTTGGAAATTACTAGATATAGTATCATTAGTGCTCTTTAAAGAACTCGACTCAACTAGAGTCTCACAAGGAAGAAAAACATTATCAAAGAATGATGGATTTCTCGATTCAATAATCGTGTTCTCATACACATTTTCAATTTATAAACCAAAAATTGATATGCACTACTATGTTGTACATATCCAATGAATACACAATCAATAGTTTTTATCGTATTTTAACCTGGTTAGGATAAGGAACAATAACTTTTGCAAGACACCCCCACACTTTTAGGTATGAATATGTAAATTTTCTACATTTCCACAATTGATAAGGGAGCCTATTTAATTTTTATGAGGTAACTTGTTTAAAACCAAATTCTCTATTAAAACAGTCTCTCCCCATAAGTTCTGAGGTATACCAGAATTTATTAATAAAGAATTTTTTTTTTTTTAAACTTATGTTCTTTCTATCATCAACTCCACTTTGCTGAGATGAATAAGGTGTTATAGTTTGGTAAATTATTCCATATTGTGCATACAACTCACCAAAAAAGGTGAAACATATTCTTTACATCTATCACTACGCAACACTTTAATCTTTACTAGGTTGATTTTCAACTTCAATCTTATAATGCACAAACATATTTAATACTTCATGTTGATCCTAGAAGTTTTGATGATCCAATTAACTTAGATGTTTTAAGAAAAAAATTCGTTTATTGAGTATTTCAAATTTTAGTTCTGATGATTCAATGAGAAAAAGACTAGTTATAAAGAAGATTGATAAAGATCGAGACGGTTATAATGAAGATATTGAAAAAAAAAAATTAAAAGAGAAGATTTTTTTTTTTTTTTTTTTTTTTTTTTGTTTTTGTATTTCTAGGTAAAATAAACTCTATTATTTTTAAGCTTAATGCAACTCGATTAGAATCACGCACGACACTTAAAACTGACTTGAAATATTTTTAAATTGATTATAAGTGATAAATTAATGTGATCAAATGATTTTCCTAAGTACTCAATCAATAAAATATTTGAAAATTTTGTTTTTTCGCCTTGATGGTCGACTGCCCCATAAACCTGTTGACTAATTGATTCAAGATGGTGCCTTTTAGTTTTAGGCTATTTGGTTAACTGACAAGTTATACGGTTGATTTAGAGCTTAAAATGGTTGGCCAACATGTTGTTCAATGGCTAGCATTATGTACATTGGAGGTCAAACGGTCGACCATTTGATGCTCCAGTCGACCGATAGTGTCTGTTTAAGAATTTGATTAGAATAGTTTTCAAAGATTTTCTACCCATTTTTCAATCATTTGAAAGTTAGAATATATTATTTAAATGGGTTTTAACTGTAAATATGTATCTTATATTTCGAAGATCTTTTGATTTAGTTCATATATTTCCTGATTTTCTGATTTATATTGATTAAACATCTTTTTATCCTTTTGGGTTTTAAATTGAAATATTTTTGGGACTAAATTGTGTATATTAAAAGTTCTATTCTTGGTAAAATAAAGTTTATTTGAATATATCTTATATATGGGGTATATATATGCCATTTTTTAGCATATCTTTCAAAATATAGCCGTTATAGGCATTGTTTAAATCTCTCATATATAGATCTGCGAATTTAATTTTAAATCATCAAGAATAAATATTATTTTGGATTTCTAAAAGAGAGGTTATATTTTTTAGAAAAAAATTTGTGAAACATTCTTGATCAAAAAAAGGCTTTTATTGAAAAATCAGGTTTGATTCTATATCGCTATTATTCGTATTTTTATCAAGGAAATCTCGGTGTGATAATTCTATTTATATTTTATTGCTCAAATTGATTGTGCTCTACATGATCCATATATATCTAAATATTTGGTTGTTATATTTATTAAGAAAATTATTTTTTATTACTGAATATCATGAAAATATTTTTAAACAATTTTTGTCTAAGAATCTAATCAAGAAAATATATGTTCTTTAATTGTTGAAAAATCAAATTTATTATCGCACATAATTTTTATCACTAGCCTATCGGGATACTAATTGAGTTTAAATTTGAATTGAGATGGTAGAAGCTCCTGTGAGAAGAAACTTGTTAATTTTCTGTATTTAAGAGGTGTATCTTAGACCTAATTGTACCTGATCTAGTGAGAGTGGATTAAGGATAAAGGAACGTTGCCTAATCAGGGTTAATCATGCGCTTGGAAAAATGATAGGTTTAATTCTGAATTTATGAAAAGAATTAGGTTATCATGTGCCTGGGAAAATGATAGGCTTGTTTAGAAAAGAATTAGGTTAATATTGTGCCTCTGAAAAGGACTACAATTGTTTGGTTTCTACATGGAAAAGGTATGGAGACTAGTGGATTGCAAATTCCCTACTAAAGCTCAAGAGAGAGGACATATCCAAGAGTAGCTTGTCAAACCTCTAAAGATCTTTATATTAATTTCTCTATTCTTATCTGTTTGGTTGTGCACTTAGTTAAACACATTTCCATAAATATCAAGATAATAACTGGTTAGGAAAATTGAAATGGTTTGATTTGATAATTTATTTGTTGATTTTTTTTAACTATCCAATTCACCACCCCCTCTTGACTAGATCTTTGAGCCAACAATTTATTTTTGCATATCAAAAGATAAACATAATAGTATCTCGTACAATCATTAATAAAAATAAAATAAATAAATAAAGTTTTTTACCTCTACTTTGTATAAATTTTAAATCACAAACATATGTGTGCACTAACTCTAAAGGTTCTGTTTTTTGTTCAATCGAATGAAAATAAGTTCGAGTCCATTTTGACTCCAAACAAGTTTGACGTTTGTGACTTGTATTATTTTGACATTTAGAAATTAAATTCATATTAGTTAATTTACGTAAAGTATCATAATTAAAATGTCCCAAACAATTATGCCACATATCCAAAGACTTATTCATATAAGCAGAAGAAATACTTGATTTATTATTATTATTATTATTATGATTATTATTATTATTTGGGATTACATATATTATATTAAGCTTGAAAAGGCCTTCATTCATATACTCTTTTCCAACATACATATTGTTGATGTCAAATTTTGGTTGACACCAGCGGTATGGTCCGATCAGCCTTGGATGGAGTTGGAAAGGGCTGGAGTGGAGATCTTCAGTTCGTGTTGCCTCTGATCAGCGGAGAGGTCTATGGTTGGGAAAGAGAGGGCCTGTATTGGAAAGGACTCAAAAACCTTCTGGACCGAGAAGGGGAGGACCAAAACACCTTATGGTCCTTAAAAAGATGAATAAGAGCTTGGAATGGAGTAGATCCGAGAAGAAGAAAGCTGGGATGCTTTCTGATTCGGGAAGGCAAAAGTTTGAGATGGGTAGTAACCTGTCACCTGCACACGTAACCTGACCGGGGGTATCCCGGAAAGCTCCTCCGACGTAGGAATTAGCGTACAGGGGGAAGATTTATAAAATTTCTATCATGTAGAGATAGCAAATTTCATGTGCGCTTGGAGTAAATTTTTCTACCTTTGGGAGAAATTGTATGCCTTCCTTTTTATAGGCAAGAAGTGGATTAGATTAGGACTTTAAGTAAGGATTAGTGTATCTTCAATCATCACATCAATATTTCAACTTGGGAGATGACCAATGGGAGGATGGCAAGAGGCCCTTGCCTTAACCATATTGGAAGATATTTAGTGATATTTTTCATTTGGAAAAGTAGCTATGATGACATTTGTGGATACTTTAGGATGTTTTGGGATATTTTGGGATACTTATGGGATATATGTGGAGATATTTGTGAACAGAAGGACACTTTCATGCTACACCCAAGATGAGGAATTTGACCCCTGCCCTTCCCAGATCTGTGCCCGAGATGGGGTATTTAACCCCTGCCCTTCCTGGATAGCCGAAGGCGGGAAGGAGAGTTATATAGAGCTTCTTACCCTGCCCTTCCCAGATAGCCAAAGACGGAAATGGGGGCTTTGCTGAGGAGGTTGTGGAGTTGATTTGTGAGACAGGTAATGCCATTATGGAGAATGTCGACATGGGGAAGGGTTCTCCATCCCGACGGTGGCTCACCTTCCCTTCCTGGAGAGTGCTGTTAGTTGTCCTTGGAGTGGTGTCGGCTAAGGTCTGCGCCTGCCCGGTATAATCTTCACACTTAATCCTTGATAGGAGTTGATCATGATAAAGAGTCGCGGATATGTGGTGGTCTCCGATTGATTGCGTTGAAGTGACCATTTTTACACTCATCAGTAGCCCCTACTCCTTAGTAGCGAGGTACGAGGTACTAAGGAGTAGTATTGATTCCTCCGCCTGTTGACGGAAGTTCGCCCCATCCCGATCCTAGAAACGCTGAGATGGGAAGGAATTTGAGCTTGGAAAGGTGCCTGATTATGGAATTTAGTTTCTGCTCGGTGGATTGCCTCAACTCATCTTTGAGATAGACTTGAGTCCTGCTCGTTCATTGGTGGGTTCTCCTTAGTGGGTCTCATCCTTGAGCTTTTTTGGGTTATCCCAAATTTATCTTTACAGGAGCATCGTCCCTTTATGTCGCCTGAGCTTAGCTCGGCTGTCAGGGGTGGGATGCTTGGCTGTAGGCCCTCAAACCCGATCGATGTTCTACCATCGGAAGATGATAGCCAGCAACCCCCAGGTTGCAAACTACTGACTTGTGGAGAGGGTTTGGTTACACCCCTAAGGTGGTGCGTCGGGATGGGCTTCTTTGTAGAGATTACCCTCGATATTGCGTGTTGGGATACCGTTTCTTCATGCAGATCACCCCCGACACTGGGCGTCGAGATGGCATTGCGTTATGGAGATCACCCTCGACGTTGGGCGTCGAGATGCCATTTCTTCGTGGAGATCACCCTCGACGCCGGGCTTTGGGATGATGTTGAGAAGAATCATTCACAATACCGGAGTCGGGATGAGACTTGGGGGGTCAGAATACCATTGAGGAGAATCATTCATGACGCCGAAGTCGGGATGAGACTCGAGGGGTTAGAATTCCATTGAGGAGAATTACTTATGACGCTAAGAGTTGGGATGCGTATTTGGAGAATTATTCACGACTCAAGGGGTCGGAGTGCTACTGATGGAGATAGGCTAAAGGGCTGCACATTTCCATCCAAGATGGGAAGGGGGTTGCACTTTCCCGCCATTAACAAAATTTGAAGAATGGAGAACTAGTTGAACAAAACATTTTTTCCATTGAAAAGTAGTTTCCTTACAAGTTTCAAAATGCGAAAGTTTTTACAAGTCTATTGGAGCTCCCCCTCTAAGACAGTAGTGTTTCAAGTGCTTCGCATTTCGGGGATGTCTCAGGGGGACTCTCTCTTCCATTTCTAGTTCATAGGTGCCAGGATGGGGTTTCTTCTTCGTGAGGGGCCAGGGGCTGTACATCCTCGCCCGAGATGGGACGGAGGGTTGTTTATTCCCACCTCTGCTCAGCTTTTTATCTTCTCAGCTCTTCCCTTTCTCGGCCCCTTCCTGGTCTCACTTCATGGTGTCTCTGATGTCTGCCTCATAGAAGCTCGTACCTCTAGAAAGAGCGACATCCAAGTTTGGTGTGGGCCAAGAGCATAGATCATAAGTTAGTTTTCGATGCCTTAGTCCGTCAATGAAAGCGTTTAAGGCTACAACATCCATAATGCCTTCGCCATACAAGCTTTCCTCGTGGAATCTAGTCACGAAATCACCCAAATTTTCTCCAATGTCCTGTTGAAGTGCGAGAAGGTGAGTTTCCGTTTTGGGTCTTCTTCGAGAACAGTCAAACAGGCCATGAAGAGTTGTTCCAATTGAGTGAATGTTGAGATTAAAGCTGGAGTTAACTCTCGGAACCAGGTGCTGTCTATTCCGGTGAGGGTGAGAGGAAATGACTTATACCTCACTCTCAGGGAGGCCGTGTGCATATCCATAAAAGCAACAAAAACGGAGAGGTGATCAACGGGGTCAGTAGTACCGTCGTATGGAATTATTTACGGGCTAGGGAACCTGTACGAAACCACCTCAAGCACAATATTACCAACAAAAGGAGACCTTATCCTGGAAGGGAGTCCAACGGTCCCTCCGAGGCCTTGTATCTGCACGAGCGCTGCCTCTATTTTGGAAACACGTATTTCCAATGTAGTTTCTCCCCTGGGCGGTGCTGCAATATGGTGATCCTCTGTCTGGAAACCCTGGGAAGGCAAAGGCGTATTATTGCAAGCGGCCGGAGGGGCCAGATCTCACTCTCTCACCGATCGAACACGCGGATGAGGCTGATTTCCAGGGACGTGCCCTTCAGAGTGAATCACACGTTCTAATTCTTGGTGGTGATCGTCACTCCATGCATGCTGGAGAATCGGTCCCCCTCGGTCAGGAGCCGGTGGCAGACGATGTTCCTCTCTCCTGTATTTCGGAGAATCGGTCCCTGCTGATCCAGGGCCGGTGACAGGCGGGATATAAGAATGTCGAGACAAGTTTGAAACTGAAACAACTTGCATTCAAAGTTATCAAGTCGCATCGTGTCCGCAGCTCTGGAAGATGGTCCATTGTGGGCTTCTGTAGGTGGGGCTGACGGGCCCGCTTGGTTGATATGGAGTGCATTTTCTTCTTCTTCTTCCGGGATGGGGACAATAGTCCTCGCATCCAGCCTGACATTTTTTTACATTTCTCCAGTCGGGTTGCTATCCACCGTGCTGTTAGGGTCTCTTGGTCGCTAAGACTGACCAGACCTTGTATTCATTTAACCTCTAGCCGAGATGAGAGCAGATGATGATTGGAAGAAGGCTTTTAATAGGGTTTCCCATAGATGTCACCTAACGGTTGATGTCAAATTTTGGTCGACACCAGTGGTATGGTCCGGTTAGCCTTGGATGGAGTTGGAGAGGCCTGGAGTGTAGATCTTCAGTCCGTGTAGCCTTTGATTTGCGGAGAGGTCTCTGGCTAGGAAGGGGAGGGCCTGTATTGTAAAGGACTCAAAAAAACCTTTTGGACTGAGAAGGAGAGGACCAAAATGCCTTATGGTCCTTGGAAAGATGAATCAGAGCTTGGAATGGAGCAGATCCGAGAAGAGAAAAACTGGGATACTTTCTAATCTTGGAAGGAGAAAGTTGGAATGCTTTCTGATCCGAGAAAGGAAAAGTTTGAGATGGGCAACAACTTGTCACCTGCACACGTAACCTGTCCAGGGGTATCTCGAAAAGCCCCTCTGGCGTAAGAATCAACGTACGGGGGAAGATTTATAAAAGTGCTATCATGTAGAGGGAGCAAATTTCATATGTGCTTGGAGTAAATTTTTCTACCTTTGAGTAATTTTATACCTTCCTTTTTATACGAAATGAGTGGATTAGATTAGGGCTTTAAGCAAGGATTAATGTATCTTCAATCATCACATCAATATTTCAACTTGGGAGATGGCCAATGAGAGGATGCCAAGAGGCCCTTGCCTTGACCATATTGGAAAATATTTAGTGATATTTTTCATTGGGGAAGGGAGCCATGATGACATTTGTGAATATTTTGGGATATTAATGGATACTTATGTGATATTTGTGGAGATATTTGTGAAGATATTTTTGAAAGGACACTTTTCTACTGTGCCCGAGATGGGGAATTTGACCCTTTCCCTTCCCGAATAGCTGGAGGCAGGAAGGGGAGTTATGTGGAGCTTCTTGCCCTACCCTTCCCGGATAGCCGAAGACGGGAAAATGGGCTTAGCTGACGAGCTTGTGGAGTTGATTTTCAAGACAGGCAATGCCATTGTGGAGAATATCGAGATAGGAAAGGGTTTCCCATTCCGACGACAGCTCGCCATCCCTTCCTGGAGAGTGTTGCTAGCTGTCCTTGGAGTGGCGTGGGCTAAGGTATGCTCCTACCCAGTACAATATTCATACTTAATCAATGATAGAATTTGATCTTGATGGAGAGTCGCGGACACGTAGCGGTCTCTGATTGGTTGCATTGGAGTGACCATTTTTACTCTCATCACGTATCATTTGTAGTAAGCATAATTTTTTCAGACTCGAACACTAGCCTAAATCTTTTCTTACTTAGCAACAATCCAGAATTCAGATTGTTATGGATGTCTAGTACATCCATTACATTATTTAAAGTAAGTTCCTTACCAGAGGTCATATTCAGTACAACCTTTCCCTGTCCATCAACCATAGAAGTTGAAAAGTTCCTCGTATAGAGCATATCCTCAGATTCCACCGGTTGATAAACGTTATCTAAGTATATATGGTGGGTAGCACCAGTCTGCACATATCATTCTCCAGGATTGTACATAAGATTGACTTTAGATATAATTGGTGACAAAATCATCTCGAACATCTCATTAATAAGGTTTTCTACCTCGTTACATGAGCATGTTTATTAGGCTTCTTAGATTTCTCTATTAAAACTTTCTTGCGACAATCTTGAGCATGGTGTCCCAACATGCCACAAGTATAGCAATTTTTCGTGAACTTTTTGTTAGTATATCTTTTGTATGAGCTTGATTTAGATTGCTTTCGCTTGTTGAAGATTTTTGTGAGTTGCTATGACATGGGATTTTGACATCATAGATTGACGACCCTCACGTTTAGAAGAAATCTAATACTCTTATTCGATTATTAGTTTCAGAACAAGTCTTCAAGAGTCATCTTTTTGTGTTTGTGTTTGACATAATTCTTGAAGTCACCCCATGATAATGACAACGTAGTCACAACTGTCACTTGAAATAATTCACTAAGAGTTATTCCCTCTGCATGAATATCATGTAGTAGAACTTGAAGTTCTTCGATCTGAGTGATGACTATTCTTGAGTCCACCATTATATAGTTTAGTAATCTTTCGACTGTAAACTTCTTAGTCTTAGCATCTTTAATATTGTACTACTTTTCTAGGGATTTGCACAGATCTTTAGTCGTCGTGAATGAGCAATAAATGTTGTAGAGTGTATTACTCAATCCATTCAAGATGTAGTTATTGCATAGAAAATTAGATTGTTTCCATGCATCTACCGCAACTACAGTTAATGTGTCAGACTATTCAGTCATAGCAAGAGCATTCTCGTAGAGAAACCTCGTCAGGTCTAGGATTGTTAAATAGAACAATATCTTTTGCTACTATCTCTTGGGGAAGCTTCCATTAAACATCTCTGGCTTCTCTCAATGAAGAGTAGGCATAGGATGCACAACAAGTGTTGAGGGTGATCTCAAAGAAGAAGTCCATCTCGGTATATTATATCGAGGGTGTAACCGGACCATCTATATAAGTCGGTAGTTTATGTCCAGGGGCCAACCTCGATCATCATCTGACGGCAGAACATCAATCGGGTCTAAGGGCCTTCAGTTAAACATCACACCCCTGGCAGCTGAGCTGAGCTTCGGCGACACAAAGGGTCGATGCTCCTGTATGGACAATTCGGGATAACCCAAAAAGGCTTAAGGATGAGCCCTACTGATAGGTGTAAAATACCTATCTACTTCTAAATTGAATTTGATAGTTTTCGAGTGTTTTAGTTATATTTAATTGCTTTTTAGTTTGTTTTTATGTAATTCAGGTGTAGGGACGCAAACAAGAGACAAACGAGTAAAAACGGTGAGAAAACAGTGAAGAAATGATGAAGAAACAAGGTTTCAAGATTATAAGAGCCACCGCTGTGGCGAGAAAGCCACCGCCGAGATATTTTGAAACCTTGTGCCTATTAATACTTATTCTCCCATTTCCCTTAAGACCTCTTGGAGCATGAAACGTCCCTAACCTTAAGAGCTTGATCCTTGGCCGTTCTTGAAGAGGATATTCATCATCTGGAGAAGAGGAAACATTGACGGATCGGTCTTTGGCGATAGTGGATCACTCTACTTTAAGATTTGATCTTGATCACTCCACTTTAAGATTTGATCTTTCTCTCTTTGTTTCCCTCTTTGTACTTTAATGTTTTATTGTAAGTGATGATGAATACCTCTTGGTTTAATGTTTTAATGGCCAAGATCATGTTAGATTAGATAAATATTAGCTAGGGATCGGTGTAGTTGTATAAATACTTGTTTGGTTTAATATATGTTTCTTTAACGGTTGTTGTTTTCAAATCCGATTATGTTTATCATTTTATGATGACTTTAATATGCTTGTTAAGGTATTAGGGTTGGATTTGAAAATACAGGGTTTGACACTTAGGAGAGGTAACCCCGGATTCGGACTAGGGTAAACACATCGTTACGATCTAACGACCCGGGAGGGCGTTAGTTACTGTGCAATCAATAACGTTGAGGCAAGACTCACGTGTCCTAGAGTCATTAAGACATTGAGGAGGACCTCTTAGTTGACACGAAGTCGCGTATTCCCTCATCTTACACTCGGAAGATGTAGCAGAAGAGTTATTGAACCGAGATTGTTAGATATTATAAACTCCGTTATTGTTAACTAAAACGAAATCAATCATTTATTAGGTGAACGAAATCAATCCCTAGGTAATCAACTTAGTTGGCATTAACCCACTAATTGTAGTTTAGCTTAATTTTAATTAGTTTAATTTAAAAATATTTCTTTAATCGTCTGGATAATATAAGACTATGGCAATTGTGGTACTCAATTATTCAACACGTCCCTGTGGGAACAATATCCGATCTTAAATATCCACTATATTAAAATTGGACCTTGTGCACTTGCGAGTAGTTTATACACGAGTGTATAATAAATGCTTTGACGTACACCTACTAAGGAGAAACCACCTGTGATCGACCACAAGGGGTCGACCACAAGTCACCCCCCTAGGGACTGTGAGGGCCAGAAGCCATGCGAGTACCTTCCCTAGGTAAAATCCTAACACTCAAGCTCTGCTCTGATGATAGGATAGGGGGCAGAGAAGATATGGATATGGTGAAACAACAGAGAATGACAGCTCAACCAAGAATGAATACAAACCTAGAAGGAAAAACATGAATTCTTTCTCAGAAGCTTAGCCGAGAAGTTGTACAGACCGAGAGAGGAAAGATGGTAGTGGAATATTACGTCGTCACTTTTACCGCAAGTGTACGGGTCAAGTTTTCGTATAAATGAGAAGAGTAGGGGTTGTCGTGTCCACAGAGATTGATTGAGATTATTATCGTACTGTGATTCTCATAACCTAATTTTATTTAGGCGATAAAAATGTGTTTAAAATTAATTAATACTAAACTAAAATACTAATTATACTAATTTTACTATATTACTATATTGAGATATTTTAGGGGGATGAATTATCTAGGGATTAACTTTATTTACTTCAATGTGTTTGAATCATTTGACTTACGTTAACGGTGTTCAACTTATCTGATAATCTCTGTATCGTAAACTCACTTACCACCTCTCTTGAGTGTAAGATGAGTGAATATGCGACTTTCTGTTAATGACGAAGTCCCCCTCAGCATCTTAACGACACTAGGTCACATGAGTCTTGCCCCAACGTCATTGATTGCACACTTTCTAACTCATTCTCCGGTTATTAGATCGTCGCATTGTGTTTAACCCTAGTCTGAATCTGGGGTTACCTCTCCCGAGTGTCAAACCCTATATTCTTAATATATCTAAACAAGCATATAAACATAGAATAACAGTAAACATAATAAAATAACGAAGAACAACTATTAACGAAACACCGATATCAAATAAACCACATTTTCATAAATATTATTAATCCCTAGATAATATCTGTTTAGCTAATGGACATAACCATTTATACAACAAGAAACGAGCTAAACATGCTCAACAAACTACCCAAGTTAAGAAAATAGAGAGAGAAATGAGAGAAACTAGCCGTTGTTCGAAGATTTGCCGCTAAAACTGTTTCGAGATCGCTTCTCCATCTTCGCAATGTGTTATTCTCCTTCGGATTTGGTCGAGCATTTTCCAAAAACATCTCTGATGGCCCAGTAAAATACCTAAGAGGGGGGTAAATTGGGTAATTAAAAAACTTATCAGAATAAAACTTGAATAAATTAAATAATTAATTTTAAGCCTAAATTAATTATTATCTTTATAATACAACGGAATTAATTAATCAACTAGGAGCACACCCAAATAGAAAAAATAGCAAAATAAATATAACAGCACACCAAAGATTTATAGTGGTTCACCAAGCTATTCTTGACTAATCTAATCCTCCGAGCTCCACGGAGGTCGCACCCACTAAAACCAAGATCCATTTAAAGGTAGGAACTAAACCCGTACACCTATTCTTTTATAGGTTCAAAATCAACCTTTACAATATCCTTTTCTCAAGCTAAGGAAGAACTTCTACTTTTTACAGACTAAAGAATAACCTAATCCGTTTTAACACTAAGGCTCAAGAATCAAAACCTCTCACAAATACTCCAACTATCATTTTCACAAGTAAGGATGGAACCTTTACAAATCACTCAAAACACAATTCTTATTCAGGAAGAATCACTACCTCAATCTCTTTACAAGAAGAGACTGAAACCCTACTACCCTTGATTAAATACCCCCAATGGTATTTAACTCGTTACAACTCGCCAATACAAAAATTGATAAGAAGTAAATCTCACTCGGAGCTTTTACTACCCCAGATAAATAATAACTCAATTATTATTCCAACTAGTGATAGAAATATGTGAGATACAAAAATCTGACTTTAACAAGATATGGGTAGCAAATTGAAGCACGTAATAAGATTCAAAAAATTGTTTGTAAAATTATTTTACTTAAAAATCAGAAACAATTTCTAAGATTAATTTCTAAATATAAAATCAATAAACAAATAATAAGCAAATTGGAAATATCTCACCCGAAATCCACCGAAAGAAAACAATATTGCAATGTAACTTCAAATCGGTAGCAATAATAATCAGCAAATGATTATCTTAGAAAAGCTCAGTTAATTCTCAATAAGATATCTCTTAGAAAAGCTCACTCAATTGATATATTCTGATCTCTCTTGATAATATATGAATTCTCTCTCACATAATGATTAGTCATTAATAAAAATTCGAAGGTCTATATATAGGAATATGAAATCAGACTTATAATAGGTAGTTTACATGTGTCATGACAATTAATAGCACTTATAGACCCCTTATATCATAAGGACTTCATTTAGATTCAATTCCTCTTAAAAATATCTTTCAAATATCTCAATTAAACCCCCAAAGTATTTCTCAATCTTAATAAATAAGTATAGAATCTATTTCAAGTACCAAATTGAGAAATATTAATATTTAATGAACCATATTAATAGGATTTAATTAGTATACGAACCATATCTTAAATATAGAGAATATCCCCGAAATCTCTCTCAAATCCTAACAAAAAATGACTACTTTTGGATATAATCTCGAATCAAACAGTATCCTGAAACAGCGCATTCAGTCGACTGCCCAGTCAACAGGAAGATTCAGGATATAGACAATGTAGTTCATCGATCGACCGTGCGGTTGACTTGTCTATTAAGAGAGTTCTTCCTTCTTTCACCAGTCGACCTATCAGTTGACCTTTTGATTCAAAGAGTTTAGCCTTCTTTTACCAGTCGATCTATCAGTCGACTCCTTGATTCAGAGAGTTCAACCTTATTTCACTGGTCGACTCACCAGTCGACTGCTGTCACTGGATCTCTTCTCTGAATACGTTTTTAACTCATTTTCTTTTACGATTTCGCCCATTTAACCATTTTATTCTCTTAATAGCTCTACTAATATTCTTATATTCCATTTTAATCATTCAAAATTATTTCTTCTTATTTCACATAGGAGTAGCTAATTTAACTTAGTCAAAACCCACATAAAAGATAAAATACATTTTGTGCCATGTGTATGTTCTTAAATGGGATATTAAAAGTTAAGATTAACCTGGATTGTTTTCTCTAATTGCTTCAAACTCTTAATTTTTCTTCATCATCTTGACATCTTCATTTAGCATTCATTTAATTTGACGTCTTCATTATTGGAAATTTAAATCACTGAAACACTTCAATTAAATATTAGTTCCACCAAAATATTAATACTTAATTGTTCATCAAAATCTTAGGATCAACACTCTCAAATCTATCTAAACCCTAAGGGGTCTCTAATGGCCGAATAGGAGAGGAATGAGGAAGATATAAGGCTCAAAATATCTAAACAAATATCTAAAATCTGTGCAGAGTGACCGTTGTGGTGGTAGATGCAGCGGTGGGAGCAGAGACATTCTGTTGATTTACCACCGTGGCGGTGGATCTCACCATTGCGGTGGTAGATTTGTAGATAGTTTAGGCCCTTCTCTGTATTTTGACCGCCGCGGCAGTGGTGTCACCGCCACGATGATGGGTTGCAGGTTCTAAAATTTAGCCTTTTTGCTATTTTTCCACCGTTCTTCCGCCGCTCTTGATCTGATTTGATCATTTATGATCCATTTTTATCCATTTTCATCCCATACACTTGATTTATGCAAAAATACATAAAACCGTAATAAACATACTCGAAAACTAACAGGTTCGATTTGAAAATAGATAGGTAAATTACACCTATTGAAAGACATGATTTTTTCAAGCAAAAACTTGCAAGCACCAGCGTAACAGTCGACCTAAGGTCATGCCTAGCCCAGAGGTCTGTGACTGGGAAATGTGTGGCCCAAATGAATCGCTTCCTAATTGGCCTGTTGACACAAGTTCAAACGAGCATACTTCCGAGAACGGATAGGGCTACATAAATTGAGCTCAAACGCCCATCTGGGATCAGGCAAAAGGTTGGGATCAGACAACCATCCAATCGTAGCTACGTGCACAGATCAGATCTTACGCCAATCTCAAAACTCTTTACAAACTCTGAACAACATTGGCATAAAGGAATACCCCTAATAGGACACATAGCATAAAGTTTGAAAGGGAAAAAAGAAAAAAAAAATTAGCTAAGTGACAAGGATTGGCCGGCCAGAGCAGAGTATCGCCGAGATCGGACATGACAGAAAAAATACGGACACAAAAAAAATAAAAATCAAAGTCTTTGAAAAAGACCAAGCAGGGCTCAAGTCTATTTCCCAGATGAACTCAGACAATTCACCGAGTAAAAGCTAAGCTCTATTCTCAGGCACCTTACTGAGCTCAAATTTCTTACCCACTCAGGTCGTTGCTAAGATTAGACCAAGGACAAGGCTCCGTCGTCGGGCAGATGAATCATTGTTGCTCCAACAAATGCCAACTTTCCAATAAAAGACAGGAAATCGAAGAAAAATACATGTATCTAAAATGAGCTGAGCAGGGGTCAAAAAAGTTTTGTTCATATAATTGTCACTACAAGTTGTGGGGTCAAGCCCATTACAAAAAGCCCTTGCCAGGCAGAGAAACAAAGAAGCAAAAGAAAAATATAAAAAAAGGTATAACTGTTGGAAATTGTTCAGGCTGAAGTGGAGATGCCTACTGGGCAGTAGAGGAAGGGCCAACTTCGTCTTCCACGGCTTCAAGCTCCCCTTTCCTGATCTCAGCCTCAGCTTCTTCTTCAGAGTCAAATATGTCTATACTGATCTTCTCGGAGGGGAACTATGGATACAGGTGACATAGGTTACGAATGGTGTACTTGTGGCCATTCTCATATTTTCATAGGCCGGAGTAAGCTTCCACTTCTCCACAACCTCCTCCTCTGCCTTGTCAATGGTTGCACTCTGTTACTTCTCCATCTCTTGCAGCTTCTCCCTCAAGGTAGTGAGGTCAGCCTCAAGCTCGCCGAGCTGGGATTAGAGATTTTCCTTCTCGCCAGATAACTTGGTCACTTCAGCTCTGAAGCCACTCTCACTTTTCATTAGCTTCGTGAACTTGTCGTGAAATTTCTTCATATGATCCATGTACTTCGCGTGCTCCTCTTTGAGAGTTTTCTCGCTCTTCAGGACCGAGTGGAGACACATGGACATGGAGGCTATCTTGAATAGCGTCTGTATGGTAAATGTCGAGGACTTCGCAAAGATAAAGTGCAAAAATAACTGAGAAGAGTTCTAGGGTCTTGAAGAAGCCTACTACCCCCAAATTTGGAATTTCGCTAGTCCTCGAGCAAAACACTCACACAATACAAGAAAATATAACAACTAATTACGAAATTAAAAACTAAAAACAAAAAACACTAAAAACAGAAATGTGTAAGTTTTGAATATCATCTTCCGGCCAAACGATTTTTCCCTTATCGGCCCCTAATCTTATCGAGTTCAAGAATAAAACATACCATGTGGTCTTATAGAATATCAACGTTCGATAATAGTAAGTGCCATTCTAGATCATGTCCAAAGTGTGCCTGTTAAAACTCAAATATACAACTATCCGTCGATCAAATGGGATTATCTCTCAATAAAGTTCATGACTAAAACCAATAAGGTATAGAGAATCCATAAGCCTGACCTGAGTTCTATTCTCCACTAATGTAGGATAAGCAATTCAAAAAGATCATTAGGACATGGTTTAATTTTGGAAAAATGGCCAAGGATATATCGGAAATATAAAATAGGTTAACGTCGTTAACTTGACGATACTCGAGGCATATGCTTGGCTCTCTCACTCTCAAACCCCTATAGATAAAATTGAAACAACCCTGAACAATTATTTAAGAATGTTGCACTCACTTGTCAAAACAAACGAAAAATAAAACCGTATTTGCATGTTTTTTTTTTAACAACCACACCCCAAACTTATTCAATTATTAGAATTTCACAGGTGTGGTTTAAACAAAAGAAAAATGACAAATGAATACTCAAATACCGAACCAATTAAAAGTTCACCCTAAACCCAACCACTCACTTCAAGTAGCATTCGCAAATGCTAACTTGATTCACTCAAATTGTGCCTTAGGCTCAGCGATATAGGTTTAGAAAGAAGTTTTATCAGCTATGGTATTTGTTACGTGTTCAGAATTAAAAACGGATATTTGGCTTCGATAGGGTAACGATAGATAAACATTTAATAAGGTAAGCTTCAAAGGCTCAAACAATAAAAATGAATGCCTAAATCATATCTCCCGAACTACCTCGCCTACGATTTTGCCTCAAATTTCTCCCAAATCAAGTTCTAAAATCCCTATTTCATGAACTTGGCTAACGGATAATCGTTTTCAAATCAATTGGATAGTTATACATTGAGTTTACGAGCTCGTGAATTTAGGATCTACAATAACTTTTACTAAAATAATACGTCGAACACACATGAATAAGATTTAAGCTTGACCTCAATAAACAATCAGGAGACAGACTCATCATCGGGTAATGGCCTAGATGAAGTAAAAAATCAGCACATAACAACAACTACTAAACAAATTAATCCTAAACAAACATACATTACATAGAAAGCAATAAAACATACTAATAATACGAAAATACTACACATCACTTCCAAACTTAAAATAGACAATGTCCACAATGACCCATCAACGATCCTAATGACAGAATAAAGCATTATAATAAAGACGGGGGTTTAGAACACGTACCTGGGAGGCGAGAGAATCTCGCCTCCGAATCAAGTCGGCTATGATGGATTTAACTTATTTTTTTCCTTGGGTTGCCTCCTAAGAAGCGCATTGGTGGCCACAATTAATGCGCTACCACTTTCACCGAAAGCGTACGGATCAAGTTTTAATATAATGGATCTTTCGGTCAAGTATCGTATCCATAGGGATTGGTTAAGATTACTATCGAGTACTGCGATTGTCATAACCTAATTTTATCTAGGCGCTAAAAATGGAATTTAATTAATTAGTACTAATACTAAAATACTAATTTAATTATACTAATTACTAATACGAGATAGTTATGGGATGAATTATCTAGGGATTAACTTTATTTACTTAAACTCGTTTGATTTCATTTAGTTTACAATAATGGTGATCGACCTATTTAACAACCTCAGTATCTAAAACTCCTCCGCTACCTCTCTTGAGTGTAAGACGGGGCAATACGCAACTTCGTGTCAACGAAGAAGTCCCTCTCAATGTCTTAACGACCCTAGGTTGCGTGAGTCTTGCCCCAACCTCATTGATTGCACACAAAATCTCAGTTCGTAAACTCTCTCGCCACCTCTCCCGATTGTGAGACGAGAGATATAACACGACTTCGTGTCAACGAAGAAGTCCCTCTCAACATCTTAACAACTCTAGGTCATGTGAGTCTCGCCCCAACATCATTGATTTTATGCGTTGTGTTTACCCTATCGACAATCTCAGTCCTAAAACTCCCCTGCCACCTCTCCCGAGTATAAGACAGGGGAATACGCGATTTTGTGTCAACGCCAAAATCCCCCTCAACGTCTTAACGACCCTAGGTTATGTGAGTCTTGCCCCAACGTCATAGATTGTCCACAACCCTAACACCGATCGAGTTATTGGATCGTGGCGTTTGTTTATTCTAATCCGAATCTGGGATTTGTCAAACCCCGAATTCTCCATTTATTAATCTAAGCATAATAAACAAATAATATGATAAACACACTCAAACATTTAAGAATAATCATCAAAGAAACACAACTCAACCAAAACTACGTTTCTATAAACAATATGTTAATCCCATACGTAATCCATGTTTAACCTATGGCCATAACCGTTTATACAATTGAAACTAGGCTAAACATGCTCAAACATATATCAAAGATAAGAAATAAAAGGAAAAATGGATGCACTTAGTCGATATCCAAAGATTAGCCGCTAAAATCGTCCACCGATTGATTCTTCTTCTCTGCGTGTTGATCTTCTCCTTCGGATATGTTTGAGCACTCCCCATACTCTTTCTATATACTAAACTAAGCCCTAAGGGCTCTAATGGCCAGAGGGTCCAAAGGATAGGGGAGAAAAAGGGTATAAATAGACAAAATATCTAATACTGCGCAGAGGTCACTATCATGGCGGTGGAGTATGTCGGTTAAGGTTCTCCTAGGTGGTGGAAAAGGTGGTGGATTTCAGGAACTCTCTGTCGTTTCACCGCCTAGGCGGTGAGTGTACAACATCATAGCCCTTCTCAGCTTCTTCACCGCCGTGACGATGGGCTTGTTTGTGGAATCTTGCCGCCTTGCTCATTTTTCCACTGTTCTCCGATTGTTTTTTATACGATTTGATCGTTTATGCTCCAATTTCATATCTTTTCGCCCTACGCACCTATTTTAATACAAAAAGAATAAAAACATATTAACACATATAAAAATAACTATAAAACTACTCTAAAACTAATAAAATCAGTTTGAAAATACGTAAGTAGATCACACCTATCAATTACCCCCAAACTCGGAATTTTGCTAGTCCTCGAGTAAAACACCCACAAAATACAAGAAAATATAAAAACTAATTATGAAATTAAAAACGAAAAACATTGAAAACGAAAATGTGTAAGTTTTGATTATTATCTACCGGCCAAAAGATTTTTCCCTCATTGGCCCCCAATCCTATCAAGTTCATGTATAAATCACACCATGTGGTGTTCTAGAATTTCAACGTTAAAAAATAGTAAACACCATTCTAGACCATGTTTAAGTGTGTGTGATTAAACTCAAATATACTACTATCCATTGATTAGATGGGATTATCCCTCAATATAGTTCATGACTAAAACCTTTTAGGTATAGGGAATCCATACGCTTGACCCGGGATCTATTATTCACTAATGTAGACTCAGAGATTCATGAAGATCATTAGGGCTTGGTTCGGTTTTGGAATAATGGCCACGGGTATATTGGAAATACAAAACAGGTTAATCGTCTTTAACGTGACGATACTCGAGGCACATGCTTGGCTTTCTCACACTCGAAACCCCATAATTTAATTAGATACAACCCTGAACAATATAATTAAGAACGTAGTACTCACTTCTCAATAAGAAATGTAAAGTATTTTTTTTTTCCGAACACACCCTCAAACTAATTCGATTGTTACAGTTTAAGGGGTATGCAAAAAGGATTAAGTAACACACCCCCAAACTCATTCGAATTTCTACAATTTTAGGAGTGTGCAAAAATATGAATGACATACAACAAGTGAGTACTCGAATACTGAACCAATTTAAAAGTTCACCCCAAACCCAACCGCTCACATCAAGTAGCGAAATACTAACTTGATTCACTCACATTGTGCCTTCAGTTTAGCGATGTAAGTTTGGAAAAAGTTTAATCGGCTAGGGTATTTGTTAAGTGTTCAAAATTGAAATGGTTTTTAGGCTTCGACAGGGTAACAAAAGATAATAATTTATCAGGGTAAGCTTCAATACACTCAAGCGATCAAATGAATGCCTAAATCATATCTCCTAAACAACATTGCCTAGGATTTCACCTCGAATTTCTCCCAAATCATGTTCTAAAATCCCTATTGTCATGAAATTGAGTGAAGGATAATTGGTTTTAAATCAATTAGATAGTGTTATATTTAGTTTATGTGCTCGTGCATTTAGGATCTTACTAAGACGATACGTTAAGGACACAGAACACACATAAATGAGCGTTACAATCGACCACAATAAACAATCAGGGGACAAAATCATCATTGGGTAAAGGCCCAGATGACGTCAAAACTCAGCACAAAACAACAACTAAACTAAACAATCTAATCCTAAACAAGCATGCACACGGTAAAAACAGTAAAACATGCTAACTAAAACACATACTTAAAACATACTAACACATCACCATCAACTTAACACAGGCATTGTCCAAAACGACCCGTCAGCGATCCCAATGACAGTGTATAGCATGATATTGAAAATGGGAGTTTAGAACACGTACCTAGGAGGCGAGAGAATCTTGCCTTTGAATAAATTCGGCTGTGACTGATTTAATTTATTTAACCTTGGGTTGCCTCTCAAGAAGTGCATGGTTTATTGTCCTCGGCCCAACATTTTCAGAATGCCCTCAAGCTTGGCGAGGTTTTGCTTTGTTCGGCTCGATCTTTCAACGAAATGCCTCACCGGCTTATGTGCATGGCCACACACCATAAAATGACTTGGAATTCTGTTGAAAGGGATGCATCAATACCCATCGATCTAACATTGGCAAGTACCCTGCATAAGAAATAAAAACAAAACTATAAATAACAATTATATACAAAATAAATGCCTAAAGTAAAATCGGGTCATTTACTCACAATATCGACAATAACTCTATCCAATCCCCGGCAACGATGTCAAAAACTTGGTAGACGTTGCCGGAAACTAAATCTGACAACAACCAATCCAGGTCAATGGTGCCAAAAACTTGGAGGCTGAAATTAATGCGCTACCACTTTCACCGCAAACGTACGGATCAAGTTTTAGTATAATGGACATTTCGATCGAGTATCATATCCACAGGGATTGGTTGAGATTACTATCGAGTACCGCGATTATCATAACCTAAGTTTATCTAAGTGCTAAAAATAGAATTTAATTAATTAATACTAATACTAAAATACAAATTTAACTATACTAATTACTAATACGAGATAGTTATGGGATGGATTATCTAGGGATTAACTTTATTTACTTAAACGTGTTTGATTTCGTTTAGTTTACAATAATAGTGATCGACCTATTTGACAATCTCGATATCTAAAATTCCTCTGCCACCTCTCCCGAGTGTAAGATGAGGGAATACGCAACTTCGTGTCAACGAAGAAGTCCCCCTTAATGTCTTAACGACCCTAGGTTGCGTGAGTCGTGCCCCAACCTCATTGATTGCACACAAAATCTCAGTTCGTAAACTCTCTCTCCACCTCTCCCGATTGTAAGACAAGGGATATAACGCAACGTCGTGTCAACGAAGAAGTCCTTCTTAATATCTTAACGACTCTAGGTCACGTGAGTCTCGTCCCAACGTCATTGATTTTATGTGTTGTGTTTACCCTATCGACAATCTCAGTTCTAAAACTACCCTACCACCTCTCCCGAGTGTAAGACGAGAGAATACGCGATTTCGTGTCAACGTCGAAGTTCCACTCAATGTCTTAACGACCCTAGGTCACGTGAGTCTTTCCCCAACGTCATAGATTGTCCATAATCCTAACCCCGACCGGGTTATTGGATCATGGCATTTGTTCATTCTAATCCGAATCTGGGATTTGTCAAACCATGTATTCTCCATTTATCATTTTAAGCGTAATAAACAAACAATATGATAAACACACTCAAACATTGAAGAACAATCATCAAAGAAACCCAACTCAACCAAAACTACGTTTTTATAAACATTATGTTAATCGCATACATAATCCACGTTTAACCTATGGCCATAGCCATTTATACAATTGAAACTCAGATAAACATGCTCAAACATATATCAAAGATAAGAAATAAAATGAAAAACAGATGAACTTAGCCGATATCCAAAGATTAGCCGCTAAAATCGTCCATCGATTAATTCCCCTTCTCCGCGTGTTGATCTTCTCCTTTAGATATGTTTGAGCACTCCCCATACTCTCTATATACACTAAACTAATCCCTAAGGGCTCTAATGGCCGGAGGGTCCAAAGGATAGGGGAGAAAAGGGGTATAAATAGACAAAATATCTAAAATAAATATCTAACACTGCGTAGAGGCCACTGCCGCGGCGGTGGAATATGTCAGTTAAGGTTAGCCTAGGCGGTGAAGAAGGCGGTGGATTTCAAATACTATCTATCATTTTACTACCTAGGCGGTGAGTTTACAGCATCATAGCCCTTCTCAGATTCTTCACCGCCGAGGTGGTGGTCTGGACACCGCGGCGGTGGACTTGTTTACAGAATCTTGCTGCCTTACTCATTTTTCCAGCATTCTCCGACTGTTCTCAATACGATTTGATCGTTTATGCTCCGATTTCATACATTTTCATCCCACGCACTTGTTTTAATACAAAAAGAATAAAAACATATTAAAACATATAAAAATAACTATAAAACTACTCTAAAACTAAAAAAATCAGTTTGAAAATATGTAGGTAGATCACACATATCACACGTCGTTTATTGTCCTCGGCCCGACACGAGGAACGACTCGCCAAAGAGTGGCTTCCGCCCATAGTAAGTGTCGTACACCACTACATATGGGTCTTGGTTGGTTACGCCCTCAAGACTGAAAAGATTTTGCATTGATCGCCTTGAACTTTCAACAAAACTCTCCACCAGCTCATGTGCTTAGTGGGCATGAAAGCGCATTTCTTTTGGCGATAAAGGACAAGTGAGCCACATTAGATCCTCGTAGATGTGATCATCTTGGATCGGTGGTGGAATTACTATTTGGATCTCCAATGGTGACGAATCACAATCGTCGATCCACGCTTGGGTTCCTGTCTCATTTGAGTAATCAAAGTTGAATTCTCCCAAGCTCTTTCTGCTCGTTTCCAGTTCCTCACGGTGGCTTTCAAATGATATGGCTTGTGTATCTCCCAGTGCCATCGCGTCTGACTTGGCCTTAATAAAGCAGATAAACTGACCGATTTACTTCTGAAAAGACGTTATGGTCGCATCGATTTTGGTACAGACCGTCTTAATATTGTCGAGATGATCCTCATGCTTATTGATCCTGTCATTCGTTTCCCTCCAGAACGCTTGAGTCTCGCTAATAAAATCAGCGAATATTTCCTCCAAGGCAAGGGAAGATGCAACATATTGATCCGGGGTGTCAATCCATGGCCCAAAGTGGTGAAACTATCCCCCAAGCTTTGATAACTTGGAGAATAATTCCAATACTAAAAATCGAACTCGACCATGTCTTCCTACAACCGATAGGCTTCGTTCGCGGTTAATTAGTCGAAAGAGGTGGTACATGTTGATCATAAGATTTTAATGAATAATTAAATGTTGATATTTTTTATGGAACTAACGGTTTAATTAAGTGTTTCAGTTTATTAGTTCCAAATGATGAAGATTTGATGACAAAGATGATAAAGAATTAAGAGGTTGAAGAATTTGAAGAACCTAGGGAAAACAACTCATGTTAAATTTCAACTCTTAGTATCCCAATTAGGATTACACACGACACAAATTTTTTTTTTAAATGATTTTTATAAATATGTGTGTTTTTTATAGGATCCTAATTAGTTAAATTATTTTCTCCTATGTGTAATTAAAAAAGAAATATTAATAATTGATTAAAATTGAATTTAAGTGTTTAGTGGAGCCAACCGAGAAAAGAAATCGGTTAAAGGGGTAAAAACGTCAATGAAAATGGATTAAAAACGAATTGAGAGAAGTGTTGCAGCATTGAAAAGTCGACAGGTAAGTTGACCAGAGCATAGAAGGAAAAGTCTCTGAATCTCTAAGTCGACAGGTAGGTCGACCGGAGCTTAAATGTGAACTCTCTGAATCGATAAGTCGACCGGGTGGTCGACCTGTGACAAGAAATGTAACTTTCTGAATCTCTAGGTTAATAGATAGGTCGACCGATGGGCACATAATTTTTGGCTTGGCTACATCCTGAATCGATCGGTCGATAGGTGATCTTGGTCGATTGAATTATGAGACTGTTTCAGGATATTATGAAATTTCGGATTTTATTCTAAAGGTAGCCGTTACTAGTCGTTTTATGGTTAAGATTCACGAGATATTTTAGGGATTTAATGTTATTTAAGATATGCAATGTATATTATGATATCCCTGTAGATATGGTTCATTAAATTTGAATATTTTTCAATTTGGTATATGTAATTATTTCTATCCTATTTAATTGTGATTGAGAAATATTTGGGGGACTTAATTAAGAAGTGTAAAAGCTATAATTAAGTGATTTGAACCAGGATGAAGTCTTAATGATATAAAAGGGTTTATAAGAGCAATTAAATGTCATAACAAGTGGGAACTAGCCGTTAGAGAACTTATTTTATTCCCATTTATATAGACTTGCGTTTTTTCATATTAGAGAGAGATCAAGAGAATTATACTGAGTTTTTCTAAGAGAATTCATATTGAGATTTGTGAGAGGTTTTCTAAGAGTTATTCTTGAAAATTATTTACTGTGGATCATTACTGCTATCGAATTTGAAGTGACATTGCTATAATTATTCTTTCAGTTGATTCCGGGTGAGATATTTCTAAATTATTTTCTATTTAGTATTGCATGATTATATGTGGAATCTGATCTTCAGAAATTATTTTCTGATTTCTTATTGAAAAATATTTTTGAAATAATTTCTTGAATAAATCTGATTACGTGTTCAATTACGTGCTATCCATTTTTTTTTGTTTAAAATCAGAATTTAAATATCTCACTTTTCTATCAATAGTTTTGGGATATTAATTGAGTTCTAATTTATATGGGGTGGTAGAAGCTCTGAGTGAGAAAAATCGTTTATCAATTTGTAATTGGTGAGTTGAGTGATGAATTGAATACTATTAGAGTATTTAATCTAAGGGTAGCTAGTTTTAGTTTCTTCCTGTAAAGAGATTGATGTAGTAATTCTTTCTGGATTGAATTGATTTGTGAGTAATTTTGTAACGGTTTAATCATTATTGGGTAAAAGGATATTTGGAGTGTTTGTGAGATTTTGATTCTTTAGCCTTAGTTCAAAAAAGAATTAGCTTATTCTTGAACCTGTAAAAAGTAGAGGTTATTCCTGAGCTTAAAAAGTATTTTGTTAAGGTTGATTCTGAGTCTGTGAAAAGAATCTTTGTGAGGGTTTGGTTCCTACCTTTATAGGAATTTTTAGCTTAGTAGGCGCGACTCTTTGTGGGGCTCGGAGGATTGGATTAACCAAGTGTAGCTTGGTGAATCAGTATAAATTTCTGGTGTACTGCTAGCTTTACATTATTTATATTTTGTTATTTGGTGTGCACCTAGTTGATTTTATATTTCTGCTGTGGTATAAAGATAATAATTAATTTAGGATTAAAATTAATTATCTGAATTTTTTGAAGTATTTTCTCTAATAATTTTTTTATCTACCCAATTCACCTCTCTTGGGTAACTCACTAGGCCAACAGTACCGTTTCCTCTTTCAACCCAATTTTTTGTTGCGGCTATTAACCCATCAAGGGAGTTGAGAAGCTGACACTCCCTCGGGAAATAATAGTTCGGAAACTGGAATAACAATTCCTTGTATCGATCTCAAGCACTATAAAATGGCTCGAAATCCTGTTAAAAGAAATGCATCAATACTTGTCGATCTAACATCTCCAAATACCCTGCATAAGAAATAGAAAACAAAATTACAAAGAAAAAAATATTATAAACACAAAAAAAAGCCTAAATTAAAATCAAGTTATTGACTCACAATATCAACAATAATCTAAAATACAATTCCCGGCAACGGCGCCAAAAAATTGGTGGCGGAATATTACGTTGCCACTTTCACCGCAAGTATATGGGTCAAGTTTTTGTATAGATAGGAAGGAGTAGGGGTTGTTGTATTCACAAGGATTGGTTGAGATTATTATTGAGTACCGCGATTGTCATAACCTAACTTTATTTACGCGGTAAAAATTGAGTTTATAAATAATTAATACTAATACTAAGTTAATTAAACTAATTATACTATAAGACTATATTGAGATGTTTAGGGGAAAAGATTATCTAGGGATTAACTTCGTTTACAAAAATGTGTTTGGTTTTGTTTAGTTTACAACAACGGCGTTCAACCTATCCAACAATCTCTGTATCGTAAATTCCCTCACCACCTCTTCTGAGTGTAAGATGAGTGAATATGCAACTTTCGCGTCAACGAATAAGTCCCCCTTAATGTCTAAATGACAGTAGGTCACATGAGTCTTGCCTCAACATCATGGATTGCACACTTTCTAACTCCCTCACGGGTTATTAGATCGTCGTGTTGTATTTACCCTAATCCGAATTCGGGGTTACCTCTCCCGAGTATCAAACTCTGTATTCTCTATATATCTAAACAAGTATATAATAAAAGAATAACGGTAAACACAATCAAATAACAATGAACAACCATTAACGAAACACAACTCAAACAAATAACGATTTCATAAATATTATTAATCCCTAGACAAAATCCGTTTAGCTCATGGCCATAACCATTTATACAACAAGAATAGAGCTAAACATGCTTAACAAACTACCAAAGTTAAGAAAATAAAGAGAGAAACGAAATAACTTAGCCGTAGTCTGAAGATTTGTCGCTAAAACCGTTCAACGATCGCTTCTCCTTCTTCACAACGTGTTCTTCTCCTTCGGATTTGGTTGAGCACTCCCCAAAACACTCTCAAAATATTATAAACCCTAAGGGGTCTTTAATGGGCTCTCCTTTTCCGAATGAAGAGGAAATGGGAAGATAGGGGCTCAAAATATCTAAATAAATATCTAACAGCTGTGTAGAGTGACCGCCAAGGTGGTAGGTTTCACCGCCGCGGTGGTGGGTATGTCGGCTGGGTCATAGCCTAAGCGGTGGGAGTAGAGACCTTTCTGTTTTTTCACTACTACAGCGATGGATCTCACCGCTACGATGGTGAGTTTTCAGCAACTTTAAGGCCTTCTCTACCATTTGATTGTAGCGGCGATGGTCTGGTTGTTGCGGCGGTGGGCTGCAGTTCTGAATTTTGCCCATATGCTTGTTTTTCCACCGTTCTTGATTCGATTTTATCGTTTATGATCCGTTTTCATTCATTTTCACCCAACACACCTGATTTATACAAAAATATATATTAAAATGTAATAAAACGTAATAAACATACTCGAACATTAATAAGTTCAGTTTGAAAATAGATAGGTAAATTACACCTATCACCTACTGACATAAAATCTTTTTGTAGCTCAGCAATGACCTTAACATCTGTCTTAGAGTTAATCCGCTCGTGATCCTAAGGCGACGTGATTAGGTGCACGAAGCTTAGTAGCAGCTCTGGGTAGTCCAGGATCCTCTGATCAAGACGGAGTCCCGTGTCCAGCACCGAGAAGATCTTAGAAAAATGGTTGTGCTTGGCTTAGGGACGTCAGATGCCACCCCTCCTTTTATGGGGACCTCCGAGAAAACCTCTCAATTTTTGAATGTATTCAAAGGGTTTCTCACTGAATTTTTTTTGTGTGTCTAAGCTATGATGAGGAGGGTCTTATTTATAGAAAGGATATGGAGTGAAAAATCTTAGAAACCCTAGGAAACCTTAGTTCCAATTCGATGAGGAAAAGGAAACAAAACCTAAGAGGAAAGAGAAAAGGAAACCTAATCCCATTTTGACAAGAAAACCTTTTCTTTTCTTTTCTATTTTTTTTTCTTTTTTTCTTTTATCTATCTTTTCTTTTTTTCATTTTTTCTTTTCTTTTTTCTCTATTTTTTTATTTTTTTTAAAATAAAAATAAAATAAATTTTAAAATAAAATATAATTTTTTTGCGGGACAGTCAAAATGTCGTCTCTACAACAAATCCAGTTGACGGTTGGTCAGACGGTAGCGTTGCTTGCGACTTTGACTTTGAGACCGATATTAATCGATCATATCATAGAAGCGTAGAAGTCGGATGCCTAATTGTAGAAGATCCAAAATGAAGTGAAAAATGGCCACAGAGCTGACTATTGTGTTAGAGATAACGATGAAGCCTTGATGGTTGGAAATAGATTGTGTGTGCCTGATGATGTCAATTTGAAAAATGATATATTGGAGAAAACGTACAGCTCAACATACGCAATACACCCAGGCAGTACCAAAATGAATTGGGATCTGCGAGAACACTATTGGTGGAATGGAATGAAACAAAAAATTGGTGAATTTGTTGCCAAGTGTCTCATTTGTCAGTAAGTTAAGATCGAGCACCAACGTCCAGGTGGGTTATTGCAGCCTCTACCTATTCCAGAGTGAAAATAGAAGCATATCACAATGAATTTCATTTCGGGATTACCCCGTACTCAAAAGGGGCATAATTCCATCTAGGTGATTGATGATAGACTTACTAAATCTGCTTATTTTCTAGTCTTAAAGACGACGTACTCTCTTGATAAGTATGCCTAACTGTATATTAATGAGATTATTTGGTTACATGGTGTGCCGGTTCCTACAGTGTCGGATAGAGATACTAGATTTACCTTGAAATTCTAGCCGAGTCTCCAGGTTGCTTTGAGCACCAAGCTGAAATTCAACACCGCTTTTCATCCGTAGACTGACGGTCAATCAGGGCGCATGATTCAGACCTTGGAAGGTATGTTGAGGGGTTGTGTTCTGGAATTTCCCGATAGCTGGGATGATCATTTGACGTTGATGGAATTTGCTTATAATAGCAGTTACCATTTGGCAATCAAGATGGCACCGTATGAAGCGTTGTAGGGCAAGAGATGCAGGACTCCAGTCTGTTGAATTGAAGTGGGAGAACAAAAATTGTTGATACCGGATATAGCCTAAACGACAACAAACAAAGTAAAGGTGATTAAGGAAAGAATGAGAATTACTCAGAGTTGGCAAAAGAGTTATGCTGACAAACATAAGCGAGAGTTAGAATTTGAAGCGGGGGATCATGTATTCTTACGTATATCCCCGTGGAAGGACATAATGAGGTTCGGGAAGAAAGGGAAGTTAAGTCCGAGATATATCGAGCCATACGAAATCTTATAACGGGTTGGTACGATAGCTTATCAACTTGTCTTATCGCCAGAATTATCCAGACTACACGACGTTTTCCACGTGTTGATGCCTAGTAGATATATGCCAGATCCTTCGCATGTGTTGACTTCTCAATCAATCGAGTTAGAAGAAGATTTGATATACATTGAGGAGCCAGTCCAAATTTTGAATCATAAAGAACAAGTGTTGCGGACGAAAACGATTCCATTGGTGAAAGTGTTGTGGCGCAATCATTCCGTAGAGGAAGCGATGTGGGAGTGAGAAAATGAGATGAGAGATAAATATCCGCACTTGTTCGATCAAGGTAACTAAAATTACGGGACGAAATTTCTTTTAAGAGAGAAGAGTTGTAAGACCCTAATTTCTACATGTGCAAATTCATTAGCCGTATTTTAGAATATTAGAAAGTAACGAAGTAGAATGTGTCATTTATAATTTAATTTAAAATTTTAGGGGTGAATTTAAAATTTTAAGAACATTAAATTTTAAATTGGGCTTAAATAATAACCTAGAGAAAATTTAGGGTAGGTTAATGTAATTTAAAAAAGAAAAAGAAACACACACACATGTAGTAGGAAGCCCACTCTCATTTTCATGCATATATATATATGCATGCAATATATACACACATATCATGGAGCCTCAAAAGAAGGAGAAAAATAGAGCACGAAATAGTGGGTTCGTTCGGTCGGTAGCTCAGCCGGCCGTAAGTATGAGTGGGTGTGGTGGTGTCGATCGTCGACGGTGTCGATGGTGTGTGTTCCGGAGTGGGTATGTGTTGCCGTGTCGGTTGAAGTAGAGCAAAAACAGAAATGACAGGCGGTGTGTGTTGTTGGCGGAGATCAACGGAGTGTGTGTGTGTGTTTCTGCTCATCCGATCGAGTGTGTATGTGTGTTCTGATTTGCTGCATTGTGAGTGGTGTTGTTCTCTGGTCTGTATGTGTGTGTGTCGTTGTGTGTATGTGAATCATCGATTGTTTATCGACGGTATGGGGAGGTCCTGTCGACGGTGTGTGGGTATCGTCGTGGGGTATGGTACAGTCCGATGGACGTGGTGTGTGTGTGTATGTGTGTTTGATCAAACTGTGGCTGTGTGCATTCGGTGATTGGGTGTGTGTAGGTGGTCGTCATTTAGTCGACAATGGTATGGGAGTCGTCCAACAGTGGGTGTTTCGTCTGTGTGTGTGTGTCGTCACTGCTGTGTGTGTGTGTGTGTGTGTGTGTGTGTGAGATTAATGGGTGGTCATCGGTGGTTGGTGAGGGTGTGTATCGTGTGTGTGAATGTGATCGGTGTAGGGTGGCCGGCGGTAGTGTGAGTCGATCGTTGAGGGTGGTCAGACGGTAAGCATGGTTAGAGTGGCGTTGGGCTGAAACCAAACTAGAAACAAGAGAGAGAGAGAGAGAGAGAGAGAGAGAGAGAGAGAGAGACGGCTGAAACCAAAAACCCAGAATAGAAAAGAAAAAAAAAATGTTCGCCGCGGTTGTGAGATCCATCGCTGTGGCGGTGAAGATTCATCAAGCAAAACTAGAACGGCTATAGCGTAGCCGTAGTAGTGGTGTATAGCCGCGACGGTAAGGTGACGGCCGCGACAGTGAGTTCAAGCGCAGAAAACAGGAGGAAAAATCAAATAAAAATCAAAATCCAAAAAAAAATCAACTTTTCGGCCTGCGAACGAGTCGGAAGCAGGTAAAATTTGAATCGGGTATTAATTTCATTAAATTAAATTGTTAGTATTAAAAGTTTCGCAATCGTGATAGTAAATTTCATAATTGTAATAATATTTTATTACTCGTTAATCTAAATAAATTGGTACAGTAAATATTAACGTAGTGAAACGGACGAAATAATAAATTTTTTATAATGAAATTTGGGGAATGAGGAATTATGCAATTTAGGACCTGCATTACATGTTAGATCATTTTAAATAAAATATTAATTTAGGCCTATCACTATTAGGTTCGCAGGCACCAGCGTCCTATAGGTTTTGGACGGTGCTAGTTTTGCAGTGTGGAAATCGGGGTGAGTGTATTGTCTTCTATGTAAATTTACAAATCTTATTTTCGTATAAATTGTAGAAAATGTGTTTATTTCAAACGGACGATTTTGCAATTTATATGGATCAAGTTGGTTTTAAAAGTTAAAAATGATTTTTGGATCAAGTGGGTTTTAAAGGTGGAAAGTGATTTTTGTCCGACTATGCCATAGTTTTGATCCCGTCAGGAGGGCATGTCCTACGGGATGGTTATGACCTGTCAGGAGGGTATGTCCTGCAGGCGGTTGATGATATTTTGACATGTTAAGAGGATTAGTCCTACAGGTGGTTTATTATTATGACTTGTCAGGAGGGCATGTCCTGCAGGTGGTTGATAATATTATGACCTGTTAAGAGGATTAGTCCTGCAGATGGTTGACTTTTATGACCTGTCAGGAGGGTAGTCCTACAGGTGGTTGATTATTATGACATGTCCGGAGAATTAGTCTGGTAGGTGGTTTGATTGACCTGTCAGGAGTGCAAATCCTGCGGGTGGTACCCCTACAATTCGAGAAAATCAATGACCCTTACACTGATAGTCACTTTAGATGAAACAATTCTTCAGGTTACGGTACCGTCATAACTCTCGATCGTGAGATAAAAATGATCCTATGGCTAGTAGGAGAGGAGGAGTGGTGTACTTTATTAAATGTTTAAATTTTTTTGAATTGATTGGTTTAAAATATTTGGAGTGGTTGACTTAAATATTTGAGTTGGGTGTTAATTATATTACTTTATTTCATTGGTGTTTAATACTCCTACTTGTTTTAAACATATTAGTATCACTACATTGGTGGTAGTGGAACTAGATTCCCAACCTGGTATGTGATTCTATTATATTTTGAATGGTAATATTTAACAATTGTACTTGATCCATTAAATATTGTTTTTATTATGAAGACAGTACAGTGATAAAAAAATTTAGTTTCAAGTACCGTGGCTAGGAGTTGGTCCACTATTGGCACTAGGTAGAGTTTGGAGGTAGTGTCGTTTTGGAGGTGAGCCGGTCGGATGTGAACCGTTGAATGTTCAGGTATCTTTGTGTTTTTTGGTTGTGAATATTTGAGACCAGTATTTTCCCAAATTTTTTAAACGGGTATTTATGTATATATTTTTTTGGGAAGAAGTTTACGGTAGCGCGAGTATGTAGGTATATATGTATGGATGGATTTTCATGGATGAGTTAGGTAACGTCAAGTTGACGTCACGCCCGGCCTCGGGTGATGGGTGCCCGTGGTGGGGTGTGACACTGACAAAATTTGAACCTAGGACCAACTCTGTGAAAGAGAATAGACTTACCACCGAACCACACTTAGAACTAATATCTTAAATCTTCTTCGTTATTCATATTTCTTTCCTCTTTCTCTTTTCTTTCTCATTCTTATTTTTCTTTTCTTTTCAAAAATAATAAAAATAAAATTGCACAATGAACTAAAAATCTCTGTATTTTTTTTTTAATTATTATTATTATTTATTTATTATATATTTTTTAAAAAGAAAAGAAATGACATATAATGCGCTGGACAAAATATGGTATATCTGGCAAGTCTGCATATTAAACCTTTTAAGCACACGATCCATATAGGCTCTTTGAGATAGCCCAAGGAGGTTTCGAGATCTATCACGATAAATCTCAATACCTAAAACAAAAGATGCTTCTCCGAGATCCTTTATGTCAAAATTAACAGACAAAATATGTTTGGTATCATTACGTCATTCACATCGCTACTAGCAAGCATGATGTCATCGACGTAGAGAACCATGAAAATGAACTTACTCCCACTGATTTTCATGTAGACGTACTGATCAAACTTATTTTCTACAAAAACCAAAAGACGTCACAATCTTGTCAAAATTTGTTACTCATAGTTAGAATTTGTTGGAGATTATTTAAACAGACAACAGTGGGCCTTACCCGATTACCTTGTGTGGTAACACATACTTCATTACATTCATTGATGATTTCTCCCAATATGACTATGTTTATTTAATTAAAGAAAAGACAGATGCTCTTGAAATAATTAAAGCCTTCTGAACTGAAGTTGAGAAACAACTAGGGAAAGTTATCAAGATTGTGAGATCTAATCGAGGTGGTCAGTATTATGGGAAGTATGGTGATGCCGGACAACAAAACGGACCTTTTGCAAGGTACTTACAGGATAATGGTAATGTTTCTCAATATACTATGCCCAGAAATCCTAAACGGAATGACGTGGCAGAAATGCGTAATTGCACTCTTATGGAAATGAAGAGGAGCATGATGAGCACATCGAATTTTCCAGAATACTTGTGGGGTGAATCCATCAAAACAACAACCTACATTTGAACCGTATTCCTAGCAAGTCAGTGCCTAAAACACCGTTTAAACTGTGGACGAACAGAAAACCTAGTTGAATCATTTTAGAGTATAGGGGTGTCTAGCTGAGGTGAAGATCTCCAATCCTTCTATGAAGAAGTCAGATTCGAGAACTACTAGATGCTACTTTATATGGTATCCTAATTACTCAAAAGGATACAAATGTTATTATACGACTCGTGGCATTAGAGTTGTTGAATCTCAAATGGCAAAGTTTTTGGAGTTGGATGTTGTTGATGTTATTCCCTCTTAATTCGATAAAAGAGTGGAACTCATTGATGTTGTTTCTTTTCCTTTGCCGGCATCAGATGTCTGGTGTATGTTTCCCATAGCAATGGAAAATTCCTTAACATTATTACTCTTAGGTATTCCTCCAAGAACATACTCAGCAATGGACCTCTTGATTGAAATAAGACTCAAATGATTCGATCTTTCCCATTTCACATAAGCAACACAATATAAGAATGAATTGCGTTATCATAAACCCCCATTTGAGTAGAGTCTACAATATATAATTATTCTCTAAGCATGAAGATCAACAAAATAAGAAAAATTTATAGATTTAAAAATCTATCCCCTTTAGGCAGATTGACTTTCAAATCTACATATTTCTTTTAAAAGAAAATAAAATAAATAATTCTTCAAAATTCATCCCTTTTGGGAAAACAAATTTATCAAATTATTTATCTCATATATCCTCATGCAATTAAATCAATTTGCACAATAATCCTCTTTGAGTAGGGGTGGTCATTGGCCCAGGGGCCTGCCTAGCCCATCAAGCCCAACCCTATTTTTTTAGGGCTTGAGTTTTAGTTTTAAGCCCATGGGAAGGACTCAGATTTAGATTTTATGACTCGATCAATTTTAAGGCAGGGCTTGAGCAAAGCTAAAAAAATTTAGGGCCGGATATATATATATATATATAAGATCACTTATTAATGAAAACAGACAGGAAATATTTCACTACTTTCCACATGGCCTACTCCTGCCATTAATTTAAAATTTTCTATATAATAATAATAATAGTTCACAATACTCAAAACCCTAATTCATTTCAGGCGAATGGATTGCCGCCCAAGTCCAAACCTATTTAGACTTCATTTGCAAAAGCTCATGCCTGAAGTATTGCCTCGCTGCTGCCGTCGATCACTGCATCTCCATCGATAGATGCTCACTGTTCGCTGCATCGCCGTCTATCAATTGCCCCCACGACAGATTCAGCCAGGTAATAACATATTGATTCTTGTTCATGTTTCAAATTCTTATTTCATTGTTAAGCAAACCCTAGATCTAAACAAACTATAGATTTAAATAAACCCTAGATTCTAATGAAGCCTAGATTCATATTAGGGGTGTTCAAAAAAACTGGCGAATTGAAAAACCAAATCAACTGTTATTTTTTTTTTGTTTGGTTTTCTGTTATAAGGCCGGGCTAGGCCATCCCTAGGGCTGGAATTGTTTTGATAGGGCCGGTCTTGGGCATGAAAGTAGGTCTCGACCATAGGGCCTAGTAATATTTTTTAGTACCCTAGGTTAAGCCCGGCTCGGTGCTTGCCCATGACTACCCCTACTTTGAGCAAGTGATTGTACAAATTAATCTAAAATTTTTCTCATCAACAAAATAGGAACTCAAAGTCTTGTAAACTTGGATGGTTAAATTACTTTGGTGAAATAACCTCAATAATTCACAAACAAATATTCCAAATTGGAAAAATTAAACAATATTTACAACATCCTCATGCAATTAAATTAATTTACACAATAATCTTCTTTGGGAAGATGAATGTACAAATTAATCTAAAAAAATTTGATCAATAAAATAGGAACTCAAAATCTTACAAATTTTGTTGGTTAGATCACTTTTATGAAATAACCTTAACAATTCACAAGCAAAAATTTCAAATTGGAAAATTTTAAAAATATTGGCCAACAACAGTGTATATTAGTGACATATATGCATATGATCAAATAAGATGAAGTACGTCATAAAATGTATTTTCAGTGATCAACGATTAATTATAATTGCAAGAATTTGAACATAATTTTTACTACACTTTTAAACTAATTATTAAACTAATGTATGCATCTTAAAATTAAGAAAGAGAGTACACAAAAAAAAAAAAAAAAAAATCTAGAGAGAGTGAGTACTGCAGTCTCATTTCATATAAACTAACATAATTTTTGATAAATTTTCAACAGAAAAACATACAAAAAAATAATTTTAAGTTAATTAAATCATATAAATAAGTAATAATTAACTGAAAAAATATTTTTCATCCTCAAAATATAAAATAAATTATCTAGAAAAATAAAGGATAGAAAAACGAGTGCACAGGAAAAAACGAGACCCAAAATGGATTTCGGATGGACTCCCTTGCGTCTATGTTTTAATAAATGGCCAAACCTAAAAAAAAAAAACAAAAAAACAAACAAACAAACCGAAAAACTTATGGCCTAGATGAGATAATAGTCAAATTTCAGGGGTACAAAGTGTCAAAACTTTCATAATTTTAAGAGATAAAGGAATTTTACCCTGCACGATATCAAGACCCATTTCGAAAACCCTAAATTCATCCATATTGATATGAATACATATATGTATGTATAATATGTATATGTACTCGCATGAAATCCTAGCAACCCAAAAAAGCCAGTGTGTATCATAATTCACAATAGCAATGGAAAACCGCACCCACTAAAAGTAAAATTAGCCCTAATTGACCAGCATCGTGATAGCACTTAAATCTGTTCAAATTGGGTATCTCTTTTTCGATTATAATAAATAAGGAATAAATGACATGAAAATAAAGAAAAGATTCAAAATTCAAAAAATTATTTATAGAGATTTATGAAGGCATTAAATGAATCAGAAAGCGAACCATACAGATGCAACTTGCTAGTTTTGATATGCCCTTATCAATTAAAGACCATGGGAGTAGGATTGAGCCTCTTACCCTAGTAGGTACAGTAGCTCTATTTTTTTTTTTTTTTGTGTGTGTGTGTGTGTAAGAGAGAGAGAGAGGATTATAAATGGGTACATATTGCAGAGAAGGCCTTAAAACCGACAAGCATCCACCAAATGCCGAAGTCACGAGGAAAAACTGTCGACACTACGTTGCCCGGCCCTTATTAAATCAAGCATCACCGCCGTCGACGACGATGAAGACAGTGTCGTCGATGCCAACGAGGACTTCCCATTCCACAACTGCATCGACACCGACGATGAACAACACTGATCAAGTTCGCTGTCATTGTCACCCTCTCCGTCGATCTCTCGCCTCGATGCACTCATAAGATTGTTGCCGATGACGGCTTGGAAAGATTGAGAATCACTAATTTACCGATGTTTATTTTACTGTAGCTAGCGGAGTGGTCCACAAGTTGGGTAGTCTCATCTTGGAGTAACTATTGGTAGTAGAGGTTCTAGTGGGTAAAATGTGAAGTGAATCGTCGGGCATGGAAAGTGGGCGTTGAATGAGTGATCCATATTTGAGGATTGAATATGGATATGGTTATAATGGTTGGATGTTGTGGTGGCGTGAAGGGAAGAAAACATTACAGAAGTCTTTGTTTCAGCCGACGCCCATTAATCAGACAGAACATCATGTAGCAAACACATTAAGGACTCAGAAATTAGGATTTCGCATGGTTTAGATTTTCACCAAAACCCTAATTAATACACAACCAAATTACACATATAATATATCAATTAGAAGCTTGAATCAAAAGGAACAAAAACACTAAACTTTTACAATCAATTGAAACAAAAAATCATACGAAATCATAACTCAAAAATTAGAATCCAAAAATAAATAAAAATAAAAAATTATTTTTAATTTCCAATTGTAGATCCTAAATCATGTATGTTGGTTCTGATACCACATGTTGATTAATTCTCATAATCATAATGATATGGAAATTAATTAAAGATCTTAATCATATATGTTTAAAAGAACACAATAATTTTTAAGAATGATTATCGAAAGCATACCTATTTAAACTATTGTAGATGATTGATCATAGCAGCGGATTATATACAAGGTCTTCCTCTCTATGATATAGATTTTCTGTTATGGTGGCTCTCAATTGGAAGAAACCCTTAAATTTAGACTAGAGAGATGACCTAATACTTATAATTAGGGTTTCTCATTGGGCCCTCCCGTAATGGGCTTCAATGAAACCCAAAAGTTACACTTACCACTTAATTGGATTTATACAAAAAAAGATGTCATAGTCAAAATCAAAATGTGATCACTATTTAATTGGACTGCTTATATAATAGACTATCCATTAATCTGTTTTTATAAAATAATTAATTCAATTAATGTTAGCCCATATTTAATAAAAAAAAAAAAAAAAAAAAAATCAACATGATTCCTATGATAGAACGATCACAATCCTCCAACACTAGCACTTGAAATCAAGGGATTCGTCGAACAAAATAAATGTTGAACTCTCTGTCAAGAATAAAAAAAAAAAACATAGGCTCAAAGTGTATGTGTAGTGCAAGATGTCCTAAGTTTCATGCCTAAATAATAATTCAAACTTCTCTATTTAGAGTAACAAATTAGTAACTCTAATACACTAAAAGTCTCACTTTAAAGCCACTAAGAGTTATTACATATAACTCTTTATTAAAAATGAGTTACAAATATGAAAAGACAAGTCTTATTTGGTTAGGAAAATTGTTAAAATCAATTTAAAGAAAATTCTGGAAATAATTCTCTCTACTTAGATCAACCCAAGTCTACCCATGACCCATGATCTGACCCGAATCCATAATCCAAAATTAGGGGTGGGCAGCAGGCGGTTTGGGCCAAAACCGTAGACCAAACTAATACTATATATGTTGAGCTAGTTTGAATCGTGAACTGTCCAATAATGTGTGGGTTAGGGCGGGATGGAATGTATGAATTGACTAGTTTAAACCGTGGACTGTCCAAGAGTGCGCGGGTTGGGCTAAGGAGAACCGTGGACTGCCCAAGCATTTTTGAGTTAGACCTTGAAATATAATAAATATTGTTAAAAAGAAAAATTATTACAATACTAAACGTTGTATAACATTGTCTCAAAATTATAGTTTAAAAAAAATACAATGTAATTTGCAAACCATTTAAAAATAAAAATAAAAATAATTACAAACATAAATAATAAAATATAAACCTACAAACTTAATAAACACTAGGGATGTGTAGCGGCGGTTCGGGTGGTTTAGGCCAAAACTGTGGACCAAACTAATGCTATGCGGTTGGGATAGTGTGAACCATGGACCGCCCAATAATATGCAGGTTACTATGGGTGGTTTGCGTTTCGATACGGGTGTTGCGGTTTGGACGGGTTTGGCGGGCTGACCCAACCCAATGCACACCCCTATCCAAAATGGATTATAAAAGTGATTTAAGTTTTTTTCATTAACCAATATGGAATTACTCATTTTATATACTTCAATCAATTTCATGGCACTACATTGAAAGATAATTTCTTATTCACATCTTAATAATTTTTGACAAATTAAAAGTTCATGTTCATCTTCTCACTAAGACTAATGTATTAATATATAAATATATACAACAAACAACAACAACAAAAACAACAACTAAGCCTTTGTCCCACTTATATAGGATTGACTACATGAATCCATTTACGCCATAGAGATTGATATATATATATATACACACACACACACACACACACATACATATCAATTAATAATAAATCACATAAATAATTAAACATAAAATTGTTAGGAAATTTTATTTCCTAATCTAATTTTGGGCAACATATTATTAATACAATTATGTTTGCTATTTAAATTTAATGGGCTAAATTAAGTGATCTAATTAATTTGTGTAAGCCCGTAGACTACTCAAAAGAATGTGGGTTGAATGTGTAGATACCGAAAACTGTTGGGGTGATTAGGGGATTATGGGAACCCTAATCACACCCTATATAAAGAAAAATATGCTAGGGTTATGGTCCCCAATACACCAAAACGACTTGACGACACTCTTCTCCCCATCTGAAAGAGAATCAAAATCCCTGTGAGAAACTCCAGAGTTTTGGTTGAGGAAGGTCAGGTACCCACTCGATCCGTGTTTATCTCGTGATCGACTGTCACAGGATTCCGCATCAGATGTCAGTTTATCTTAATGAATCCAGGTACGTATTTACGTGTACGTTGAACTCTTGGTGATTTGACATGATATTTTAGATGCTTTAGATTTAGATCTAAGAGGGTTAAAATCCCGATAAGTGGTATAATTTCATGTTAAATCATTAGGGTTCTTGAGATTTTTCAAGTTCGTAGAATCTTTAGAGTTTGTGTTTTCTCCATTATTGTTGGCATGTTTGTGAAAATAATGGGAGAAAATATTAAGGTTGTTATGTGCTTTGAATAATTTATGTGAATTCTTTCTAAATACTATGGATCTAAGGAAGGGAAAACCCTAAATTTTGGATGTTTTAGGGTTTTTCCGCTGCAAAGATGAAAGAGACGAACCAGATCTGAACATGTCGGTTGACTGATCAGTCGACTGATGGATTCAGAGACGGTTTGGACAGTTTGACTAGGTGTTCATATTTTAGCCATAACTTTTTCATACGAACTCCGATTGAAGTGATTCAAAATTCGTTGAAATCTCAAAAATAGATCTACAATTTTTATGTTTTGAGTTTTTCCATAATAAAATTGAATCTAGGTCAAAATCGGGCTTGAAGTTACTGCATTCGGATAATTTTAACTAGCGTTCGTAGTTTGGACATGACTTTTCCATACGAACTCCGATTGAGGTGATTCAAAATTCATTCAAAATTCTGTGGAAATATAAAAATAGTATCTATAACTTTTAAGTTTTAAGTTTTTCCTAAATCGTATTGAATCGTGGTCAAAATTAACCAATGCGTTGACTGATTAGTTGACTGATGGATTCAGGATGTTTTTTTTTGGATGACCAATCAGTTGATTGATCAGTCGACTGATGGATTCAGGATCCCATTTTTGGGTGATTGATCAGTCAACCAATGGATTAAGGACATATTGGGTCATTCCAATCTTAAGAACTAGTCGACCATTTGAATGCCCAACGTCAGAAACTTTAATTTGTTGCATGGCGTTCGATCAACGGACCTTAAGGACGGTCGACTATTAAAATCTTGTATCTTGAAATAATTGAAAAGGATTTAAATATATTTTATTTTGGGATATTGAGATATAAATGTTTATTATTTATGCAAGCAATAGCCGGCCCAAAGGAAGACTATTGTTTGGCCGAATAATGAACATTAATGTTTGTCATTTATGCGAACCATAATCGGCCTAAAGGAAAGTTGTCGTTTAACTAAATAATAAACATTGTTTAAGATTAGTATGATTATTATTTATGCGATCAATAATCGGTCCAAATGAAGGTTATTGTATGTGGGAATAAATGTATGATGATTATCAAGTTTCTATGTGAATAATAAGTCGGCTTAAAGGAAGACTTATTGTTTGACAAGACCTATTATCAATATTTAATTCATGCACTGAGAGTACCAATTACAGTTAATTCCTCTATCCAAATATTAGGAATTAATGTTGTGCTAGGTATCTTGAGATGGGTTCCCAAATTTGGTTTAATTGGTCATGTCTAGTTTTATTATTATATGACATGTCTAAATGTGTGTTTGTTTATGTTGTTCTCTATATAGTTTCTATTGTTACTGCATCGAATGTTTCTATCCAAATCACCAATATCCCAATGTTGAAAGGGACGAACTTTATGGTCTGGAAAGAAACCGTAGAAATTGTTCTCGGTTGTATGGATTTGGATCAAGCACTACAGGAAAATTGATCCACTTCTACTCTGAAAAACCTCAATGAGGTTAAAATAGAAAAGTGGGATCGGTCCAATCAGATGTGCTTGACGATTATGAAGCGCTCCATTCCAGAAGCGTTTCGGGGCTCTATTGTTGAGAGTGAGAATGCCAAGAAGTTCCTTGGGGAAATTGAGAATTTTTTTGCCAAAAACGAAGAGTCAGAGGCGAGTAACCTTCTGGGTAAACTCGTCACAATGAAGTATAAAGGTACAAGGAACATAAGGAAGTATATCATGGAGATATCTAATCTTGCATCGAAACTAAATGCACTAAAGTTAGAGCTGTCTGATGACTTACTCGTGCATTTAGTTTTGATCTCTCTTCTTGCACACTTTGGGCAATTCAAAGTGAGTTATAATACTCAGAAGGATAAATGGTCCCTCAATGAGCTTATATCTCATTGTGTGCAAGAAGAAGAGAGACAACAGCGAGAGAAGACTGAAAGTGCTCACTTGGCTTTGAACTCTTAAAGCAAGAAAAACAAAAAAGTTGAGGTTGCTGCGGAAGGATCTTCTTGGTAGAAGAAACAAAAGAAGCAGGATGAGACTTTAACTTGCTTCTTCTGCAAGAAGACGGGACACATGAAAAATGAGTGTTCCAAGTACGCCGCTTGGCGTGCTAAAAAGGGTATGCTTTCAACTAGGGTTGTGCAAATAATCCGACGGCCCAGTCCACCCGAATAAATCGACCGGGCCCGGCCCAAAATCTTCGAGCCTGTTATGTGTTCTGTTCTGATCGGGTAGGACCCGATCCGAAAAGCCTTATTAGATCGGTCGGTATTCGGATTTGGGTTCCCCCACCCGAACTAACCTAACCCGACCGAACAGCCTTCAGATTTATAGGGTAAGGGTTTCATTTGCACGCCCACGGCCGAGGCTACCTTAGCCTCCATCTTGTTTTCATAGGAGTGGCTCTTCAAATTTAATGGCCGATCATTTCCTTCTTCGTTTCGTCTTGATTTGGCCATTTATTTCCTCTCCTCTTCATCTCGGTTTCCACTCTTCTTCATTTCGTTTTGCTTTTCAAAAGTCTGATGGACCGAAGGTGAGAAATGGAAACAGGAACGACGGCGATAATCAATGATGGTGCTTTTGTTTCTATTTCGTCTGTGACTATGAAAGACAAAAATGGCGGCGACAATCATAGATCGACGTTGAGTTCGATTTGTTTAGGGTTTTTTGTTTGATTTCTGTATTGATTAGAGAATTGATGTTGGAAGATCTAGGGTACTCTGTATTGATTGTTGGTTGATTTCTGCTTCAACCCGCTTGTAACCGCCCGACACCCGTCGAACCCGAGAATGATCGGATTTCGTTGTCCAATGGTCGGCCAGCGGGTTTGATTTTTTCACACCCGACAAGGTCAAGTCGGGTGATGGGTGACGGCCATACCGGCGGGTTTCGACCCGTGCACACCCCTACTTTCAACTTTGGTTTGTTCTGAAGTTAATTTTGCTTCTGTACCTATGAATACTTGGTGTGTAGATTTTGGTACTACTACTCACATAAGTATAACTATGCAGGGTTGCCAGTAGAACCGACCGCCAAGTGATGCTGAAAGATTCATCTTTATGGGCGATGGCAATAAAGATGCGATGGAAGCTATAGGAACTTTAGATTACAGTTGAAAACTGGATTTTGTTTAGATTTGTATGAGACATTTGTTGCACCGTCTATTAGACGGAATTTGATTTCTATTTCTAGTTTGGAAAAATCAGGTTTTAATTGTTGTTTCGGAAATAATAATCTAAGTCTCTATCAAGGTTCAAATTTTATTAGTTCCGGTTCTTTGATTGATAATCTATATGCTTGACATTAGTTCCTATAATGAAATACTGCAAACAAATTTATGTGGTACAAAGTGAAAATTCAATGAGAATTCTGCCATTTTAAGGGACAAGCGCTTAGGTCATATCTCTAAACAGAGAATTCAGAGACTTGTGTCAAATGGAATTCTTGAACCCCTTGATTTAACAGACTTTCAAGTCTGTATTAAGTGCATCAAATGGAAATAGACAAACGAAAGGAAGATAGGTGCCGAGAGAGCTACAAATATCTTAGAACTAATTCATACGAATATCTGTGGTCCATTCTGTATGGCTTCATGGAATGGGCAATGATATTTTATTATGTTCATAGATGATTACTCTCGTTATGGGTACCTATATTTGATTCATGAGAAATCTAAATCTTTGGACACATTCAAATCTTTCAAAGTTGAAGTTGAACTTCATCTTGGAAACAAAATTAAGGCTGTCAGATCGGACCGTGGTGGTGAATACTACGGGAAAAATGATGGATCAGGAGAACAACGTCCAAGACCCTTTGCAATTTTCCTCAATGAGTGTGGAATTGTTCAACAATACACAATTTCGGGAAAACCCAGTATGAACGGTGTTGTAGAGCGACGAAACTGGACTCTTAAGGATATGGTAAGGAGTATGATTAGTCATTCTCCCTTACCAGAGTCGCTTTGGGGAGAAACTTTAAAGACCGCGGTATACATCCTTAACAGGGTACCCAGTAAAGCAGTTGCCAAAACCCCCTATGAGCTTTGGACAGGCAAGAAGCCTGGCATTAGGCATTTGCACATTTGGGGTTGTCCAGCTGAGGTATGGCCTTATAGGCCACATGAAAGAAAACTGGACTCAAGAACGGTTAGCTGCTACTTTGTTGGTTATGTTGAATGCTCTTGGGGCAACAAGTTTTACGATCCCACATCAAGATCCTTCTTTGAAATGGGAAATACCAGATTCCTTGAGGGTGTTGAGTTTGAAGGGGAATTAAATATAAGGAATGTTGTCTTTGAAGAAGAATCTGTTATTGACAGTGATCAAGTCTCTGTACCTATCGCCGTTCAAGACACAGTTTTCTTCTTAAAAAATAACATTTCTTATGTTTCTTTCATCTTCAAACTCAACTGTCATGACCTGTCCCGAAATGTCGATATCCCGGGCTGACGTGACGACATCATGACATCGCCGAAAACAACCAACTAACCATCTATTACACGACAATATGCATATATATAAATAAACCATCATCTATATGGAGCTATACATATTTTTGTTATGAGAACACACCCATTCCCCAAATATACTAACAGCAAAATATAATACCATGAACCCCTCACAGGTTTGCCTCATAAAGTTTATCTCAACCCTCCACACGACTCCATCGTAGGACTCTACCTAGCGCTAGTGGGGGACCGACTCCTAGCTGCTTCACCTGCGAGTGTACTGTCTTCTTAGTAAAAATATTTTTAATAATAAAAACACTTTCTACAATATCTAAATGGATCAAGCATAAATTTATAATTACCACATAGCTTGTAAAATTCCCAGTATATAAACAGGGAAAATAAAGCAATATAATTAAGTTCCATTCAAATCTAACTAATATAAAAATCATACTAATCACCATGATAATAAATATCAAATCAACCAATATACGTAAAATATCACATCTCAAGCACGCATCTCACACACACTTTTTAAGCACACAACTCAAACACACACCTCAAACTCACACACTGGCCAGCCCTAGTGATCGTTTTAACCTCACGATCGGGAGTTGCAATGGTACCATACCACCTGTAGGATATGCCTTTCTACGAACACCCATCACTCCGCCGAAGCGGATAATCACTATGCAGTATAACGTCTAACATCACTCTGTCGAAACAGATAAACATCACTCCGTCGAAGCGGATAACATCACTCTGCCAGAGCAGATAAACACTATAGCATCATCAAATCAATAACGTCATCATCAAATCACAAATCAATAATATCGTCTAATCAACATCGTCAAATATCAAACATCACCCTCTATTTCCAAAACCGATTTTAATCCAAAATCATATTTCTCATTTTTCTAAAAAAAAAAACGTCTGATTTCACCAAAACCAATTTTTTCACCCTTTATTTTTAGAAAACTAGGTATTTTTCACTCTCTTTTAAAACCACTAAATTTCAGCGAAAAATCATTTTCAACTTCCTTTCAAAAGCAACACAATTCTTCAAAAATTTATTTTCTCAACTCACCCAGAAACCTGCTTGATCCATATCATTTTGAAATCATTTAATTTAACTACAACTATTTTCCATCACACACACACACACACACACACACACACACATATATATATATACATATATATATATATATATATATAAAAATAGTTTGACAAGAAGACAGTACACTCACCTGACTATCCATTCCGAACAGTTTTTACTGACTATCTTCTACCGATACTCTAGTGCCTGTGAGCCTAATAGTGACAGGACCTAAATTAATATTTTATGTAAAATAACTGAATTATACAATGCAGGCCCTAAATTCCGTAATTTCTCCCTTACCCACTTTTTATTACAAAAAATTATTATTCAGTAAATTTCGTTTCGTTAATAATTACTGTACGCATTTGTTAATATGGATGGTGACAAAAATTATTAGAATTAACGATTTCAAATTATAATCCTGTTTGCTAATAATTCAATTTAACAAAAATGGTAATCGATTTAGATTTTTACTAGCTCCGAATAGTCCGTCGACCGCAAGATAAAGTTTTGGGTTTTTTTGGGGGTATTTGTGTAATTTTTCCTTTTCTTTCTTTTTCTTCTTCCCCTTTTTCCTTTTTTTGTTTTGCGTTTCTGTTTTCTGTTTTGCTGTCTCGCCGCCGCCGACGAGATCTCGCCATCGATCAAGCCTCGCCGTCCCACCAACCGAACACACGCACCTCCGGACAAACGAACCCACACACTCCCATGTCTACCCGCATACACTGCCGATTGTCCACACACACACATACTCACTACTCTCTCTCTCTCTCTAACTTTCCGGCGACAATTCCGGCGATGACCACACACCACCATGCACACTGATTACACACATACACGTTCACCCACGTAACTGATCAAAACAGAGCATTCATACACAAACATAACACATGCACAACCCACAATTGCCGTCGACAACACACCCATAGAACGATGAAACGAAACAGAGCACCTACCCACGCCCACACACGATCGACGAGCAAAAACACATGCACTTACCCAATGATGATAAACACACCCACACCGTCGAGCAAGACTGCGAAGATCACACCCCCATTGAAACCTACCGCCTCTAGATGACAGATCAAAATACCCACACACACTCACGACGATCAAAACAGAGGAACACCCCCGTCCAGTCACACGCACACCCTCACCTAATGCCTGAACACGGTAGTGATGATCACACCCTCTCACATTCCCACAATCGCCAGCCAATCAGAACAGAAACCATACCTACCGGCAATCACGAACAGCCCGATGACGCCCACCTTCGGTCCTCTTTCTCTCTTCTCTGAATTTTCTGATTTTGCTTTGAGATTTTCCTGATCATAACTATGCATGAGGGTATTTATATGCATGTAAATGGTGGATGGATTTTGGATCTCCTCATGCCACGTCGCCCCTCTTCCCGTTCCTCTGTTCCCGTCAGCCGATCTCACAGCACACACGCACTTATGCATGTATATAAGTGTTTATAAAAAAAAAAATCTTTAGTTAAAATGCACTTTCCTCCCCTCAACTTCCTTTAAGATATTATTTTAATCATTTTCAACTTTTACAAGTTTCTAAAATTATAATTTCACCCTTACTATTTTCAATTTTTTATTTTAATTATCAATTTGGATATCAAGTTTAATTTCCATATTTTCTAAATTTCAAATTTGACTCCTAAACTTTTAATTTTGAGTTTTATTAACAAAAATTTACCCCGAATTTTCCAATACTTTAAAATGCAACTATTAATGACGCACGTTCTATGATTGGAGCCTTACATCAACACCCCCAATTAATGCCCCAATAATGACCTTGAAAGAAAAAAGATGCAGAAGATTCCTTATGCGTCGGCAATAGGGAGTCTAATATACGCTCAAGTTTGTACTCGTCCCGATATAGCAATTATAGTGGGAGTTTTGGGTAGATACTTGAGTGATCCAGGCATGTAACATTGGAAGGCAGCCAAACACGTGATGCATTATTTGAGGAGAACAAAAGACTACATACTCACTTATCGAAGTCAGAGAACCCGATGATCTCCAAACTGTCTGATCTCCGATAAGTGAGCATGTAGTCTTTTGTTCTCCTCAAATAATGCATCACGCGTTTGGCTGCCTTCCAAAGTTGCATGCCTGGATCACTCAAGTATCTACCCAAAACTCCCATTATAAATGCTATGTCCGGACGAGTACAAACTTGAGTGTACATTAGACTCCCTATTGCCGACGCATAAGGAATCTTCTGCATCTCTTTTCTTTCAAGGTCATTATTGGGATATTGATTGAGACTAAACTTGTCTCCTTTAGCTACGGGCGTATCTCTTGGTTTACTATCTTTCATGCCGAATTTACTTAAAACCTTATCGATATAGCCCTTTTATGATAACCTAAAGATACCTTGAGAGTGATCTCCCAGTATTTGGATACCTAATACAAAAGAGGCGTTACCAAGATCTTTCATTTCAAATTTCTTCGTCAGAAATTTCTTAGTTTTGTGCAATAAGCCTATATCCCTACTTGCGAGCAGAATATCATCGACATATAATATCAAGAAGATATATTTACTCCCACTGAACTTGTGATATACACAATCATCAACGACATTCACCTCAAAACCATACGAAGTGATGACTTAATGAAACTTGTGATACCATTGACGGGAAGCCTGTTTGAGATCATAGATGGATTTCTTTAATTTACAGACCATAGACTTTGGATCTCCCGATACAAGGTTTTATGGATATACCATATAGATTGTCTCGTCAATGTCTCCATTGAGAAACACAGTCTTAACATCCATCTGATACAGCTCTAGATCAAAATGAGCCACTAGTGCCATTATAGTTCTAAAAGAGTCTTTCGAAAATACTGGAGAAAAAGTCTCTTTGTAGTTTATGCCTTCCTTTTAACTAAAGTCTTTGGTGCTAAGACGAGTTTTATATCTCTCTATGTTACCCTTTGAATCCCTCTTGGTTTTATATATCCAGTTACAACCAATGGGCTTCGCACCTTCAGGTAGCTTGACGAGATCCCAAACATCATTGTCTTTCATAGACTTCAACTCGTCTTTCATTGCATCGATCCAATTTTGAGAGTTAGAACTATGCATGGCTTGACAGAATGAGATAGGGCCATCATCTGTCAAACCAACGCCATCCTCATGTTCTTAGAAAAAGACAATATATTCATTCGAAATCGCACTTCTCCTCTCCTTAGTGGATCTCCTTAAAGGCACTTCTTGAGATTGTTGGGTTTGTTCCATAGGTTGTCGTTGAGGAAGAATCTCATTGTTGTCATGTTTTGGAACAATGTCAGGAATGGAAGCCTGAGCCTGAACATCATTATCTAGAACTGGAATAGTGTCTTGAGCAACAATAGGTATAGAGATCATCGGGTTCTCTAACTCCGATTTTTCTGGATGCCATGATAGCAAGTGCTCCACATCAAGCTATATTTTTATGCTGGCCGGATGAGCTATCTCGTGGAAGTCTGCTAAGCAGACTCTCATAGCTTCTTCAACTATGGCAGCAGAGTTCATTGCTTGCTATGAGACTTCCAATCATAGAATATGGTTGCAGAACTTTGTCACTGGGCTGCATGTGGTAAATGGCATTGAAAAGCCATTGAAAATTTATTATGACAATAACTCAGCGGTTCTTTACTCCAACAATAACAAAAGCTAAACAAAGTCAAAATTTATTGACAATAAGTTTCTAGTTGTTAAGGAGAGGGTTCAGGATAAAAGGATTGTTATAGAACATATAGGGACAGATTTTATGCTAGCGGACCCATTAACCAAGGGTTTAACCCCTAAAGTTTTTCATGAGTACACCACTCACATGGGTGTTATTTCTAATGATACCTTGGTTTAGTGGGAGTCTTTTTTTTTTTTTTTTTTTTGTTCTATATGTTTTGCTTTGAACATTAGATTGTTTAAGGTTTCTGCAGAATAAAGTTGATGGTTTAGTTTATTTTGTTTACAATGTTTGCATTGTAATAAGGACTTTGGATTGATCTCGCTAAAGACTAAAGTTGGACCAGTTGAAAATAGGCATGCCTAAGATCACATTGCATGTAATTTTCATGCTACACATCCACATTTGATCTATGTCATTGAATATATTAGTATGGTGATCATCGTGGTTTAGTCACAACTGTATTGTGATATAAGCTACGGTAATTCCATTGATAGTATATGAGATGGACTAGATTGTTTAAGGAGAAGTCTAAGGATAAATAACATACGAATGCGCGTCTAAGGACTTTTGTGATATAATTGTTTCAGGGATAATATGTAACTCAAGTGGGAGATTGTTAGGAAATTTTATTTCCTAATCTAATTTTGGGCAATATATTATTAATACAATTATATTTGCTATTTAACTTTAATGGGCTAGATTAAGTGATTTAATTAATTTGTGTAAACCCGTAAACTATTCAAAAGAATGTGAATTGAATGTGTAGATACCGAAAATTATTGGGGTGATTAGGGGATTATGGGAACCCTAATCACACCCTATATAAAGAAAAATATGCTAGGGTTATGGTCCCCAACACACCAAAGCGACTTGACTGCTCTCTTCTCCCCATCTGAAAGAGAATCGAAATCCCTATGAGAAACTCCAGAGTTTTGGTTGAGGAAAGCCACGTAACCGCTCGATCCGTGTTTATCTCGTGATCGACTGTCATAGGATTCCGCATCAAAAGTCAATTAATCGTAATTGATCCAAGTACGTATTTACGTGTACGTTGAACTCTTGATGATTTGACATGATGTTTTAGGTACTTTAGACTTAGATCTAGGAGGATTAAAATCCTGACAAAAATAGTCTAATAACATTAATAATTAAATTTAAAATAGTCTAAAAATTATTTTTGTCCATGTAGGCGGTGTGGCTACATGACTAGTTGTGATAATTGTAATAGAAAAAGTTCATCAAACGGTTATTGTGGTCAATGACTATCATTAATTGTGGCATGCCTTGTGTCACGGTCTTAACTTGTCCAGTACTTGTTCTCGCACATGGCCGCTTGTCCATGACCCTTTTCATTTGTTTTCTAGACTAGTTTAGCTTAGATTAGCTTAGTTTAGTTTATTTCTTTCATTTATTGTAGAAAGACACCATTATGACTCCTCGGGTATAATGATATCTATTGTGGTCACTTGTATTTTTTTTCTTAAAGTACTATGTGGGAGGACATACTCTTGAAGTCATTCAAGCCTTTCACACCTTGTAGCCTTTGATATTAATACAATTGTTGTTGTTATTGTAATTGTATTCTTCTCTACATTGCCGGTATGTATTGTTGTAGGGGAACTCGTTGCTATTGAAACCGCTTCCGCTATTTAAGATCCTCTGATCTTCAGGCTTGCTACTAGGTGATCCCCTAGTTAGCGCCACACGGTCCACTTTCTAGCCTCCAAAGGCTCGACCCGTGACAGTTGGTATCAGAGCAACGGACCGATCTGTTGCCTGACTACGTTGGTGAAATACCATGTCGACGAAAGATTGTCTCGACGCGCTTGAACAAAGCGTTTCTCGCATTGACGCTGCTCTAGCTCTTTTGTGAAGCCCCAATGCTAATGGGGAGAGGACATCTCAGAAGCCCCAAATCGATCACCTGATCGAACAGATGGGCCTAGTTGCCGCGACATCCGCTGGCCATCATGCTCAGATGGAACAATCAATCCTTGATCTCCGAAGCGAGTTGGACAACTTGAAGAACATTGTGTACCGAGCTCTTGCTAGAGACTCCAAGCAACCTACTTCGAGGGTTCGCCTTCCCGAACCTCAATCCTATGGCGGTTCAAGAGATGCCAAGGAGCTTGAAAACTTCCTCTTTGATGTAGAGCAATACTTTTGGGGCACCGGAGTAACCTCCGAGGAAGAAAAGGTGACAACAGCTTCCATGTATCTTTGTGGTGATGCTAAATTATGGTGGCGAACCAAATATGCAGACATCCGGGAGGGAAGCTGCACTATCAATACTTGGGAAGACCTTAAAGGTGAACTTAAGGTACAATTCCTTCTTGAAAATGTCGAGTACACGGCTCGACGAAGATTGAGAGAGCTGAAACAGACCGGACAAGTCCGAGACTATGTCAAGAAGTTTATGGCTCTCATGCTGGACATTCGTACAATGTCCCAAGAGGATAAGTTGTTTTGGTTTCTAGATGGCTTGAAAGATTGGGTACGTCAGGAAATACAAAGACAACGTCCTGCTGATTTATCTGTTGCCATTGCTGCTGCAGAAAGAGTAACTGATTACTCTCCTGAACCTACCACTAACCATGACAAGAGGAAAGACAAGAATGTCTCCCATTATGATGGAAGTGGAGGTCAATCATCTCGGGGAAGCCCACCAAGACGTTGGAGCAACCCCAACTCAAATTCTAATTCAATGAGCCCTCCAAGGAGTCTGCGCCGAGGTCAGCACTCAAGATCTGGCCATTTGTTCAACAACTCAGGGGCATCACTGGGTTCGGCAAACCAGAAGCCTCACTGGGGCAGACAGGCCCATAAAAATCCAACTCCTTACTTTTTGTGCAACAAGAATCATGATGTATCTGATTGTCCACATAAACATGCTTTGTCCGCGCTGCAAGCATCAATTCAGGAAGAAAATGAATGTCGGGGAAAATATATTGTAAAGTAGGAGGAGGAAACTTCAGACGAGTCTAATGCTCATCAAATGAGTACAATTCGTTTGTTGAATGCCATGAAGCGACAACCGATCGCGAAGAAGGTCATGAAGAAGAACCTCATGTTCGTGGACCTTCGAATTAATAGGCGGAATTCTTGTGCTTTAGTTGACACTGGTGCTACACAAAATTTTATGTCCGATAAGGAAGCTAATCGGTTGGGCTTACGTGTCGAAAAGCACTCAGAGAGATTGAAGGCCGTGAATTCTAAAGCGAGTCCCGTGATTGGAGTCGTCAACACGGTACACACGAAGATTGCTCCGTGGGATGGGTTCCTCAACTTCATCATTACTCCCATGGATGATTTTCAAGTGATATTGGGGATGGAATTCTTTATGGACACTAAGGCGGTCCCAATGCCTTTTGCAGATTCACTTTGTATGATGGGAGATCGATCATGTGTCATTCCTACAACGCAATATTCAATTGAAGACAGATCCGTTTCGGCTCTGCAGCTTGAGATGGAGGAATATCAAGACAACCTTCTAATGCTTAGTGGGGGAGAAACTAACCCACAAGTGCCACCTTTGATTCCAGCAAAATGATTGTTTGACTATGTTCGAATTGCTTCTCCAAGATAAAATTCAGAGGAGTTTCCTCCTCATCCGGATGGGAGAAAATCTACAGATATCAAGTTCTCATTGGGCCAATCCGCTTTCATGTTAGCCAACAGTGCGAAGACCCACTTGCTTTCGGTGGGACTACATCTAGAAAGACGGAAGTACCAACTTTATGTACCGAGGGTCAGAAATTCAGGGAACAAAGGTACAACAGTTGTAGTGGTGGATAAAGCATTGAGTTCTATAGCCTTATATCCAGCACTTCAATTCCAATATTCCAAGGACACCGCCGCACAGGTTCTCAAGCATGATACTCAGTTGTGGAATGTTCCGAGGGGTATTGATTCGTGCTTCAATCTACACAAGTGCTTTGATGTCATCTTGGGATCTAGTGAGATTATCGCAGACCAGCCACTGTATCCTCATTCAGTGGATAAGCTCTACAAAGCCAACATATCTGGAAGACAGCAGAAGACGTTACAACCGTAGACCAAATCAGAAGCAGTATCAGAAGAAGTCTACGAGGACGTCAACAGCTCAAGTGGGGGAGAATGTTACGGTCTTAGCTTGTCCAGTGCTTGTTCTCGCACATGGCCGCTTGTCCGTGACCCTTTTTCATTCGTTTTCTAGACTAGTTTAGCTTAGATTAACTTAGTTTAGTTTATTTCTTTCATTTATTGTAGAAAGACACCATTATGACTCCTCGGGCATAATGATGTCTATTGTGGTCACTTGTATTTTTTTCTTTAAAGTACTATGTGGGAGGACATGCTCTTGAAGTCATTCAAGCCTTTCATACCTTGTAGCCTTTGATATTAATACAATTGTTGTTGTTATTGTAATTGTATTTTTCTCTACATTGCCGGCATGTGTTGCTCTAGGGAAACTCGTTGCTATTGAAACCGCTTCTGCTATTTAAGATCCTCTAATCTTCAGGTTTGCTACTAGGCGATCCCCTAGTTAGCGCCACACGGTCCACTTTCTAGCCTCCAAAGGCTCGGCCCGTGACACCTTGCACCCACTCATTGGGTTAATGGTCTTTGTAGAGAGGAGTCATTCCATTTTTGGGTCTGTCGATTCACTTAATGTTTAAAAAATTCCAAAAAAAAATTCTCCACAACTAATTTATTAAATAGATTAAATCCGACCATTAAATATTAAGAAATAGACCCAACAAAATAAATTGAATCTCATGTCTAGGAGCGACAAAACATATCATCATGTTGTGTTCGTGTTATATCATAATCTTACATATAATAACAATAACACGAAACACAAATACGACACGATAATTTATTATGTCATGAAATCAAATCACGAACACGACACATTATATTATTGGATTGACACGACATGATAAATTATCGTCTCACATAGTAACGCAAAATTATAATACAACGTGATAAATTATCACGTCAAAATAAAAACATGTTTAACCCATTACGTAATATAGATCTCTTAACACATTATAAACAACAAAACACTAGTTTTGAGAATAACAAACCAAATAATAATAGAAATAAATAAAAGAAATAAGAGAGTTTAATTTTGAAAAAAAAAAAAGAAGCCTAATCTAATTAATATATATAATGTACCTTAAATTGTAGTATTAGATAAGTATAGAATAATATTTGTAAATAATTACTAATATATTTTCATTTTTAAAATAATTTATTAAAATTATCCTGTTACATATTACGTCATCTCTTATCATGTAGTCTAACATACGATTAAAATTATTGTGTCATTCGTGGCTATTATTGAATTATCAGATAAACTCGAAATACAACATGTTTCTTACTGTATTTATTGCGTCAATAACGACCCGTTACCCATCATTAAGAAAAACCTATCCCAACCAATTTCCTATCACGTTTTTGTGCAAATACGTCCTATCTTGTTAGTTCTACTCTTCGACAAATTGTGTAAGTGTCTCAAATTAAAATTTCGAAAGTTATTGACCAGTGTTTAGTAATTTTCTTTAAAATTAAAGAACAGTTTTACTAAAAACAATGTGTGTAGCAACTATATAACTTTTTTTGTGCACAAATATGGGGAGGGGAATTTCGACCTCTCAATAAAAAGAAACACTAGATAATCGCTAGACTATATAACTGATCTCTTAATCCAAAATATTGTAGAGAATTAAAAAATATTAGTTAAAAAGATCTTGATCCATCAATTTTTTTAAATATAAATATAAAATATAAAATACTTAATTTTTTTTTCAGTCTCTTAAAATATAAATATAAAAATATAAAATAATCAATTCGGCTCAAGGTTATGCGCTAATAGAAGGAGCTGACTCTCCCAGCAATGAAGGAAAAAGGCATGGTTTTTTTCTTTCTAAAAAATTACCTTTTACTCTTTTAATGTTTATAAGGGTTTATGACACTTTGCACCCTTGAAGTTCAGCCTTTGTTCCATTTTGATCCCCGTGGTTTCAATTTCCACACATAACATATCGATATTTTAAAATCGTCCCGCGCCAGTCCAATTAGAAAAGTCTGTCATATCTTTTAACGGGAAAAAATCATGTGCAAGGCACATGATGATTTCAACTGGCAAAAATTGTATTTTTCTCGAAATAGACTAACACAGATAAAATTGAGATAGCCTGAAACATTAGGGGTACAAAGTGTCAAAACTATAATTTCATTCTCTTCTTCCTTTTTCTTTGGAACTTGTCCGAGAAGGCTCTGACGATGACGAAGATCTCTCTCTACCCCAAAACCACCAACATCGACAACATTAGTTTGATATTCTACTTTTGGTGTATGAAGAACAACCCTGTAAGTTATGAGGTTTTTGGGTCTCGATAACATTATCAATCGAGATATTATATGCATATTTGAAAATGAAAATACGTCAAATTTGAAAAATATTATTTATGTTTATTTCAAATTTCAGTTTGGTGGCTTCAATTCTATGCTTTCGAATGCAACCAAATAGTTTTTAAAATGTACACCAAGCTAAAGGGAAAATAAACTACACCATAAAAATTCACCATCTTTCAAGTTTAAGCTCATCTTTTTTTCTTTTTTTTTTAATGAAAATTTCAATACAAAAAATATATTATTTTTACAAAACAAATAAATATCCCTCTATTAATTTTTTAATAATAAACATTAATTGCCACATAAATATCCAATATCTCGTTGCAACTAAAGCAATATTCCTATCATTGCCACAACCACAACAAATATTTTTAATCACAATCATTGTTACTGCAGCAAATATTTGTTATCGCAACTGCCATCACTACAACAAACGTTTACTATCATTGTCACTACCACCACAATAAATATTTACTACTAGCACCACCATCATTACAATAAATATTTAGTATCACCACCGTTGTCACCACAACAACCATTTTTTTTATCACCACTGCACCAACACATCAAATATTTACTACCATCACCCCAATCAGTAAAGTAAATATTTGTCATCATCGCCATTACTACAATAAATATTCCTAGTCATCGCTACTAACACAACAAATATTCAGCGCCACTACCACTGCCTCAATAAATATTTACTATGGTCATCATCACCATCACAACAAACATTCATATCATCACCACTATCACATCAAATATTTGATATCACTACATATAACACCATAACAAATATTTGCTATCACTGTCACCACCACAATAAATATTTTTTATCACAATTGCAACCACAAGAACAAATATTTGTCATCACTACTAGTACCTCCACAACAAATATTCGTTATCACCGACACCACAATAAATTTTCGTTATCACTACCACCACCACCACCTCACCACAGTAAATAATAAAAAAATCAACGGCAAATATAAAAAATATATAGTTAAAAACATCAACAAAATAGAAAAAATTATTTCGATATAAATTGGAAAAGATCTGAAAATTCAAATAGCTAAAAAGAATGAAGGAAAAAAGGTCATCACTTGACAATCCGTCACCAACAAGATTTGACCGTGACGACAAAGATCTAGCCGACGACGACATGATCTTGGTTGTCACAGCTCAGATCTAGCCAATGACTTCCACATCTGGGCCGTGACGACCAAGATCTAGTTGTCAATGCCCAAAGAGAAAGAGAGAGAGAGAGAGAGGGGGTGGTGATAACGTTGGGAAGGGTGGCAATGCTTTTAGAGGATGCGGTGGTGACTGGAGTTGTGGGTGAAGACGGTGATGGTGTTTGCAGCTGTTGGTGGAGGTATAGAGCCAAAAATGTGAGACAGGGATGGTGAGAGATAAGAATGTGAAAATTAATTAGATGAAAAATTAGTTAGGAAAATTTTGGTTTTATTAAGGGTAGTTTTGACATTTGAATTTTAATAATTGATTTTTAAAATCTTTTAAATAGTGTTTTGTCAAAAAAATAAAAAATAAAAATTGGACTAATGGCCCATTTCAATTTTCTTATTCAAATTGGGACTGGTTACAAATAATCCAAAAAAATAATTAAACTTTTGTACTAGTCCTAGGACTCCTACTTCTCTCTTTTTCTTTTTCTTTTTTTTTATGCTTTATGATAAGATGTGTCCGAGTCAATTTACGCATACCTCGACTAATCATCTTGCCGGATGATTTTAAAGGTGTACTTTTCCATATTAATTGCCCTAGTAAATTCAAGATTAAATTTAAGATTTAATTCCTAAAATAAATCAAACTTTGATTGATGAAGAAAGAGTTCAGTGTCTTTACCGGACTAACAACTCGTGTATTTCTCTCTCTATCAAAAACAAAAACAAGTGTTCTAGTAAAATTGTGCAAAATTTTAGATAAATATTATAATGCTTTCAAAATCTCTCACTTAATACATCATGCATCAAAACAACGGTTAGAAAACTACTACTTCCACTAAAAAACAACTACTTCCACGTAAAAAAAATTATAACGTGCTTGCAGAAACAAAATATGATACAACCTTCACTTTTTTTTCTCTCTCTTATCTACATTAGTCTGATCATATGCTCATAGAGCTGATATGGAATTGGCCTCAAGGAAAGTAATTAGAACAAGAGAAGGCACAAAACTACACAACAACATAGGAAAAAACAAACTCTACCAAGTGACTCCTCAGCCTCCATCACTTGCCTTCTACCCCTCGGACTACCCATCCCCGCCGGCCGATAAGACCTCGATGTCGTCGGATTATAATTACCATATAACCCCGTTTCCGATTCCCCAAAAAACCTGGAGAAAATCATATCCCCGAACATCGCAGTTACCGGATGCAAAGTTGTACGAGGAGGATAGCAACACAGACATCGTTGTTGTTGATTCTGTCGTGAGCCAGGACTAGGAGGAGGCCTCCTCGGAACGACTACACCGAGATTCGGCGAGCGTTTGGCCGATTTCGCCGGTCGGCCGCGGCCGTAGAGCGGGACCAACGTCGATTGAGAGATCTCCGACTTGCAAACCGGGCAATTGGGGTCGGCGCCGGAGGAAAGGCAATGGAAATGGATCCATTTGTAAATACAGGGCCAACAGTAGAGGTGTCCACACAGTGTTACCACAGGCTCTTGAACCAAGTCTAGGCAGATGTTGCAGTCGAAACCCCCCGATCTCCACTTGCTGCCGGAGTCGTTTTCCGCCACCACCTCTTCCTCCATGACCTCGTTATATGAAAACGAAAACGAAAAAGACGAACAAATTCTCAAATTTAAAGGATAAAGATGAGCTGCTGTTTCTGCAATACCCCACTTGAGGGATAATTACACCTTTTACCCTCCAATTATAAAATTGTATTCTTTGATTTGTTGTTTTGGTCTAAAATGACATAATCAACCATCTAAACAGAGGTCCCGGGCTGTAAACGACCCGACCCGAGTATTATGTGTTCAAACTTGGTTTGTTAATTTTTTTTACTATTCAAGTTCGAGTTGAGGCTAAAATTTTATGTTTAAACTTGATTTGATTAACAATCAATTTATTCGCGAGCTTAATTGAGTTTTTTTTTCTTTTTCTTTTTTTTTTTAAGTTATTCATTAATTAAATTTTAGTACTTAAGAATAATATATATTTTTTTAATAAACTTAATAAATAATATAACTATTAATGAATCAAAATATAAGAATTATAAACACTCAATCTAAATTTACAAAATAATTCGCTATTATAGTAATTAAATAGGCTAAATAGCAATTTATAAAACTAAAATTTAATTGAGTTGTAGAATGATTTGATATGTAAGATTATACTATTAAAGAAATTCAATAGTCTATTTTACTATTTTTCATATTAAAAATATAATAAAATATTTTAATTTTATATTATTCAAGTTGTTCCTGAATATTAACAAGTAGGGGTGTGCACGGGTCGAAACCCGTCCGTATGGCACTAACCCGACACCCAACCCGCAACTGTCAGGTCTGAAATTTTCAGACCCACTGCCAACCGAAAGGATGGATAATCCGACAGTGTCGGGTGTCCCCGGATTCAGTCGGATTCCGGTCGATTGAAGTCGGATGAAGAACAGAAACAACAACGTAACAAATGGAGCAAAGAAACATATAGGACATTCAAATGTATAATCAAATTTAGATAGATTCAACAGAAACAAAGAACAAATCGGACTAGAACAAAAATTAGAGCATATTCAACAGAAATGAAAAGGAAATTATAATAAAACTTTCACTATTTTAGATACCTGTGCTCATTTCTTCGCCAATTGCAGGCTTTGCAGCACTCATTACGTAAATTTATTTCCAAACTTCTTGTCTTTCAGACGCGATATTAGTAGATCTCGATGAGAATTAAATATATATTGCGAAGAAGAAGAAGAATCATCGAAGAAATCGAATAAGAAGAAGAAGAATCGAAGAAGAATCATCAAAGAAATCGAAGAAGAAGAAGAATCGAAGAAGACGAAGAAGAATTGTATTCAGAGAAGAAGTCGAGTCACTGAGAGGCGGCGTGAAAACTGAGCCCTAATCCCTAAAATCGTATATATAGCAAGAATCGGTCGAGTCGGATGTATTCGGTTGGGTGACGACTTGAACCGCCATCCGATCCGAGTTTATTACATTGAAGCGGGTTCAACCGACCCTACTAGCTTTAAACACACCAAGCCCGAATTTTACGGGCCGGGCCGGTCGGGTTTTTCGGGTGGGGTAGGCCTGTCGGTTAATTTGCACACCCCTATTAACAAGTCAAACTCAAACATGTAATATTTGTTTATATAATAAATGAGTTTAATTAAAAGTTTGAACTTGTTCATTTATTAAATAAATGAGTTATTATTGAGCCGAGCTCGACTAGTTTACGAACAGCTTGGTTCGTTTACAACTCCAGTCTCGTGCCATCCAAGATTTAACTAACGTTATCAATTGAACTAAATTGAAACTAATTCGAAATAATAGGATCAAATATGTTATTTTCGAAATAGTAAAAGTGCAAAAGTGCAATTTTCCCCACTCGAAAAATGCTATATGAACGTGGATAAATATCTCACTTGCTTAACCATAAATAAAATGCATGTCGGATTTATATAATCAAGGTTGTCATCAACCGAAAAGAAAAAATAATCAGGTAAGATGTCTTAATCAATTTGGAGGTCCCGCCAAACAGAGGAGCGGAAGCAAACAAATACATAAAATAGAGGTTGCGTAAAGGAGCAACTATGGTTTTTGCTGTTGTTCTCAAAATTATTTTAAGATAAATGAACGAAAAATGGAAAAAATGTGGTTTTCAAATTTTAAAATTTTCAAAGACTATTGCTTGAATTTCTTAAAAATTTAAAAAAAATATTGATTTCTATTCGCTCCCACAAAAACTATTCTCAATATCATCCCGCCGGCCATTACTATCCCGCGGCTACCACTACCGCGCCGGCTACTATATATTTAAAGGAAAAAGAAGAATAAATGTTACAACCAAACGTACTTCTTGTTCTTGTTCTCATAAATTAAAAGAAACAATTTTAGAATAATGACTGTTACCAAATATGTTTCTATTTTCAAAATATTCTAGAACGGACATAAAATTCTCAATTCATCCCATCTCATTCCAGTTTATTGAAAGTAGAACAGAAACACTAAAAAAATGCCACCTAGTTGACTGGGATCCTCCAGGGTTCATAGTTAATCAAATCTGAATGTTTTAATTAGTAGAGAGAGCAATCGAATTTTTATAAAAAAATAATACAATTTTGATAATAATTTAAATAATTATTTAAAAATCATTTAAATAAATTTTCAATCTATCAGATTAATATAAGTAATAAAATAAAAAAGAATAAAGTAATTGACTCTGAGTTCAAGGAGGCATTAATGATTGTTGTTTTAAAGTGACGATTGTCTCTCTACGTGAAAGTTTGGATGACAACGACTACGTCAAGAAACAATCGTGGCTAATCATAATTATGTTCTCTCGGTATTCACATCCACTGAAAGTCTTATGAATTGCCATTATCAAATTGGCCGTAGAAATTATATGAAAGTATATAATTAAGAAGAGAATAAGAACTCTAAGATGATTTATAGATATTCATCGAAAAGTAGTCAAACTTCTTTTATGTAGTGTGAAAAATATGAGTTAAACACAATAAGTAACCCTAAATCAAAATAATAAGAATTGAAAAATTATCATAATGATTATCAAATAAAAACTTAAAGTTTAATACATTAAAATGAATGTTTTGAAATTTTAATTAATATCTAAAAAATTCATAACAAAAGATATCATAAGAGCAACAAATATTCATTAGAAAAAATAATCTACAAAATTTTATAAAAAGAAAAAAGAAAAATCATATACTTCTAGAACATATTCTTGATTGGCTATGAAGCTTCCATAAGCGTAACGGTATGTTTGATTAGACGGAATCGGGGCGGAATAGAATTGTCATTCCGCTCTCGATTCTCATTCCGTTGTTTAGTTCTCTAATAGAATCACTTTTGTAATTTCATTGGAATGAAAATCAATGGAATGAGATTTCATTTAAGATGGACTAGAATCAAGTCCAGTTCAAAGGAATCAAAACTAAAATTACAAAAGAATCCATCGTTGATCCAGTCTAATCCATAAATTAGAGAACAAAAATAGAAAATTGAGAACAGAAACAGAAATTAGAGAGCTGAAACAAAAATTGGAGAACAAAAATAGAAATTAGGGAACAAAAAATTGAAATCAGAAACAGAAAATTGAGAACATAAATAAGAAAATTGATAACAGAAATAAAAAATTGAGAACAAAAAATTAGAGAACAAAAATTAGAGAACAAAAAATTGAGAATAGAAACTGAAAATTTAATGAAATAGTAAAATATAATAAAATAGGAAAATAATAGAATAGTGAAATATAATAAAATTTTATTATAAGGGCATAATAAGAATTTTATTATATTTCATTATTTCATTCTTTCTCTCATTCCATACTAACCACATAAGTGAATGGAATAGTAATTCCATTGACAAATTCATTACATTCTTTTTCTCATTTAATTACTTTTTCTATTCCATTTCACTCTCACTTATTCAATTTCGTCCAACCAAACGAATGGTAAGGCTAATAAAAAACCACATGTCCTCTACTTATTAGCACGAATCATTTTCACGAAGCCATAAACCTAATCTAGGAACAAGATTTGGAGAGAATGGTAATTTAAAGAGGTAATTTAAAGAAATATTTCATCTGGGATTCTAAGAATTCTGTTTAAAAGCATTTTCATTTAGATATTATTAAAAAAAAAATATGAAATACATTTATTTTTAAAATAAGAGAATAAAAAGAATTTGCAAGTCTCTTTAAAATTAATGTTTTTAACTCATTCTAAGAGAAAAATTACTATTTCTTTTAGTACCTCATCCATTCCATTTCAATTTTATTTTGTAATTATATGAATTTTAAAATTCTTTCTCCTCTATGTATATTATATATTAAGATTATATTAGTAAAATAAATATAAAAATTATATTTAAAATAATTATGTATAATTAAAGTTATATTATTAAAATTATACTACTATAATAGATATAAAAATTATATTATTAAATATTATTATATTATGAGATATATTTTTATATTTTTATTATTAAAATTTAATAAATTTTAAAATTTTGTTGGATAAACAAGTGAATTATGAAAAAAGATTTTATTATTTAGTCTTCTATAGAAATCTTATTGAGAAATCACTCCGCCATTAGCCATAATTAAGTTTTTAGTCCCCCCAAGAAACTTTAGGAAAATGTCCATGTATTTTGGCCACTCTGTTCTTTCATATTTACGAATCTGTCATTTTTTCCTATACAATAAGACAAAATTGAACAGCAGAGTGTTAACATTAACGTAAAATTGTTCAAGCACTATCCTTTATCTATATTACAAAATTACATTTTGAATTCACGTTAATGTTATTGCATTCATTTTTATTTTATTTTTTATACATTAACGCATGTTCCTCTATCTATTTGTGTGTGTTACGTTCACATTAGCTCATTTTCACCACCTGACGTATTTTATTTTTTGCTTGAATATTTAGCATATTTTGTGTATTTACGTTAACGCATCTTGTTCATCTGTTTTGTGTGTGTTAATGTTAATATATCTTTATTTTTTGAGATTTTTCTATGAGTTAACATTAATATATCATATAACGTTAATGCATTTTAACCATCGTTGTGTGTTTTTAGTGTCAACGTATTTTTAAGGGTTCTATGCATTAACGTTAATGTATTTCACTATCGTATGTGTGTTTTTTTTTTTTTTTTTAAACTGGGTGTACGTTAACGTTAATGCACTTTTTTTGGCTTCTATATATTAACTTCAACGCATTTTCATGTTCTTTTAGTATTAACATACCTTTATTTTTTGGAATTTTGTGTATTAACTTCCTATTATGTCATTTTGAGCTGAATGTGTTTTTTGGTTGGATTTGAGTTAACGTTAATGCACTTTTTTGAGTTATTTTCTATGTTAACGTTAACACATTTCATGTTGTCTGAAAAACACACTTGTAAAAAAATCACACACACACACTAACATTAACGTAAAAAAATGAACACCCTCATCCACCTCTACCACCATTCATATCCCCACTATCATCACCGCCGGTACCATCTTCGTTGCTTGTTACACCACAAATGTTTTTTGAAAAAAACAGAGAAAAAAATAGATTTGAATTAATTTTCAAATCTGATAAAACCCAATACAGTATAAAAATATCAACTACAATACCTAAATCTTTTCTATATATCTCATTTGAAAATCAAGAGCTTCTCAAAACATGAACAAATTCAAGAAATATTACGAGATGAACAGATCACTGTTTGAAATCGATAATCCCAAACGAGCTGATATTTGTTGGAAACCAGTTCGAGGGGATCGATTCAGATAAATGAACAAATTCAACCCAAACATGAACAAATTCAAGACGAACGAAGAGGTGGGAAATAAGATAGATAAATCTACATTCAATTTGGACCCTAATCAACCTAGATCTGGAAACTCCAAATCTGATTTTTAAGATTTGGAACACAGATCTAAGATTATAAAATGAGAGAGAGAGAGAGAAAGAGAACCTAGTCTACGCACAATAAAACATCAACAATTGAACCCATTTACCCATACTTGCAAATTGAAGCTCTTAACATTCAAGATGGTCTCCTCTTTGTCTTCATCATTGTCCTCTCTCTTCATTGGCAAGAACAACCTCCTCACCAACAAGAACAACCCCCTCACCAATAAGAACAACCCCTTCACCTGATTTGGGTTTTCGTTACCGCCGCCAGGGAAAAGGTTTTCATCGTCACCACTAAGAATAGCCCCATCACTGGCACTCTAATGGACTGTTCACCACTCACCAGAGAATCTTACCTAGTTTGAGAAAGAGTGAGAGCGAGATCAGGGATGATGGAGATGCATAATGGCGACGGTAGAGGAGTGGTCAGCGATGGAAATCGATTTGGCAACAATGGCCGTTAAGGATATCGACGATGGCGATGGCGATGGCAACGGTGGAGGAGAGACACACCTAGGATTTTTAGAGAGAGAGAGATGGAGATGGTCTGGTGAGGTTAGGTTTAGAGAGAGAAATAGAGAGAGAGAGAGAGAGAGAGAAAAAAAAAAAGTTTAGAGTGAGAGATGTCTAAATAGATTAAGGGATAGAGAGAGTGCACATTAACAGTTAACGCAAATGAATGTGAGGGGTCTTGTTTTAGGAGTATATGTGTCTTTTTACTGTCCTTTTTTAAAATTGGAGGACGAAAAACTGAATTGGTTGTATCCTGAGGTCTGATCCCTACATGAACTATTGAAAATGATTTTTTTCTAAATGGTCTCTTAAATAAGAACTAAATAATAAAAATCTCATTATCAAATTAACTAATTAAATTCTCCACTTTCTACATGTAGTATTAAGTAAAGGTAAACCAACATAGTGTGGTTCAAGTGATAAGGTGCACTTGAGTTAAAGCAGTTGAGAGACCTCTATAGTGTCAGGGGTTCGAGTCTGCGGAAAAACATTTGTTAGGAAGGACAACCACGAACCCTGAATGAAATTAGTCTTACACCCTGTGTGGGTGTATGGATACTCGTAGATATACCAAAAGCAAAATTATATAAATGTAAGATTCGACATAGCTCCACAAATAGAATTCATAGAGATCAATAGAACCAGCATATGCTAATCCACCAAAATTAATAGTAAATCCAAAAAGGTACAAAAAATCCCGAAAAGAAAATATACTTGCACGTTTCATTAATCCAACACATAGTAGCTTCATGCCACTAACTTTTCAACAAACGCGATAATCAATTGTGCAAATCAAGTTACACTTGTATTTAGGGATGGTCATGGGCTTGGGGGCCCGCCTAGCCCGGCCCTATTTTTATAAGGCTTGGGCGTAAACTTTGAGCCCTTGGACTGGACTTGGGCTCAAACTTTGAGGCCCGACGAAATCTAGGGCCGGGCTTGAGCTAGATAAAAAAATTTAGGGCCAGACCGAGCCCAATCCAAGTATTGTTTTAATTTATATATATAAGTTGCCTAACACTAAATTATGTTAAAATATAAGCAATGCATTAATGGCCTTATTGGACAATTAAGGTTATGTGAGCATTTCCATCAACTTTTTTTTTTTTTTTTTTTTTTTTTTTTTTTTTTTTTTATTCACCAACTCTATCAAATCAACAAAAGTCTTTTTTCACCCCACCCCCCAATTCACGTGATCATTGTCTCACTTTTTTTTTCTCTCTCACGGATTCCAATTTCCTCCCCTCCAATTCACTCCCAATTCAACCCCATACAGCCTATCAACATTGTTGGACTTTACCCAATTTCCATCACTTTATAATTTTCTTATCTTTACTGGTCAAACCAGTCTACTTTCACTTCCAACTTCCTAGAATCTCTACCTCATTCCCGAAAGAGAAAGCGACTATATGCTATCTCTTTCTATGCCTGCCCTTGTCCTTGCCTTGCCTCGTTGCTACTTAGTTGCTCATCGCCGATTGTTGCCTCGTCTCACCTCACTGTCAATCGTTGTCTCTTGTCTTGTCTCACCTCACCATCGATCTCGTTTCACCTCGCCGTCGATCTCACCTAGTGATAGGTGTAAATTACGTATTTATTTCTAATCCAAATGTTGTTAGTTTTCGAGTATGTTTAGTATGTTTTAATATGTTTTTGTCTAAATTAGGTTTTTGAGGTGAAAAGGTATAAAAACGGATAAAAAACGATCAAATCGGATCAAAAACGGTGGAAAAATGGCGAAAATGTGCAAAGCCGGTACAGGTGCTGTAACTTCAAAGCTATTTTGGACTATTATGAAATCCAATTTTGGAAACACTCAAAACATGGAATTTGTATATATTTTTCTTAGTTTTCCATAGGTTTTCGAATCATCTTAATCTAAGTTCGGGTGAAGAAGTTACAGTTAAAATAAAATTACAAACCTGCAGTAACTTCGCCTAGGCGGAAATCCGACAGAAAGTTAACCAACCTTCCTGCAGTAACTTTGCCCAGGCGAAGTTTTCTTCGCCTAGGCGAAAATCTCTGCGCCAGTTTAGATATTATTTTAGATATTTTAGGATATTTTGAGCCTAGTTTTCTCCTCCTCTCCTCTCCATTAGGCTAAAGGACCTCCATAAACTTTAGGAGGATAGATTGAGAGGTTTTGAGAGTGCTCATTCAAATCCTAAGGAGAAGATCACATTGCAACGAAGGAGGTGCGATCTCGGAACGTTTTTAATGATAAATCTTCGGACTAGGCTAAGTTTCTCTTGTTCCTTCTTTTATTTCTTAACTTAGGATTGTTATTTGAGCATGTTTAGCTTAGCTTTCATTATATAATCAGCTATGGCCTGAGCTAAACAAGTTTTTGTCTAGGGATTAATGTATTATTTATGAAAATGTAGTTTTGCTTGAATTTGTGTTTCGTTTATGGTTGTTCCTTATAATTTCGATTGTGTTGCCGTGTTTTCTATGATTATATGCTAGTTTAGATATATTGAGAATATGGGGTTTGACACTCGGGAGAGGTAATCCCGGATTCGGATTAGGGTTAACACAACACAACAATCTAACGACCTGGGAGGGCGTTAGAAAGTGTGCAATCGATGACGTTGGGGCAAGACTCACATGACCTAGAGTCGTTAAGACGTTGAGGAGGAATTCGACGTTGACACGAAGTCATGTATTCCCCCGTCTTACACTTGGAAGAGGTGGCGAGGGAGTTTACGAACCGAGATTGTCGGATAAGTCGAACGCCGTTAATGTAAACTAAAATGAGACCGAACACGTTTTTGTAAATAAAAGTTAATCCCTGGGCAATACTTTCCCTAAACATCTCATAGTAATATTAGTATAGTTAATTTAATTAGATTAATTAACTTAGTATTAGTATAATTAATTTTATTCAATTTATCTTCTCCTAGATAAAATTAGGTAATGATAAACGCGGTATTCAATTATAGTCAAAACCAATCCCTGTGGACACGATAACCCTAACTCTCCCGATCTATACTTAAACTTGACCTCGTATACTTGTGAATGAAAGTAGCGGCGTATTTACGCACTACCAAGTTTTTGGTGCCGTTACCGGGGATTGTGTTTTTGGTTATTATTGATATTGTGAGTAAATGACCAGATTTTACTTTAGGCATTTCTTTTGTGTATAATTTTTTCTTTATAGTTTTTGTTTTTCTTTTCTCGCAGGGTGCTTAAAGATAGTAGATCAATAGGTACTCTTGCAGTTCTTTCAACGGGATTTCGAGGCATTTTACTGTGCTTGGAATCGATACAAGGATTTTCTACTCCAGTTTCCAAATCACGGATTCCCGAGGGAGTGTCAACTACTGAACTTCCTCGATGGGTTACAAACCGCAACCAAAATTTGGGTTAAAAGAGAAAACGGTACCACCTCTTTCAACCAACTAACCGCGGACAAAGCCCATTGGATGTTAAAAGACATGGTGGCCTTTGATTATCAGAGTTGCAATTCTACGACGCCATGGATTGACACCCCGGACCAATACGTTGAGTCTTTCCCTGGCCTGGAAGAAATACTCGCTGATTTTATTAGGGAGACTCAGACATTTTAGAGGGAGACGAATGACTGGCTAAATGAGCACAAGGATCATCTCGACAACATTGAGACGATTTGCACTGAAATCGATGAGATCGTAATGTTTTTACAGGCGCACATCGGTCAGCTTATCTGCTTGATTGAGACCAAGTCAGATGTGGTGGCACCCGGAGATTCACAAGCCGAATCCTATTGCGAAAGCCACCACGAGGAACTGGAGACAAGCGGGAGGTACTGGGATGAGATCGACGAAGATTCATACATTAAGTGTTGTGAATTTTCACCGTTCGAATTCCAGTTGGTGACGCAGTACTCGATCCAAGACGATCATATTTATGAGGATTCGATGTGGCTCAATGATCCTTCGCCACCACTAGCAACATTTTTTAATGCCCACCAAGAACATGAGCCGGTAAGGCATGTCGTTGAAAGCTCGAGCTATACATTGCCACATCTCGCCAATCTTGAGGGCGTACTAAACCAAGACCCGTATGTGGTGTTGTACGACATTTACTACGGGTGGAAGCCGCTCTTTAACGAGCACTTTGGTATGTCAGGCTGACGAGCATAAACCAAGCGCTTCTTGGAAGGCAACCCAAGGAAAAGAATAAGTTAGATCCATCATAACCGATTTGATTCGGAGGCGAGAGTTTCTCGTCTCCCAGGTACGTGTTCTAAACCCTTGTCTACATTATAATGCTTTATCATGTCATTGGGATCGCTGACTAGGTTATTATGGGCATTTCCTGTTTGAGTCGGATGTGATGTGTAGTACGTTTTTAGTATATGTTTTAGTTAGTATGTTTTATTGTTTCTACGTGTGCATGTCTATTTAGGATAGTTGTTGTGTTATGTGCTGAGTTTTGACGTCATCTGGGCCATTACCCAATGATGAGTCTGTCCCATGGTTGTTTATTGAGGTCGAGCATAAAACTCATGCATGTATGTTCTGTGTGCTCAACGTTATGTTTTAGTAATAGTTATTATAAATCCTACTTGCATGAGCATGAAAACTTATTATATAACCGTCTAATTGATTTGAAAACCATTATCTGTTACCTAAATTTATGATATTAGGATTTCTAGAACTTGATTTGGGGAAAATTCAAGGCGAAATCCTAGGCGAGGTAGTTCAGAAGACATGATTTAGGCATTTATTTTCTCGCTTGAGCCTTTTTAAGCCAACCTTGTTAAATCATTACTCCTCGTTACCTTGTCGAAGCCTAATAGCCATTTCAATTCTGAACACTTAACCAATACCACGTGACCGATTAAACTTCTTTCCAAACCTAAATCGCTAAATCAAAGGCACAATTTGAGAGAATCAAGTTAACATTCATTATGCTACTTAAAGTGAGCGGTTGAGTTTTGGGCGAACTATTAATTGGTTCGGTATTCGAGTACTCACTTGTCATTTTTTTTTGTTCATATTTCACACACCCCTTAAATTGTACAAATCAAATAAATTTGGGGGTGTATTTGTTAAAAATAAAAATAAAATCAAGTGTACATACGGTTTTTATTTTCTGTTTCTTTTTGACAAGTGAGTACAAAGTTCTTAAAATTATGTTCAGGGTTGGTTCAGTTATATCTATGGGGTTTCGAGAGTGAGAGAATGCCAAGCGATGTGCCTTGGGTAACGTCAAGTTAACGACGTTAACCCGTTTTCTTTTTCAAATTTACTCTTGGCCATTTGTCCTAAACCGAACCAAGACCTATTGATATTTTTGAACTTCCGAGCCTACATTAGTGGAGAATAGATCCCTGGTCAAGCCTATGGACTCCTTATACCTTCGGGTTTTTTTTCTGTTATGCACTTATATGGTGGATAATCCAATCCGATTAATGGACAGTTATATATTTGAGTTTTTAAACACACATACACACTTTAGTAGGATCTATAACGACATTTACTATTATAAATGTTGAAATTTTAGAACATTACATGATGTGTTTTATGCCTGAACTTGATAGGATTGGGGGCCGATGAGGGATATTTCGTTTGGCTGGTAGATGATACTCAAAACTTGCACATATTTGTTTATCTTGTTTTTCATTTTTCATTTTTAGCTGTTATATTTTCTTTTATGGCATGGGTGTTTTTCTATAGGACTAACAAAATTCCGAGTTTGAGGGTATTTGATAGGTGTAAATTACCTATCTATTTTCAATCCAAACGTTGTTAGTTTTCGAGTATGTTTAGTACGTTTTAATATGTTTTTATGTGTTTTTATCTAAATCAGGTGTTTGAGGTGAAAAGGTATATAAACGGATCAAAAACGATCAAATCGGATCAAGAACGGTGGAAAAAAGGTGAAAATGTGCAAAGTCGGTACAGGTGCTGTAACTTCAAGGCTATTTTGGACTATTATTAAATCCTATTTTGGAAACACTCAAAACATGGAAGTTGTATATCTTTTTCTCAGCTTTTCATAGGTTTTTGAATCACCTCAATCGGAGTTCGGATGAAGAAGTTACAATCAAAAAATGGTTGCAAACCTACAGTAACTTCGCCTAGGCGGAAATCCGGCAGAAAATTAACCAACCTTCCTGCAGTAACTTCGCCTAAGCGAAAATCTCTATGCCAGTTTAGATATTATTTTAGATATTTTAGGATATTTTGAGCCTAGTTTTCTCCCCATCTCATCTCCAGTAAGCTAAGGGACCTCCATAGACTTTAGAAGGATAGATTGAGAGGTTTTGAGAGTGCTCACTCAAATCCTAAGAAGAAGATCACGTTGCAACGAAGGAGGAGCGATCTCGAAACGTTTTTAGTGATAAATCTTCGGACTAGGCTAAGTTTCTCTTGTTCCTTCTTTTATTTCTTAACTTAGGATTGTTGTTTGAGCATGTTTAGCTTAGCTTTCATTGTATAATTGGCAATGGCCATGAGCTAAACGAGTTTTTGTCTAGGGATTAATGTATTATTTATGAAAATGTAGTTTTGGTTGAATTTGTGTTTCGTTTATGGTTGTTCCTTATAATTTCGATTATGTTGTCATGTTTTCTATGATTATATGCTAGCTTAGATATATTGAGAATACGGGGTTTGACACTCGGGAGAGGTAACCCCGGATTCGGACTAGAGTTAACACAACACGACAATCTAACGACCCGAGAAGGCATTAGAAAGTGTGCAATTGATGACGTTGGGGCGAGACTCACGTGACCTAGAGTCGTTAAGACGTTGAGGGGGAATTCGACGTTGACACGAAGTCACGTATTCTCCCGTCTTACACTCGGAAGAGGTGGCGAGGGAGTTTACGAACCGAGATTGTCAAATAAGTCGAACGCCGTTAATATAAAATAAAATGAGACCGAACACGTTTTTGTAAACAAAAGTTAATCCCTAGGCAATGCTTTCCCTAAACATCTCGTAGTAATATTAGTATAGTTGATTTAATTAGATTAATTAACTTAGTATTAGTATAATTAATTTTATTCAATTTATCTTCGCCTAGATAAAATTAGGTCATGATAAACGCGATATTCAATTATAATCAAAACCAATCCTTGTGGACACAATAACCCTAACTCTCCCGATCTATACTAAAATTTGACATCATATACTTGCGAGTGAAAGTAGCGGCGTATTTACGCACTACCACCTAGCCATTGTTTGGCGAGTACTTTACCAAAAAAAAAAATTGTTTGACGAGTACACGAGTCATTGTAGGAATTATTATTATTATTATTATTATTATTATTATTATTATTATTATTATTATTATTATGTAGAAATAAATGACTGAATATGTTTTTATTTTTGTTTAATTTTTAAATTTAAAAGAAAATTATAGGACCAGGCTTGGACCCTAATTATTTTGATAGAACCGGACTATGGAATGAAAATAAGGCCCGACCATAGGGCCGGACCGAGCTAGGGTCTTATATATTTTTGTAATATCTTCGCAAAAGTCCGGTCCAGCCCGTCCCATGACCAACCCTACTTGTATTGGATTCAATTATTATTTGTGATACTATCTAGAGCAAAATATTTTTTTCAAACTCAAAAGCTTAGTAGCGAATGTAATAGGTGACCAAGGGGACTCGAGCTTTGAACTTTTAAAAATAAAAAATAAAAATTTATCCCAATATTTTCAGAAAAAATCAATTGAAACTCTTAAAAGTTTACAGAAATCCTCCCTACTTTACAGAAATATTCATAGAAATATTCGGTAGATTCTCTAAAAGAAAATTTTAGCCCCCTCCACCAACTTTTTGGATTCGCCACTACATAAGCTTGCTATATAAAGGAATCAAATATTTCATTGAATGGTGTGGTGGTGTTGTGACTCTCTCAACTTTTAAAAAGTAATTCATGAAGTGAGATTTTCTCTCATACTTATAATTTAACCACTAATATCTTCCACATTCGATGTGCGATAAACTCAACAATCTTCCCTTGACACATCGAACATTTGGTCGGCTAACTCTAGACCAATCTCTCCCTTTGTGACTATTGAGTTAGAGTTGTTGTAATTTAAGTTCAGATACCAGTGTAAGGTGGTCTCCGGCCTCTCTCAACTCCAAAAAGTTACTTCATGAAATGTGACTTTCCTAGATGTGGGATAAACCCAACAACATGAGTCTTGAGTCATTGGAAATACTCTAATGAGGTCCTCAAGAGGGAAAACATCACTACATGGTGGGGGTAAAGTAAAAGAAATATTGTATCCACATCATTTAGCATTCTATTTCGGAAGACGTGGTCGGCCAAAGTCCCTTAAAAACCTAATTGAGAAAGTAAAAGGAGGCCAGGTGAATATAATTTTTTATTTGAAGACAAAGTTGATAATATAGTGTACTATGTGCGGTGACAATTCATCGACTTTGAGCATGGAAGTACGTCAAAGAATTAGTTCGCCTCTCAAGTAGTTAACTGTTGTGTTTGTTGTAATCATTTATTGTTAGTTTCTGAACCTATGTATCGTCGTGGACCTTAATACAGCAGCAGTTTCCGAACCAAATTCATCTGTTCCATAAGCACATCAGGGAGAGTGTCCAGTCCGGGAGATGTTGAAACAAATGAATTTTAATTGAATTTTTAGAATAGGAAGTGCCAAATGTGTCAAATTGATTTTTCCCTCAAAACCTTTTATCCCACATTGGTTGGGAGATGTGAAATTAAAGTGGATATCTAGGGGTATGTGAGACACTTGGAGTGTGCCTCAAGGGGTACCCACATTTTGTGGAGGAGAGAGGAGTTACATCCCTGTCGGTTTACCACACACGCGCGCGCCGCCGCCACCGTCCGTCCGGCCGTGCCAAGTCGCGAGTGTGATGAGGTGGCACTTATTTACTTTTTAGAAAAAAAATTTATTTAAATTTAAAAAAAAAAAAATTACAGTTTAATTATAAAAAAAAAAAAAAACTGTCAGAAAAAATTGAAAACGTTTTAACGTTTTGATTAAAAAAAAATGTTTAAATAAGAATTAATTATTTAAAAATGTTTTTTTTTTTCTTAATTTCGGTTATGATTTTTTTTTTTGGAACGTTATTTTGTCTCTTCTCCTATAAATACAAGATTTTTTTTTCATTTTGTATAACAAAAAAAACAGTGTCCTGTTTCTGCACTGTTTCCATCTTGTTCCTGAATTGTTTCGGCTTTATTTCTGTTTCTGTTTCAGTTTTGTTTCTGTTTCTGTTTTGAAACATTTTCGGTTTCATCTTCCGGAATTGTTCCGATCTGTTCCGGTACTATTTTTTCAGTTTATTTTTGGTTTCCGAGCAGTTTGTTCGTTTTGTGAACAGTGTGTGGGGGTGTTTGGTTTTCGGGACTTCTACAGTGCAAAGAACGTCCTAGACAGAGGAGAATTCTGGGCTGTTTTATCCTGGGGACAACGGGGCTGATACACTGCTTGCACACTTCTTGGGCAGAGCCGCGAAATGTCTTAAAGAGAGCGACCTAATCCGCGACTCAACCCAAGCTAATTCGGTAAACTCGTTCTTTATTATTTTCTGCAGCAACAATTTTAAGACGATTTCTTCTGCCATGTTTTCGATTACCAATTTAAGTATGTTGTTTCGTGAACATGCTTGCGTTAATCATGTTGTTTCAATTAATTCCAGTTTTCCGAATTAATCATGATATTGTCTGTTATACTTACAAATCTGCGCTAATTCTTTTTCGAATTACGGATCCGTGGATCTGCGCCAATTTTTTAGTTCTGAGGATGTTAAATTTGTTGGATTACATGCATTCGTAGGATTACTTGTGAAATGTTTTAATCTTTTTAGAGTTTCTATCTTCTGCATAATATATATTTTTTTATGATGACAGAAAATGAATTTTTTTAATACATTGAATTGTTTGGGTGTTAACGTCTGGTTTATTAGGTTTTTTGTTTATATTTTTGGTAAATTTCACTTTTGTCCCTAATGTTACAATCACTTGCCTATGTAGTACATAACAATTATTGTTGAAATTGGTTTACTTGTGGGATGTTGAATTTGGTCAAGCTTTTGAGGTGTACTATTTATTGGTTAATCTGTGAATTATTTTAGTGCTCTTTACACTTTAGACCCCTGATTTTTGAAAAGTGGGTTGTTGAAACTTGAAAGGATTTTATTATGTGAATTGGTTATAGGTTATCATGTGAATTATTTCACAGGCCTTACCTTCTACTATGCGGTGCTTGTAGTATATCATGTGAATTGTTTTAGACCTTATTACATTAAATAACCTTGATTTTTGACCTAAATCCCATTATGGTCCCTAAGGTTTCTATTGGACACTTAATACCCTAAAGTTTGCAATTGTTTAAATTATGGAAATTGTTCATGAAATTATTTTTAGAAAGATTTTAAGAGTACTATTAGTCCCAAATAAAAGGATTTTTTTTTAGAAGGTTTGATTACTAGTCTTCGTATTGAGGGGCAGTCCGCTAACAAAATTAATAAGATAAAGTGCTCGTTGTTTCCAACAACGCTCACAAGAGAACCACCTCCACTGTTATGAAACCCAAAGGAAAAAATATGAAAAACCAGAATGGACACAAACCCCCTTCAAGAAATGATTCTTCACAGTTTACTTACTATAGCTGTGGAAAGGCGAGCCATATGGCTCCGAACTGCCGGTTTAGAATTCGTCCTGCTCCGCAGGCGAATCTAACTGAAGACCAACTTGTGGCTATGATTTCTGAAATCAACATAGTTGGTGGATCCGAATGGTAGAGGGTAGACGTTGGTGTTTCTCACCATGTTTACAATGATTGTGCTATGTTCAGATCCTATTCTGCAACTGAGTACAAGAAAATGTTGTTGGATGATTCTCACTCAACTATTGTTGATGATTTTGGTGAGGTGGATTTGGAGTTTACCTCTGGAAAGACTGTTATTCTTTAGGATATACTGTATACTCCAGAGATGAGATAGAAATTAGTTTTGGGCTATCTTCTCAATAAGACCAGGTTTACTCAAACTATTGGGTTGATTTGTACACCTTAACTAAAAATAATGAATTTGATGGGGTCTTGACTAGAAATGGAAAACACTATTTTATTATGTTAATTGGTGATTACTTTAATTATACTTTTGTTTATCTCCTGAAAAATAAAAGTGAAGCATTTGATAAGTTCAAATTATTTGTGACTAAAATTGAAAAGTAAAATTTCGCCTTATGAAATTTTTAAATAAACTGTCTTATTTTCAGACTTGGGTTTGTTTGGCATATGTTCATATTCCTGATCCTAAAATGCAAGTAGAACATATGAATGTATGTTTATTGGTTATGCAATGAATAACAAAGTATATAAATTTTATGACTTGCAAGATCATGTTATTATTGAATCTAATGACGCTGATAATTATGAATGTAAATTTCTTTTTAAATTGAAGAATAGTGGGGGCTCAACATCTAGTAATGTGCATGCCATTAGAATTTATGAATCTGATAAAGAATTAGAAATTGAACCTAGAAGAAGTAAACGACCTTGTATCGCTGAGGATTATGGTTCTGATTTCTACTGATATACCTTAGAGGAGGATTCACTCACCCTCCAAGAGGCATTGTCCTTTGTAGATGTCAATTTGTGGTAAAAGGCTATAGATGGTGAAATGGACTTTCTTGAGTCAAATAGAATTTGACATTTAGTAGATTTACCTCCTGGTTGAAAAACAATAGGATGTAAATGGATTCTTAAGAATAAATTAAAACCCGATGGAACTATTGATAAATATAAGGCTTGTATTGTAGCCAAAGGGTTTAGACAAAGAGAGAATGTAGATTTCATTGATACATTCTCACCTGTCTCTAGAATTGCTGCTATTCATGATCTCGTTGTGCACCAAATGGATGTTAAAACTGCTTTTTTAAATTGTGAATTAGAAGAAGAGATTTATATGGACCAACCCGAAGGATTTGTTATTCCTGGTCAAGAAAACAAAGTATGCAAATTAAATAAATCTCTTTATGGTTTGAAACAAGCACCTAAGCAATGGCATGAGAAATTTGATAATTTAGTCATTTCACATGGTTTTAAAGTAAATGAAAGTGACAAATGCATTTACTACAAATCTGAAAATGATGCTTGCACTATTATATGTATTTATGTGGATGACTTGCTAATCTATGGTTCCAATATTCATGTTGTGAATAATGTGAAATCCATGCTATGTGCTAATTATGATATGAAAGATCTTGGTGAAGCAAGTGTAATCCTTGGTATTAAAATAACTAGGTCTAAACATGGAATTTCTTTGGACCAATCTCATTATATAGAGAAGATTCTAAAGAAATACAATTATTTTGATTGTAAACCAGCATGTACTCCTTATGACCCTAGTGTGAAGTTGTTTAAGAACACCGGTGACGGTGTTAGACAAACTGAGTATGCGAGCATCATAGGCAGTCTCCAATATGCCACTGACTGCACTAGGCCCGACATAGCGTATGCTGTGGGATTACTATGCAGGTTTACAAGTAAACCTAGTATTGAGCATTGGCATGCTATTGATAGGATTATGAGATATCTAAAGAGAACTATGAACCTTGGATTACATTATCAGAAGTTTCTCGCTGTTCTGGAAGGATATAGCGATGCTGATTGGAACACCCTTTCAGATGACTCCAAGGCTACAAACAGTTATATATTTAGTATAGCTGGTGGAGCTGTTTCTTGGAAGTCTAAGAAACAGATTATTTTGGCTCAATCTACTATGGAGTCTGAGATGATAGCACTAGCTTCGGCTAGCGAGAAAGCAGGGTGGTTAATGAGCCTGCTTTCTGATACCCCTTTATGGGAGAGACCGATTCCAGCTGTCTTGATCCATTGTGATAGTACCGCGGCTATTGCAAAGATTCAGAACCGTTATTATAACGGAAAAAAGCGACAAATACGTCGCAAACACAATACTATTAGGGAGTATATCTCTACAGGGGCTGTGAGAGTGGATCATGTAAGGTCTGATGATAACTTAGCCGATCCTTTGACGAAAGGATTAGCTCGAGAAAATGTTTACAAAACCTCGAAAGGAATGGGACTCAAGCCCATAGATTGACGAGTCACTTGTGAGGGAAACCCAACCTATAGACTGGAGATCCCAAGAAATAGGTTCAAAGGGTAATAACAACTCATGAAGTGATATGAGAAAAATCATGCTATAAATTTGAGTTCTATTTCATAAATGTGCTGTTTGAAGCATGATATCTTGAAGCGATCAAAAGTTGAGTTTTTATTAACTCTTAAGAGATCTATATTCTATTTTGGAGTGGAGTACCTAGCTGCAAGAGTACTCTTGATAGATTCACCTATGTGAATGTGGAAGTGTGGCCGCTTCCTATGGAATTTTGGGCAAAATTCTCTAGAGCATTCATTATACTGGGATACACGTGCATGGCCGTAAAGCACGGGCTTTTGGACTACACCCTGATAGGGTTGTGTGTGTGATGTTGTTAGAGATAGAGTTCAAAACTACGAGTTACTCTAGTATAATCTAAAGCATCTTCACTATGTAAAGGTTCAAGTCGATAGACACCTTTTCTTATGCACAATCTTATATTGAATTATACTGCTCGATGAAAAAATTATTTTTAAAAATTCAAGTGGGGGATTGTTGAAACAAATGAATTTTAATTTAATTTTTAGAATAGAAAGTGTCAAATGTGTCAAATTGGTTTTTCCCTCAAAACCTTTTATCCCACATTGGTTGGGAGAGGTGAAATTAAAGTGGATATCTAGGGGTATGTGAGACACTTGGGGTGTCCCCCAAGGGGTACCCATATTTTGTGGAGGGGAGAAGAGTTACATCCCTATCTGTTTACCACACACGAGCGCCGCCGCCGCCGCCGTTCGTCCGGCCGTGCCGTGCCGAGTCGCGCGTGTGATGAGGTGGCACTTATTTACTTTTTAGAAAAAAAAATTTATTTAAATTTTAAAAAAAAAAATTACAGTTTAATTATAAAAAAAAAAACTGTTAGAAAAAATTGAAAACGTTTTGATTAAAAAAAAAGGGTTTAAATAAGAATTAATTATTTAAAAACGTTTTTTTTTTCTTAATTTCGGTTATGATTTTTTTTTTTGGAACGTTTTTTTGTCTCTTCTCCTATAAATACAAGATTTTTTTTTTTATTTTGTATAACAAAAAAAACAATGTCCTGTTTCTGCACTGTTTCCATCTTGTTCCTGAACTGTTTCGGCTTTGTTTCTGTTTCTGTTTCGGTTTTGTTTCTGTTTCTGTTCCGAAACATTTTCGGTTTCATCTTCCGGAATTGTTCCAATCTGTTCCGGTACTGTTTTTTCAGTTTATTTTTGGTTTCCGAGCAGTTTGTTCGTTTTGCAAACAGTGTGTGGGGGTGTTTGGTTTTCGGGACTTCTACAGTCCAAAGAACGTCCTAGACAGAGGAGAATTCTGGGCTGTTTTATCCTGGGGACGACGGGGCTGATACACTGCTTACACACTTCTTGGGCAGAGTCGCAAAACGTCTTAAAGAGAACGACCTAGTCCGCGACTCAACCCAAGCTAATTCGGTAAACTCGTTCTTTATTATTTTCTGCAGCAACAGGAGAGATGACAACGGAGCAGAAGAAGGAGAAAAAAAATAAAAAATAAAAATAAACAAAAATATCAAAAATTACACTTTTGCCTCTAATTCTGTCTAATTTGGACATAAAATTTAGCGAAATGACTCTTTAAAACCACGTTTATATTTAGAGAATTTAAACTGAAATGCAACCAAGTTGTTGTACCACATAGAAATGGGTCAATATTTAGAGGGCCTAAAATAAAAAATTTCATTTTATACAATACTAACGTATAACCCATGCCTTACGAACTAAAAAAAAAAAATTAGTATTTAGGTAATGAAATATTGAAAAGATTAGCGTTGATATTCAATTGAGTCTTCTATATAAAATAGCTTTTAAGAATATAGTTTGAATCTATATTCTAACATATAAATATGTGATAAACTGTTTTACTACTTGTTAAAAATAAAATTAATCGCGTTGTAAAAACTATATTTCATATTGGAGTCGACCGTGTAATAGAATAAAGTTGAACTTGGATGGTAGCTCTATAGGAAACCCCGGTTTATTGGCGGAGGTGGTACATTGCAGAATGCTAATGGGTCTGAAGGTGGGAGAAAAGATAGAACTAAAATAGATAAATTCCACATCCAAATGGAAGTTTGAAACTCATGTATTGTTCTCTTATTTGGGTTCACTAAATTTCTTGGGTTCAGATCTAGTTTGCTAGCGGAACCAAAAATCCTTTGGATCGTGCTTCAATATTGTGTTGAATTTGAATGGTTCTCCATGGATATAGTCAGTGATAATGTCTTACTAGTCGAAATGGTTGCTGGGAAAGCTAAAACTCCCTGGAGATCAACGTCGTTGATTAGGAGTATAAAAGATTTGGCATCTAAGGTTCATGCTTCTATTTCATATTGTTACATGGAACCTAATACGACTGCAAACTTATTAGCAAAGCTTGAAGTGGTGGAGAAAATCAGATTTTCTGGTCCAAATCAAAATGTTATGTGTCTCTTTGTGGATGCTTAAGACTAGAAAGACTTTGTTTCCCTTACATTCAGAAGGTCAAGTAACTTTTTCAGTTTTAATTTTGATGGTTTTCGCTATGATTTTATTTTCATTTTGATTATTTATTGTTTTAATTATTTTTAGAGGTCAGACTTCACCCCCCTCTGAGTTGTGTATTTTTTTGGTTTAATTAATAAAGCTCTCATTGCACCGTTGAGCTTCCCCCCCGCCCCCCCAAAAAAAATGTATATATACACACACACACATAAACTCATCCCAATAAATATTCAAAAAATAAATATAATATAGATATGGTATTTGATTCACTAAACAAAAATTAAAAGAATATTGGTGGGATGCTATTACAAAATCTTTTATCAAATATTTTATGATTTTCTTATTTTAGATTAATTTATTTTTTTAATGTTTTTTCAATATACGTTTTAAGGCTTAGTCAATGTTAACCATAAAAATTTAAGGGTGAATTTAAATAAAATCACATCCCCTCTACAAAAATAACAATCAGAACCCTGTTATTTGAGCATTTGCTTATAAAAGTAATGTTGGATTCCCTATAATATTTATTTTCAAGTTAATTGGCTGACATTTTTATTTTTTTAACTAATTTGTCTCTATTGAAGTCATTGTTGCGAAAAACTATTTCCTTGGCCTTACTAATTTTATTTTATTTTTGTGGTTTTTTTTTTTAATTTCTATTTTTTTTTTAATTTTCTTTTATTTTAATTTAACTTTTTTAGTTTAACTTTTTTCACGTTTTTTGTTTTTTTTTCTTTATTGTTTCTATTTTAGGCATCTTTTTTCTATTTTAATTATTTTATCTTCTTTGTCTCTAATTTGGATTCAAAATATATATATATATATAATGTAATACCGAAAAAAAAATAATAAAAAAATCAAAAGTAAACATTTGGAAAAAAAAATAATACATAAAATAAAATATAAAAAAAAATGGAAAAACAAAAATAAATGGAAGCAAAAAACATTAGACAATAAGTGAAAAAAAAAAAAAAAAAAAAAAAAAAAAAAAAAAAAAAGAAGATAAAAAAAATAGTAACAAAAAAGATGGTTTAAAAAATAAATAAAAGATAAATAGATAGAGAGAGAATGGAAGGATATGAATAATTGAAAGGATGAGAGAGAACACAAATTATTTTTTAAAATACTTTCTAAAAGTATGGAGGCCAAATATTCAAACAAAGAAATTATTAAAGGATGAAAATTATTTCTATTGTTAATTGTTAACCCAGTGAGCTACTCAAAAGGGGTGAATTGAATAGTAATAAAATTTAATCCAAATTAATAACACTTGAAAAATAGAATAATTAATTTTACCTTAAATTAATTATTATCTTTATATAGTAGCAGATAAATATTATAAGCTCTAAATGCACACCCAAATAATACAAAATAAAATAAAGGAAATAAATAATGCCGTACACACCGATATAGCTTGATTCACCAAGCTAAGGTCCCTCAACTGATTTAAGTCAAATGAACCTTGCCACTTGAACCATGTCTTGTTGGTTCTTCTTTTGACATCTAATAAGCTTAAAAGGTGGATTTTTGCTTAAAAGATTAATTTGACTTTAAACTTTAGAATCAATTTAAAGTTTAGGTACAAAGTAAAACTAAATACAAATTTTGGGAGCGAAAAGTGTAATTTAGCTAAAAGAAACAAGCATTAATACCGAATAACCAACAACGGCTCGTCTTCCAGCCCCACCCTATTTCTCCTGCCATTCTTTTTCCTTAATTCTCTCTCTCTCTCTCTCTCTCCCTCAAACAAAACCAACCCAAAGATTCATACAATTCAGCCATCAACCATTAAAGAAGAGGAAGAAGATTTATGGCGTCGAATCAATTCTTCCATTTGGCTCTTTTCTTCCTTCTTTCTAGGTTGGCTTCTGCAGCCTACATTTCAGGTATTGATTTCACATATTATTCATATTTATTTTTTGGGATTTTTATACGCATTCTGATCCCTCTCTCTCTAAATGCAGATGGCGTGTTCGAATCCCATGCCGTGACAGGTCGTTATCTTCTTCAACAAAAATCAGGTTAGACCTCTTCCGTTTCTTTTTCTTTTTTCTACATAAACTAGATTTTCACTAAACCATAAACTAGATTTTCACTAAGTTACAAGCCTGGAGATTCTTCCGTTTCTTCTAAGATGATATTTGAGAGCACGAAATAAAATGTTAAAATTAAATACGCATTGCCTCAATTTTATTTTTATATTTATTACTTTGAGAATCCATAGTAATGAACGTTACCTAAGTTTTCTTACCTTGTGGTTCCTTTTTTGGGTTAAATTTTAGGCCTTCGCATTTTTATTACATCTTGCCACTTAAATCTTGAAACTTTTAGTTAGGGTATTAATATTTAAAAAAATTTAGATTATGGCTAAGATGTTTAATTGACCAATTTCGATTATATGACACAACTAAAATCGCAATATCGAATGATATTTTAGGATGTGTTTATTTGGGTGGAAAAAAAAAACCTTGTTTGGAATGCACAAAAAATGAGAAAGAAAAAATAGAAAGAAAAATGCACAATTTTTTAAGGTTTTTTTTTTTTTTTTTAACCATTTTGGGAGAAATTTAAGAGAAATGAAAGAGAGTTTCAAAGAAAACACTAAATTGCAGTTATACCTTGATAATATAATGTTTAATTTATTTTTCTACTTATATGAGAGTAAAATAGTAATTTTATTAAGTCAATAATTTTTTTAAAATATTATTTTTCTTTCATTTTACAATAAATAAAAATATTATCAGTATTATCCTTACATTTTACATTTTAGCATGAATTGGCCAATTAGACAGACCTTTTGCACTCACTTTTTTTTTTTTTTTTTTTTTTTTTTTTAACTCACACACTCCACACTCACACACACGATAGGACTCGAACCCCACCCCACCTGTGTGAAGGGTGGTGACCCTACCACGTGGACACCAGATGAGTCCTCACTCACTTTGCAAACACAGGGCAAGCGTTTCTAGTAGGGCCTCTAACTTTGCAAGTGTAATGTGTGCAACCTAATTGAATTGCGTTTCTAGTAGGGCCCCTAACTTTACACTAAGTTACACGTTTTACCCAAAACGTTTAGTTGTAGCACATTGGACCATGAAATTTGTAAATTGTCTTAAGAAATCTCATTGGGCTATTTCAATTTACATCCCATGGGCTATTTCAATTTACATCTCACCAAAAATTTAAACATCTCGCCAAAATCTCACGGAAAAACCGTAATTTTAATGATATTTTTATTGTAGTGGATCAATTAAACTTCTTAGACACAATTAACAAAAATTAGTATGCAATAGGTTATAGGATCAATTAAACTTCTTAGACACAATTAACAAAAATTAGTATGCAATAGGTTATAACTCGTTAAGTATGATCTTTTCATTTGAAATACAATGTACTTTAGCCTTAAATTTATAGGCATAAAGAGTGTCACATGTTCTATCTATTGGTGTATATCTGGATTAATTTACATGTATTTTAATTAATCGTCTCTTCGAACGATTTTAAAGACACCGTCTCGATTTCACAAGGCTTATAATTCTCCACTAACTCTTCATCTTGTAGATATAAGAAATCTTACCCACTAAACACATTAAACAAATGAAAGACGTGTGGATTGCACTTTCTATTCTTTATGCCACTCTTAAATTATATAATATGAAACCGAACATGTGAGTGGTGAACACAACAAAATTTCAACTAACCATATGTCACAATCAAACCATACTTTTGAAAAAAAAATCATATTTGTTTATATATTTTCGAAAAAAAAAAATTAATTAAGATATTTAAATCTTCACATTAACCAACTTAATTTGCACTGAACCACCAATAATTTATAATAAAATAAAAATAATCTCCCATCTATTAAACACCACGATTAAAAATAATGTTATATGTGACAAGACCTTTATTTTACTCTTATTTAAAAATAAAAGAAAAATCTCATACGCAATTACAACTTATATTTTAATTCCGCATCGCACTCTTACAGTTACATGTATCTAACTTGTGTATAAAATAATTGTTGGATATAAAAAAATATTAGACAAATACATATAATATAATTACATGTAATTTGTAATTTATAACTAATATTATATAGGTACACGTAATTAATATTATACAGGCGTGAGTACATGCGGAACATATACACAAGCAAAAAACCAATTCAAGAGACTAAATTAAAACTTAAGTTTTAGATTACCACTACTATTTGAGACTAATCACCAATTTTCTCGTTGATTAATTGATGTTCTACAGATTGCCCAGTGAATTTCGAGAACCAAAACTACACAATAATAACGAGCCAGTGCAAAGGGCCAAACTATAACGCGACAATCTGCTGCAACGCCTTCAAGGAATTGGCTTGTCCATTCATGGACCAAATCAATGACCTGAAAAACGACTGCGCCTCCACCCTCTTCAGCTACATCAACCTCTACGGCAAGTACCCGCCGGGCCTCTTCTCCAGCCTCTGCCACGACGACAAGAACGGCCTCGATTGTACCCAAGTTCTCGACTCCCGGGACAAGAATTCGGCCAAGAAAAGCGGCGCCGTCAGGAAATATGGTCTCCCGTCGCTAGCGATGACGGCGGGGACTGGGTTTGTGATGTTGCTCTTTAATTATGTTGTATGAAGGGGGTTTGAACTCTTTATTAGTTTTTCTTTTTTACTTTTTGATCCTGGAGTTTGTGTTCGTTAATTCTTTGATTCAAACTTGTTTGGAATAAGCTACTTATATATTTAGTCGACTTTTTTAAAATCTAAAATTATAATTTAAAACAAACATAGAATTAGAATTGATTGGGAGAATGCGAGGCGCGTATTATAATCTAAAATCTATTTTTAAAACCATTTTGTTTTGAATAAATTAATTTACATATTTTTTAATTTAAATAGTTTTTATAAATTTATATATTGTTTTGAACCAAACATAAACATATAACAATTCATAATTAAAATAATTATGAAATGATCTGATTAATGTTAAATACTAACCAAATAGGCCATATGAAATGGTTTATAATTTTGGAATTGGAGAAATAAAAACAAGCAATAAAAATTCGTAAAAGATTTGGAGGGATTTCATTTGGAAAAAGAATTTTAGAAATTATTTTTTCAAAGTCTTTTGTTTGGGTACTATTAAAAGGGTGGTTTTTTTTTAAAAAAAAATATTTTGTAATTTAAAGGTGGAATTTCGAAGAAGGGTAAAGAGGATTTCCAAATCTTAGTGAAATATCTGTTTTTTCCCAAATTCCTCCAAAGAGAAATTTCAATTCTCCCCTCTCCTTCCTCCATCTTCAGCAGTTGCAGGGGGTGGGGGTGTTCATCCTTTTTTCCCTTTCTCTCTTCTCCTTTTATATATTATTAAAATTATATTACTGAAATTGGTATAAAAATTATATTATTAAAATAATTTTCCAATATGTATTGTTAATCCTGAGGTTTTGATGGACAATTAAAAGTTGATGTTTTTTGTGGAACTAATGAATTTGTTGAGTGTTTCAGTAAAAAAGTTCTAATTATTGATTGAATCATGGAGAAATTATCAAGGGTGCAAAGATAGACATTAAAGAAATGAAGAGTATTGAAGATTCTAAATAAATTAGGTAAAAACAACTCACTACTCTTATACTCTTAATGCAACCCAAATTAGGATCACATACACGACACTAATTAATGAATTATATTTTTGTGTGTTTGATTTGATGAAATTTAGGATCCTAATTAGTATTCAAATATATGCTCCTATATGAAATTGAAAAATAAAAATTGACCTAAGTGAGAATAATGTTTAAAGTTGAATTTTAGTGTCAATTGTGTTAACCGAGAAAAGCAATCGGTTAACGGGATTAAACGTTGAGTTTTGGAGCTAAAATGAGTGAGAAAATGACCAATCAGCATCAATCCATTAACTATTCCGAGGAGGAAAGGTTAACTAATTCAAACAGTGAAGTTTCAGAAAAAATTAGAGAAATCCTGTATCGATCAGTCAATTGATTGGTCTTGGGCTAGAATGTGGAAACTCTCTGAAACGATCGGTCAACCGATTGTGGGATAATCGGTCAACCAACCGTGTGAGGTTCGGTCAACCGACTACCTATATGGTTTGTCCTGTATTACACGTTGAATCAATCGGTCAACCGACTAACAGGGTTTTGGTCAACCAACTGTTTCGGTTGAGATCTCGAGGAACTTGGACTTTTGGTTCAAAACTAGCCGTCTTTTATGGTTCCAAGGGAGAGATTCGGGGGATCTTATATTGTGGAAGATATGGTCCATATGTTTTGAATTGTTACTGGTTCGATTCATATATTAAACGATTTTCTCAATTTGGTTTATTAAATACTTTATCTATATGATTAGTAATTGGAAAATAATTTGTGGACTTAATTAAGAGATTTAAAAGTTATTTTTAAATGAAATATATTAAAATTGAAAAGAAGTGATATATGGGGTCTATAGGTGTCTTTTAGAGACCTATCATTTGAAAACTAGTCCTTGGAGGGCTTGTTCCAAATCTGTTTAAATAGACCTGCGAATTTAGAATTTAATACATCAAGAACTATCAAGTTCCTAAGTTTTCTGAGAGATATCATTCTGCTGAGATTATTTCTAGAGATTATTTGTGTGAAAAAGTTCTTGAGTTAAAGTGCTGTTAAATTAGTGTCATCGATTTGTGCTGTTTTGCAATCCTGTTTTCATGTTTCGGTGTTTTCCTGGTGAGATTTTTTCAAGTTATTATTCTTAAATTTGATTTCATATTATTGTTGATTACTTGGATTTAAGATCGTTGAAAAATCATTTTTAAACTTAAATGCATGAAAATTCTTTTTAAAATGATTTTGTGATATTATCTGATTACGTACTTAATTTTGTGTTACCCGCACTTATTTATAATTAGATATTAATTTGTCTCACTTTAATTATGTCACTCAGTAAATTTCGGGACATTAATTGAGTATAATTGTTTTGAGGTGGTAGAAGTTTGTAGTGGGAAGAAATACATAATTTTTTTGTATTTGTGAGTTTGAGCGGATTAGGCACGATTGAGTCGGTGTTTAGTCATGGTAGCTAGAGTTTTAAACTTTTACGGGAAAAAGGTTGAGGTTTAATCTTTGTCTAAGGTATAAAAAAGTTAGGTTATTCTTTTCCTTTGAAAAGATGTAGGTTTTGATTCTTCTTGAATTGAATTAAATGAACTGTGACAGTTCCATCCTTACCGGTGAAAATAATACTTGAAGAGTTGTGAGGTTTGATCTTTAGCCTGTAAAAAGATTAGGTTTGATCTTTAGTATGTAAAGGGATTAGGTGGTGACTCTTCTTGTAATAGAATTATGTTAGTCTTTAACTTAGTAAAAATATAAGGTTCTTATTTAGCCTAGGAAAAGAAAAATTGTAAAGGTTGATTCTGAGCATGGGAAAATAATCATTGTAAGTGTTTGGTTCCTACCTAGTAAAGGGATAAAGGGTTTAGTGGTTGCGAATCTTCGTGGAACTCGAGAGATTGGATTAGGTAAGGCTAACTTACTGAACCAGGATATATCTTAGTGTGTTATTTTGTTATTCTTTTTATCATATTTTGTTTGGGTATGCACTTAAAATATAAACACTTATTCGCTGCCTAACAAATATAATAATTAATTTAGGATAAATTGATTATTTTATTAATTAAGTGTTGAAAGATTTAAATTTTTTAAATTTTTTATAATTACCCAATTCACACCCCTTCTTGGGTAGTTTACTGAGCCAACACGTACAATTAAAATTATATTACTATAGTAGGTATAAAAATTATATTATTAAAATTAATAACATGAAAATAATATTATTAGGTATTTTCATATTTTCTATTATTAAATTTTAAAAGATTTTAAAATTTTATACTTGTATATATAAATAAGAAAATTATGAAATTACACAATCAAATTTAGTATCCAAAGTAATTATTCAAATAAAGAAATTATAAATAATAGGATTTTAAAATCCAGATCTTTAAAATCTTACATGAATTTATTAATTCTCTTACCTAAATGCACCTTGAAGCATTTCATTTGGATCCAGAGAATTGGGAATAAATAAAGAAGAGAGAGAAAAATGATATACATTTTTTAGAAATTTTAAAAAGAAAACAACAAAAGAAAAGGATGAGAAAAAAATGAAAAGCAAGAACCACAAATTGGGAAGATTTGGAGAGAAATAGAATGTAATGACTAGAAAGTCCAAAGTTTAAACAGATAGTAAATCTAAAACTCGGGCTTAATTGGGGAAGGGGAGTTCATAAATACAAAACAAAATAATTAAAAGTTCAAAGAGGACCAAACTCCAAAATCCAAAGTCCTTGCAGAAGGATTTGACACTAAATTAAATGGTAAATAACTATATAAGAAAAAAAACCTAAGGTGGCGTTTGGTAACCACTCCCATCCCAAGAATTCTTATCCTATTTTCAGATTTTTAGAATTTATTTTTGGGTATAGTGTTTGGTAATCCATCCCACTTTTTTATTTCCGTTCCCATTCCACTCCTAAATCAGAATCCATCCCACTTTTTGTATAGAAATAAAAAAACGAAAAAAAAAAAAAACCATTCTCATCCCATTCCCAACCTAAAAAAGCCATTCCCAATAAATAAATAAAAAAAAACCACGATCAACTTCATCAACTCCATCACCTTCGTCGTCTTCTTCAACCTTGTTCAACCGTCGTTGTCTTCTTCAACCGATTTCGACTGTCGTCTTCAGCCGTGTTCGTCGTTTGCTTGGTTTTGATTTCGAAATGTGAAATCGAAACAGAGATTTCGATTTCGAAATGTGATTTCGATTGGAGTTTAGGGTTCTATTTCAATTTCGATTGGGATTTAGGGTTTAGGATTTCAATTTCAATTGTGGTTTAAGATTTGATTGCTTAATAATTTCTTGATTGTGATTTAGGATTTGATTTCTTGATTGTGACTTAGGGTTCGTTCTTGATTTTTAGAATAAAATCGTTATCAAACGCAATTATGTTCCCAAAACAAAACAAAAAATGTCGTTATCAAACGCAATTCTGTTCCCAAGAAAGAAACTGAATTCTCATCCAATCTCATCTCATTCTCATTCCACTGTATGAGATAAGCACGAAACGGTTACTAAAAAAATTCTTCTGCCAAAGCTTCAAAAAATTATCTGCAATTAAAAGTAATCTAAAAACAAAAACATATAAATCATTAAGAGATGAAAATATTAAAATACAAAAAAAAAATCATTCAGCAATTGTCATACAAAAATATTTCACAACAAATAATTTAACTACAGACCAGAAAAATACGTGTAATAAAAGCACAACATTGAGTTAATCAAAAAAATTATTTATCCATAGATCTGATGATTAAAATCATGTTATATACGAGAAAATTAGATCTAAGTCTTTAAAAAAAGATTTAGAAATCATGCCTAACAAATATATATATATATATATATATATATATATATATATATATATATATATATATATATATATATATATATATATATAATAAAACATAAAAAGATGATGACGACGAAGGTTTACATGTCTTCTTTAGATTCTTGAAACGCTTATGCACACATCTTAGAATTTGAAATATATATCAGGATATGAAGAATCATCTTGGTCCTCTCAAATTTGAGTAAAGATTAATGTTTTGAGTTGATTGCCAAAATACATTAGAAAATATATAGATAATTTGAAGAAAGATTTCTTTGATTTCCAAAAGAAAAGCAAATTAGTTGGAGGAGAAGAGAATGAGCGAGGGAACAAAACTAAAATGATGCACAAGCCCTAGTTAACAGTTGCTTTTGTTTTTATAAGGGAAAATTACCATTTGAACCCACATTAAGTGATAATCTACCAATAAAACTTGTTGATTAATTACGAAACAGAGCAGTCATTTGTCAGAGTTTTTATGCACAACATAGTCCCAAAATCATCGTCCGTACATTTCCCGGTGACAAATTTGTCCCTCGCATTATATGCGGTAGTTAAGATTTTATTCTTAATCGTTAATTAGTCGCCAAAACATTCTATAAATAGGAAATCATGCAAAATTTCCTATTATACGTTCCATTTCAAATTTCAAAATCGAGATATAGCCGATGCATGCGAAGTGATCGAATTGTATCATTCCGAGTCAACATTAGACGCAGCAATGGACAGACAATTGATGTATCATTCCGAGTCGAGTAACAGCAGGTAACACTTATTTGCATTGATATGTGTCAATCGTAGTGATTTACACATTTGTTGACCTCATAATTAGAGTTTCGATAGCAGCAATCTAGTGTTCTTTCATAAAGATCGTGTTTTTCAATGATCAAGTGTGTGTTATTGCATTCTTTGTAGATGTATGTACAAACATGATTAATATATATATTTATATATACACGAAGAGCATATTTGAATGGATGATACAATGTTTTTTATGCAGATCGACGTACATAATAGTGTTTTTGGGTGATATAAGTTTGATTCACACAGTTTTATAATATGGAATGTAACATAGACAACAAACATAATGCATGTTACATTCAACATGAGCATATTATGTTGTTACATTTCTCCATATTTCACATACGTTGCATTATATCGATGTTATATTCAACTCTTGTTAATATTAGTTTGGGTATGATAAACACAAACATAGGGCGTGTTACATTCAACATGAAAACGTTATATTGTTACATTTTTTTCCTTATTTCACATACGATGTATTATATTGATGTTACATTCAACTCTCGTTAATATTAGTTTGAGGACAAAGAAGCACGAACTGATATTTTTTGGTACGTCATCAGGGAGCAATTTTCAATTGCATGTTTGTGCAAATACGAGGGAGTGACAATAGTATTGAGGATGGAAAACGATAACAACATTAGTGAGTTATCTAAGACGATTGTCAACAATGTCAAAAGAGCTTGCAGATGTTTCCTCGTGTTTCCCGAGATAGAAAAAACAATCATCTGGCACAAAAGCATAAAATGTTACATTCAACATGGAGACACAGATTTAAAAAACAATAATATAATAACCAACAAACTATTGTTCCCTTATATTATTAATATGTTACATTCAACAACAATATAACAACAAACATTAGAAACGTCTAACAACGTGTTACATTCAACACACGCATAGAAAAACGAAAATATTGTTAATGTTACATTCAAACATAACAAGTTATTATATTTAACAACAAAAATGACTTTACATTTAAAAACAACATAACAAGTTATTATATTAACAACAAAAATGACTTTACATTTAAAAACAACATAACACGGTATTACATTCAACATCGATACCGATAATGTTCAACCCATCGACTGATATATTGGTTATATTTAACAACAAATTAATAAAAAAACGCCGATAACGTTTGCAGTATCGAGTCGCATGTGCATCACAGAGTGTACAATTAGTTGTGTAAGGCACAACAGGTGAATAGTTGCTACACAAACACACTATATCATACGAAACGTGTGTGAAGTCATTCGACAGCTTATGATACGTATAGCATGAAATTTTTTGATTATTTTACTACAAATAAGATGTCAAGTATAGTTATGGAGAAAATCAGACACATTACCGAAATCCTACAGATTAACGAGGTCTTCTGCGGTATTGGGGTTTTTGTCTTCATTTTTCGACATGTTGTAACCATGGTTTTGTGTTTTAAGAATAGAATGAGATGATAACCATGAACAAACGAGAGATAGGTTTTTTTGCAGGGAAAGAAAAGAGATGACAATGATTGAGTACGGAGAAAAATGGAAACCGATGTGAGGATAACTAGGATTTTTCCACCGGAGAAGAATACGGAAGGTTTCGGAATAGGTAGAATGATTGTGGTACGCGATTACCTAAAACGGTCATTTCACGTCCACGATCTCAAACACATTTGAAATTGGTGGTGTAGGGGGACAGCAATCAAGTGTCACACACACACATTATGATACGGTACACATAGAGGAATATCAATGGTCTGCTCTTAAGATGTTACATTCAACAGCCCATTACGATATGACATTGAAGATTAACTAGATTATAAAAGATGATACAACATAAACCAAATATTATATGTAACATTGGCTTTAATCACCAAAATATTACATTTTCATAACACTATAATGGATGATACGATATAGATCAAATGTTACATGTAACATTGGCTTAATCACCAGAATGTTACATGTAATATGTAGTCTTATAACGATAAATAACTCTAAAAAAATAGATTGATATCTCATTTTAAAGATAATTATTTGTACATAAATATCACGTAAAAATTTTGAAAGTTCACATTAGATTAATATCAAAACAATTAGTTTTGTTTTTCATCCATAACAGGGTGTATAATGTCCAATTAGTTCTGGATAAAAGGGAGAGAAAACACGATGATATCAAGGAGGAGCATTAACTAGGGATATTTTAGTCATGAATTTGTTAGAAGGACTGTTCGATTCACAACAAACTTTACGGGTGTAATATGTAGTTTCCGCCTAAAATGAGGATTGTACGGTAAACACCCCTTATTATAAAATCAAAATAATGCCATATTATGTTTTTTCAGCCGGGTCAGGTTCAACTAGAGGCGCAAATCCTAGACCCACCACCCGTCCATAATAGTTCGGGTTGGGTCTAATGCAAAATGTCAAAATTAGGGGTGGTCATGGGCCGGGCCAGGTTTTGACTAGGGTATTATAAAAAATTGTTAGGCTCTAGCACGGCTCGGCCCTATAATGGTGCCCTAATTTCATGTCCAAGTCTAGCCCTTAAAAAATTAATTAAGCCAAGGCCCAGCCTGGCCCAATAATTTAAAGGTCTATTTAGATGGTGAGAAAATTCAAATCACGCAACTGAAACAAGCAAATGACTTCAACTAATCGAAGAATCAAGACAAAAAATGAAAACAGAAATTCTCAGTGAATTTCAACATTAAAATCCCAAAAAAAAAAAAAGAAACAGTGAAAACGCATCCAAATTCAAGATGTATGAACTTAATTGATGAATACATACCTTCATTTCGGGCAAATGTTTCAGAAGTCAGAAAACAGAGTCCTAAATCAATGAACACGACTAATAAACCTAATGCCTTAATTTTCTGTGAAGAATTAGACACTTTTTTAATCAGCAAAACGAGTGGTTTCTACTCAAACCTAGAAAAGGAAAAGGAATTGATTAGGTGAGAGAATTGGGTTTAATAGAGAGAGAGAGAGAGAGAATAGAATTGTAGATTCATCTAAAGCAAGCTCTAATGGTAGATTTATGAATCTACAACAACGAAATTTGAAGAAAATAAGTAGAAATGAGGGACAGAGAGTGAAGTTAAAAAGACGAAGACGAACGTAGTGACGGAGACGAAGACGATAGATCGGAGCGAAGACGAAAGGCGAAGAGGAAGAAGAACGATCAAGATGATCGGCAACGACGGCTATGAAAGATTAACGTAGATGACGAAGCCAGAGAGTGAGAACGAGAGCGGCTACAGCCAACGGCAGAGAAAGAAGTAAGAGAGTCTTGAGGGATGAGATTAGGGTTTATTATTACACACACTACCAAGTGAGAAGCTCAAATTGAAAATTAAAAAATGGTCACTCAACTCTCTATTTCTCTTATTATGTTACAAGGTTATAAATAAATAAATATATATATATATATATATATATATATATATATATATATATATTTATTTTTAAATGTCCGAGCCGGCCTGCGCCTAAACAAAAATGGCCAAACCCTAACCCGGCCCTAAAAATGAACGAGTCATAGTCTTTGAGCCCTAACTCGGCCTATGGGTGTAAACACCAAGCCCAAACCCTAAAAAAATAGGGTCGGGCTAGGCGGGCCGGTCAGGCCTCCGGGCCTATGACCACCCCTAGTCAGAATCTCTATACAACATGAACGATTTCTTGGTTGGTCAGTTTGAATAGGTTGGGTGCACATTCTTAGGTCAAACTCAATTAGATTCCGCTATCATTGGCAAAAGTAACAAACATGCACTCCATCATTTGAAAAGTAATATCATTATAACAAAATTGGTCTATCGAGACACGGAAAAATGTCGCTATAAAGCTTCTATTGTGACACTTGGACTTTTGGGGACACTTAGACTGGTGTCCCGTAAAAAGTCACCCCAATAAGTTATAAGGACACTATATATTGTCATTTTTGTTTGAACTTATTAAGGTAATAATAATTGTCCTATAAGACATTTATTAGGCCATCATATATTGTCTCTATAGTATTTTATATTTTTTAAATTATATATATTAGGACACTACAAAGTGTCCCAATAAATTTATAATTTATTTTATGAGACAATTTGTAGTATCTCAAAAGGTATCCAATTTTATTTAAAAAAAAAAAAAAAAAAAAAAAAAAAACACTCTAAATCCGAACAATAAATACTACAATTTCATCACAATACAAAATAGGTAAATAACTCAAACTACCCAAATACACAAGTTAAATAATAACCAAAAAGAACATTAACTAATATATTAACAAAAAAATAATGTTAATTTATTTTTATTTCTAATAAATACAACCAAAATAAGATTCATAAACTAAAAATTTCTTGTAACCAAAACAACTACAAAACTATATTTCTTAATGCTCCATCTACAAAATAACAACATATCATACTTTCCCCAATCCTCATCCAATTTAATTCAATTTTCATCTGAAGGAACCTATATTATCAAAACATATGCATAAAAAACACAAAAGTCATAACTATTAATAGTATTAAACAAATGCATTTTTGTACATTAATATTAAACAAAGAATTTACATTTGAAACTTAAACCAAATGCGCCCTAAAGCAGATTTAACAAATAAAACAAATAAGTTTGTGCATAAATGTCACAACTTACCATAGCAAATTAGTAGTCCTACTTCCTGAAAAACTCTACATTGAACAACCAAAAACCAAAGCCAACTAGTTCCCATGGGTTAAATGCTAAAAACTGCAGCCGAAAATTGCTAAAAATTAGTAACTTTAAAACATCGGAACTATTAAACAGCCACTAAAAAAAAAAACACCTAAAAGACAATGGTTTGTTGGAATATTTTTTATGGGCTAACATTAATTGTATTTTGTTTTACAAAAACGAGTTAACGGATAGTCTATTATTTAAGTAGCTCAAATAATCAGTGATCATATTTTTATTTGGGCTATGGCGTCCTTTATGTAGAAACTCAATTAAGTGGTAAGTGTAGGTTTAGGGTTTCGTTGAAGTCCGTTATGGGAGGGCCCAACGAAAAATCCTAGTATATATATAATTAAGTTCTCTCCCTAGTCTAGATTAAGAGTTTCTTCCCATTGAGAGCTGCCACCATGAAATCTAGATCATAGGGAAGAAGACTTAGTTAGTAATCCACTGCGACAGATTCAATCTTCTGCGATGGCCGAGATAGATACGTTTTCAATTATCGTTCTTCATTGTTGTGTTATAATAATCATGTATGTTTACGATCTTTAATTAATTTATGCATTATTATGATTATGAGATATACTCAACATGTAGTATCAGAGCCTACGTATAAGATTTAGGATCGACAATTGTTTTTAGAAACTTTATTTTATTTTTTGTTCTTAAATAAAACAAAAATTTGCGGGCACAATATCATGTAATTTTTTGTTTCTATTAGTTGTAAAACATTGGGGCTTTTGTTCCTCTTATTTTAATCTTTAATTTGATATAAGATACATGCAATTTGGTTGCATAATCAAAGAGTATTTCGTGATTGAAGTTTCGGCTACGAACCCTAGAAAACTCCCAAAATCGAAACTTGGGGCCATGATTTCATGTAATTTTTTGCCTCTTTTAACTGTAAAACCTTAGGGTTTTTATTTCTCTTGATCCAAGTTTTAATTTGATATATTATACATGCTATTTAGTTGGATAATCTGTGAGTATTTCAATTTCGAAGTTTCGGCCACGAACCCTAAAAAATCGAGATTCACCTTACAAATTGATGACGATTAGCAAGTTTTTGGTCTTAATATTAGGTACAAAACCATATAAAATTCGGTAGAAATAAGGGTTAAAATCGAGTTTTAAGTTATTTGGCCATAGAGGAGTGAGAAAACCTAAAAGCCGCGAATTGTTCTTCATGTTTAGGGATGATTTTATAATTTTTTCTTCAATTAATTGTTATAGGAATGTTAGAAAAACATAAATCTACATAAACCCATAAAAAAATTGGAGAAAACGGCGCGTGTTTAGGATTTTTGCAGTACCGAGTCAAAATCGAGTCGAGTTAACCCAGTTCAGACCTGGCTGGAGGTTGAAGACAACCTCCAGCCACATTCCTTAATCCCCACTCGCGGCATAGGAGTTTGAGGGCACGTGAACCTTCTTTTGGGACCCGTTTTGAGTCCCATTTTTTCCTGTGCACTTGTTTTTTGATCCTTTAATTTTCTGTAAAATTTATTTTATTTTTCGAGGATTACAAATAATTTGTAGTTAATTATTACTTATTTTATGATTTAATTAACTTAAAATTAGTTTTTGGCATGCTTTTCTATTGAAAATTTTATAAAAATTATATTGGATGATTTGGAATGGAATTTCTGTACTAACTCTCTCTTGATTAAATTTTATTGATGTGTAATTTCCTAATTAGTTTTAAGTTACATAAAACTAATTTAATAATTAGTTTAAAACTTTCTTTCTGTCTGCAATTGAGGCGCCGTCGGCGTGCCGAAACAACAGTTTCTCAAAAGTTTTGCCTTTTTTTATTTTCTGTGGGTGAGATCTCGATCAAACAATAATAGTTAGTTTGTTTTCTTCTTGAATTTGTTGTTGCGATCCCTGCCTTCCAATTGTTTTCTTTTCCTATAGTTGGATTCGCAGAATAATTGGTAAACAATCAAGCAAAAACACTTAATGAGACAATTATGGTATTTCATTAACACCAATATCAGTGTAAAAATTTATTAGAAACTGATAATTTTCATTGAAGCTTTAACCAAGTAGTTCAATAGTAGTTCTCTGACAAAAAATTTTAGAAAAACCCAACCTTAGTATTAAAGCCTGGATATTGATATATATATATATATATATATATATATATATATATATATATATATATATATATATATATATGTCTCCATTCTATAATTTTTGTTTGGCAATATGTGAAAATCCTATTTTCTCATTAATTGCTACTGGTTATCACTACGTCTCTGGGAGATTGCATTCGTGAGGAGGAAATCCTGATTTTTTGTAAATTGCGTTTGTAATTATCACTGCATTATTGTGCTTTAGGATAAATTATGTTAACAATTGTTGCATAATCACGTTTTTTAAATTCACTGGATTTGCATTCGCGAGGTGGAAAGCCTAATTTCCCCCATATAAATTGTGTTTGTAATTGTCATTGCATTATCGTATTTATTCTTTGTATTTTGGGAAAATCACACATTTTATAATCAATTATGTGAAATATGTTTGTGGAGTGAAATATTGATCCATCCTAAAACATGTGATTTTCATTGTTCATATTAAATAAAATATTGACTTCTTATAATCGATTTATAATGTTTTGATAATATTCATTTATAAGTAATTATGGTGTACTCATTCAAAATCATAAGCGTATAAGATGATATAGGTGATATTTGGGCTTAATTTTTTGCTTGGTTAATGATTGTGAGGTCATGCCGATATCAGCTCTTGATAGAATGACTAGTTGTAGATAAATTCAAAATCATATTTTTACACGCTAGCTTAGTAGTTTTAGCTTAAAAAAAAGTCTAAAAACCAATAACAAGTGAAAAATCGTTTTGAGAAAATCAATTGAATATTGAGCATTGACTTATTATTGACCAACATTATTATTATTATTATTATTATTATTATTATTATTATTATTATTATTATTATTATTTTAAGCTCAATGACATTTTTCACTCCTAACATTTACATTTGGTTTCATGATATCGTTCAAAATTTATAAATTATACATGGATGAAGTAAGCAGTATAGGGATAATACATATATCTCTTTCTTCGATTAGTTATATGATTAATAAACTATAATAAGTTATTTTTCAAGTAAAAGGGGGTTTGTCTCTGTTATTTTGATGAGCAAACATGAGAGCTCAAAGTAATCAACTCATACTTTGAGTTTTATTATATTGGCTCATGAAGAAGTATCACAAAGTTTTCTTCACATTCTAAGTACTTTTCAATTGATTATGAAGATGTGGCGCTAGTTCGGATTAGATAATTGGGTAGTTTCATATTGCTCACAGAATAAGTTATAAAGAGCGTGTTTATTTCATTTTGGGGATGTTATTCTTTGTTGAATCCCACACCACTTGTGTTATCTAATCCTGAGCTAAGGTTTTTTTTAAGATTGAGTTGGGCCGATTGGGTTTTCAACTTTAGGACTCTTGTTTGATGTTGAGCATGTTAAATTCCACATCGATGTTGGGTCTTCACCCAATATCTGTTCGTTGTAGTTCGTTAAAAGTCCATTTTGCACCCGATAAGAAAGTCGACGCTTATTTGGTAAAGTCAAAGGGCGGCAACGAGGTGGTGGCGACATTTAGGTGGTATAGCAGAGGGGATTGAAATTAGGGTTCGCGGTTTTGACACTAAGTACCCCGAAAATTTAACTAGAATCTCACTTATTCCAAGTAGTTTCAATTTAAACATATAAGATGTCTTATTACCTTTATATGTTCTTTTTTGAAGTGCAATAAACTGAAACTAGTAAGAAGGATTAATTACACAATTAATCCTAAAGTTTAGAGAATTTGATTATTGTCCATATGGCTGTTTTATTCATGTAATTGATGGTTAGGAATCCTAAAGTAGATTGACTCCTTATCTTTCTATTTGTTGTCTTTGTGAAATACTTACATAATGAGTGACATGATTGAGAGAATTATATCATTATTTTATTTTGATAACCTAATGGAAGCTAAATTGAATAGAGCACTATTGAGAAGTGATCATAGATAATCAGATGTATTATATGTATTCAGGATTCTTAGTAGTTTAAATATGATATTAATAACTAATTTGTTTATTACTACACATTCCATCAACGAAAATGAGATCTTTCATTTTTCGAATTTGAGTTATGTTTGGGGCAATATATTTGCGTTTTGGAATGGAAGAAAAGTACCAAATTATTTTTATATAATTTTGCATGGGTTTTTTCTTGTAGTGTCTGGATTTTAAAATATTTAATAGGTCATACATATATTCTGATGCGCCTGTTGAGCCATTACTTATTTATTAATTAACAAGCTTAGTGAAATTACTAATATGGATAAATTATTCATGAATATATGAGAATACTTTGAATTGAAAACACTATCACCGTGACTATAATACCTTGGTAAGGATCCAGGTTTGAGCTTATTATGTAGATATTGATTTTGGGTTTGGGCCTATCTAATATCTCAGTCAACTGGACTTTCTTAATTACAACTTTCGGCCTTTGATATTAAGGAGCCCATAAAATGCTAATTATGATTAATTATAGTTTTTCAAATTTTAAGCCCTTAATTTTTATTCTATATAATAACTAATTTAATAATTAGTTTCAGAGTGCAGTAAAATTGTTGTTCAAACTCTTGTTATTGGCCGAGTGGGCTACTCAAGAGGGGGGTGAATTGGGTAATATTAGAAAATTAATCAAAATAAAAACACTTCAAAAAATGAAATAATTAATTTTATCCTAAAATTAATTATTATTTTTATAGCAGCGGATAAGTATAATAAGCTCTAGATGCACACCCAAACAACACAAGATAAAATAAAGAAAATAAGCAATGCAGTACACACCGACATATCTTGGTTCATCAAGTTACTCTTGACTAATCCAGTCCTCCGAGCCCCCGCGGAGATTTGCACCTACTAAACTCAAGATTCCATTATAGGTAGAAACTAAACCTTCATAATTATTCTTTTCGCAGGTTCATAATCAACCTTTACAAATTCTTTTTTTCAGGCTAAAAAATAGGCTCTACTTTTTACAGATTCAAGAATAATATAATTCTATTACAGGGAGAATCACAATCTAATTCTTTTTATATCTTAAGCTCAAGAATCAAAACCTCACAAAAAACGCTCCAACTATCATTTTTCCAAGTAAGGATGGAACATTTACAAATCACTCACAATTAATTCTATAAAGGAATAATTAATACCTCAATCTCTTTACCGGAAGAGATTGAAACCAAGTTACTCCTGATTAGATACTCCCAATAGTACTTAATCCTCACACAACTCACCAATTATAAGAAACTGATAAGTTCTTCCCACTCGAAACTTTTACCACCTCAAATCAATTTAAACTTGATTAATGTTCCAATAATTACTAGTGATAGAATAAGGTGAGAAAACAAAAACCTGATTATAAAAATAATATGGGTAGCACAAAATTAAGCACGTAATTAGATTATCTCACAAATCATTTTAAAAGATTTTTATACTTTTAAAGTTCAAAAATAATTTCTCAAAAAGATCAAATCACCAAGCAAGTAATAATAATCAAATACTCAATGAAAGAATAAGTTTGGAATGATCTCACCAGGAAAACACCAATGGATTGCAAAATAAATTGCTAGACAGCTCAGATTGGTAACGCCAAATAAATTAGCGCTTTGACTCAAGAACTTTAATTCCAGAATAATCTCACAATATTTTTTAATATAATATCAAAATGATAACTCTTAGAAAATCTTAGGAACTGAATAGTTCTTGATATTGTGTGTATCTTATGTGAAATATTTTAATAGCCCTCAAACTAGACCTCCAACGGCTAGTTTTCAAATGTTATGTCAATAAATGACACATATGGACCTCATATATCATATAGATTTATAATAGCTATATTTAACCAATAATATAACTTCTAAAACTCTCAATTTAGTCCCCAAAATAATTTGATCTTAATCAAAAGATAGAAAGAATTATATTTAAATGTATGGACTAAATCGTAAGATCAAAATAAAATCCCTTAAATCTTTCCCATATTTTAGGCCCAAAATATTCTCCACCAAAATAGCAATATTTAAACTCAAAATTCGCAGGTTTAAATATAGGAATATCAAAGATATCTTATAATAATTATTTTTCAAATATTATGTTATTAAATGACACCCTAAGACTCCATACATCATATATAATCAAAATAGATATTTTTCCTTTAAAAATATTCTTGGAAAATCTTATTTTGATCCTTAAATAATTTTTTAAATCGAAATTTATCAAAATAGAAAGTATTAAAATACTTTAATTAAAAGATCATTTAATTAAATACACCAAATTAATAGGGATAATAAAATATATAGATCATATCTCAATTAAATATAGATCCCTAGAATATCTCAATCAGGTAAGCCAAAGACGGCTAGTGAACAGCTTGTTTTGGATCAAATCTCGAAATTCCACAAAACTTAAAACAGACATGTCAGTCGACTGACCAAGGTCCGTTTGTCGACCACTCGATTCAGGATACTAGCCAAGCCAAAATTCTTTCGCCCGTTGATCAACCGCTCATCCATCATCTGTCGACCGGACGATTTAGAGAGTTCATCTTTTAAGCATAGGTCGACCTATCTGTCGACTGGGAGATTAAGAGACTTCTTCTTCTATGTTTCGGTCGACTTACCTATCGACTTGTCAATATTGGGAACCTCTTCTAAATTCATTTTTAATTCATTTTCTTCAATATTTTCGCCCCCTTAACTGATTTATTTTCTCAATTAACTTTACTAAATTCTTAAATTCAATTTTAATTAATTATCAATATTTATTTTTCAATTATATATATGAGCAGATAATTTTACCAATTAGGATCCTATCAAAATACAGATAAATTTTAAAACTGTTTGTGTCGTGTGTGATTCTAATCGGGATACATTAAGAGTAAAAATTAACCTGAGTTATTTTCCCTTAGATTATTCAAAATCTTCGATCTCTTAATGTTCATCGTCTTTGTCAGTCTCTTTAGCATGCATTCATTACTTGTCATCATATATTTATCATTGGAACTAATAAACTGAAATACTTAATCAAAACGTTAGTTCCACCAAAAACATCAACCTTTAATTGTTCATCAAAATTTTAGGATCAACACTTGCAACTATAATTGATTGTTGATTACTGAAAGTACATTTTGTAACGTACTTCATCTTATTTTGATCATATGCATATATGTTGCTAATATGCACTGTTGTGGTTGGGCAGTATTATTTAATTTTTTCATTTTGGAATAGTTGCTTGTGAATTGTTGAGATTATTTTACCAAAGTGATTTAACCAACATAGTTTGCAAGTTTTCGAGTTCCTATTTTGTTGATGAATTTTTTTTTAGATTAATTTGTGCATTCACCTACCCAAAGAGGGTTATTGTGCAGATTAATTTAATAGCTGGGTAATATAACTTAATTTTTTCAATTTGGAACGTTTACTTGTGAATTGTTGAGATTATTTTACCAAAGTAATTTAACCAATATAGTTTGTCAGTTTTCGAATTCCTATTTTTTTATGAAAAAATTTCGGAATTAATTTGTGTATTCACTTACCCAAAAGGGGTTATTGTGTAGATTAATTAAAAGTGTTGGGCAATATAACTTAATTTTCTCAATTTGGAGCGTTTGTTTGTAAATTGTTGAGGTTATTTTACCAAAGTGATTTAACTAATATAGTTTGTGAGTTTTCGAATTCCTATTTTGTTGATGAAAAAATTTCAGATTCAATTGTGCATTCACCTGCCCAAAAGGAGTTATTGTGTAGATTAATTTAATTGTTGGACAATATAGCTTAACTTTTCCAATTGGGAACGTTTGCTTGTTAATTGTTAAGGTTATTTTACCAAAGTGATTTAACTAATATATTTTACAAGTTTTCGAGTTTCTATTTTTTTATAAAAAAAATTCAGATTAATTTGTGCATTCAACTGCCCAAAAAGAGTTATTGTGCAGATTAATTTAATTGTTAGGTAATATAACTTAATTTTTCCAATTTGGAACATTTGTTTGCGAATTGTTGAGGTTATTTTACCAAAGTGATTTAACCAATATAGTTTGTAAAGTTTTTGAGTTCCTATTTTGTTGATGGAAAAATTCCAGATTAATTTTTGCATTCATCTGCCCAAATAGGTTTATTGTGCAAATTAATTTAATTGCATGAGGATATTATGTGAAATAAATTATTTAATAAATTTGTTTGCCCAAATGGAATGAATTTTGAAAGATTATTTGTTTCATTATATTTTGAAGAAAATATATGAATTTAAAGGTCAATCTACCCAAAGGGGATGAATTTTTAAATCTATAAATTTTTCTTATTTTGTTAATCCTCATGATTAAAGAATAATTATTTATTATAAATTCTGTCCAAATGGGAGTTTATGATAACACAATTGATTCTTATATTGTATCGCCTATATTTAATTGAGCATTTTGCCCATTGCCCATAATTGATCTAATTGTAATTTTTTGTGAAAGTAATTTCGTTTTGTTGTGAACAACAATGACGACATAATAAAATTCTAAATTTATTCCTTAATTTAATGGGAGTCTTTATAATTTTCTTTATTTCAATGCTTGTGTCGTGTAAGCATTGATCACTATTGTTATAAAATATTTCTTATTTTGTTGATCTTCATGCTTAGAGAATAATTGTTTTTTGTAGACTTTACCAAAATGGGAGTTTATGATGATGCAATTGATTCTTATATTGTGTCGCTTATACTTATTCGAGTATTTTGATTCTCTAGTTTAGTGGGAGTTTTTATATTTTTCTTTAATTCTATGATATGTTTTGATCACTATTATTGTGCGTTTTGTAAAATTAAAATGATGATAATCATTATTGCATATTAAATTGTTGCATATTATATTATTTGAATTGATTATACTAAACCAATGTTTAAGACCCATAGCGTTCAAGGAATATATTGTGAATATGGGTGTCATTGAGTCTTTTGATTCTCTGATTTAGTGTGAGCTTTTGTATTTCTCTTTATTTTGATGATTACGTTGTGACCACTATTATTTTTCGTTTTGCAAAATTGAAATCTATTTGATGATCATCATTATTGCGTATTATATTATTGCATATCATATTATTTGAATTGATTATACAATATGGTATCTTAAGATATTGTGCCTTAAGAATTACAGTTGTATACTTTTGACTGTCACAAATCATTATTTTGAGATCTCGTGATCTATTGTTAGTGACAGATAACTTGTTAAAGTCAAACAATTTTAAATTGTTGAGAAATTGCAGCAATTTTATTTTATTGAAAAACTGCAATTAGCAATTTCATTTTATTGAGAAATTGCAACAGTTTCATTTTGTTGAGAAATTGCAATTACAATTTTATTTTGTTGAGAAATTATAATGAGGACCGATAAGAACAATACATATTGATAATTATCACGTGTTGGCATTGACTTCTTACTACCCTATTGGGCTTACAATTCATGTCGATATGATTATAAGTATTTGTGAGTATGAAAGGTTTTATGTTTGTTGAGATTAATATATAGACTATCATAATCCAATATTAAGATTATAATGGACCGAATAAGTTTATCAAGATGCTACTTATAGACTATCATTTCTTTAAACAAACAGTGTGGCCAACCAAAAATAATTTTTTTTTTCTATTATTAACCCGAGAGTCTTATTTTCAAAATTAAATTTATTCAATTAATGTAGTCCAAGTGGAAGAATGTTGGAATATTTTTTATGAGCTAATATTAATTGAATTAATTGTTTTACAAAAATGGGTTAATGGATAGTCTATTATTTAAGCAACCCAAATAATCAGTGATCATATTTTGATTTGGGTTGTGGTGTCGTTTATGTAGAAGCCCAGTTAAGTGACAAATATAGGTTTAGGGTTTCGTTGAAACCCGTTATGGGAGGGCCCAACGAGAAACCCTAGTATATATATAACTAGGTCACCTCCCTAATCTAGATTAAGGATTTCTTCTCATTGAGAGTCACCACCACGAAATCTAGATCATAGGGAGGAAGACCTAATTAGTAATCCGCTGCGACAGATTCAATCTCTTGCAATGGTCGAGACAGGTACGCTTTCGATTATTATTTTTCATTGTTGTGTCCTAATAATCATGTATGTTTACGATCTTTAATTAATTTATGCATTATTGTGATTATGAGATATAATCAAAAGAATCAAAATGTCTCACTTATACTCAACCTTCACAACATGTACGGTATAATCGAATTTAGCTTCCAAATTGATAATCAAGTAAAACGACGAAAATACTTGGAATCATTTTTCTCCATTGGGATATGGATCTATTAGTTTGATCACTATTAGTCAACAAATGTTTCCCCTCGATCTTAGTATGATCAGATGCAGACCTTTCCACACAACAAAATGCATAAATAAGGTGTAAATCTATACATAAGTTTTGAATACAAAATTATGTTGTATTCATTTTCTCGTCCAATTATTTTGAGAACAGAAACAGAAATAAGTGGAACAAAATAGATTGGAAGATGAACAGAAATAGAAATGAGGTTAAAATTAGGTTTATATTCAGATTTATTGTTCAATTAGAAACAATAATCTAAATAAAATTTAACAGAAAAATTGAAAATAGGAAGAGGAATAAATGATTTAGAGTAGAAACCGCGCTTAGGGTTTGCAATCGTTCACAAGAGGTGGAAGCCGATCTTAGGAAGATGAACAAAAATAGAAACGAGGTCAAAACTAGGTATATATTCAGATTTATTGTTCAATTAGAAACAATAATCTGAATAAAATTTAACAGAAAAATATAAAATAGGAAAAGGAAGAAATGATTTAGAGTAGAAATTGCACCTAGGGTTTGCAATCGTTCGCAAGCGATAGAAGTCGATCTTGTTTGCGGTATGGAATAGTGACAGATCTGCAACTGAAATGGTAGAAGACGAAGGCTTCGTCCTTCTACTGAGCTGTCATCTACAGTGGCTGCGACGATTAGGGCTGGCGAGAAGGGTGAGCATGAGCGGTGGAAACGGAGAAGAGTGAAATTGGCTGAGCCTAAGGGTACTTGAGGCGCCTTGTAAAAATATGTGAACATGAGTGGATTTTCACTGTGACGTTAACACAAAACAACGTCGTTTTGATGTTGACTTCGATTTTAATTTTTTTTAATTATTGTTATACATATTAGGACACCATTAATTGACCTCTAATTTTGATTTTAATCTTTTTTTAAATTTATTTTAATATATGTATTAGGGTACCATTAATTGACCTAATTAAATTATAATAGGATACAAAATTGTGCCATAATATAGTTTCTGTTTTTAAGACTCTATTTTTTGTTCTTTTACATTATATATAGATATTAATTTTTTTAATTACTAATTAAATTTTATTGGGGACACTAGTTTGTGTCTTTTAAATATTAAATTATATTTTAGTTTTTACTAAAATAATAAGAATATCAAATATTAAAAATATATAATTTATTTATCAAATATTAAAAATATATAATTTATTTTTTGCAAGACTTCCAGTTTTGTGTCCGAAAAACATTTTCCGAACATAGTCAATCAAAGTATCTATCTGTCCTTGTACATTTCAAATTCATTTAGTTACAAAATAATGCAAAAAATGTTTTTTTTTTTGGGTCAAATGATGCATGTGCCCTTAGTGCTCATTAGGTAGTAGTATAGTTCACAAAATAAATAAATAAACTTTTTCCTGAAAAGGTAATCTTTGGTGGCGTTTGGTAATCGTTTCTGTTTCCATTCCAACAATACGATAGAAATGGGATAGGATGTGATGAGAATTTTGTTTTTTTCTTGAGAGTAGAATCACGTTTGATAACAATTTTTTTTTTTTTTTTTTTTTTTGTGTGTTGAGAAGAGAATCGCGTTTGGTAACAATTTTATCCTAAAACTATTTTATTTTTTAGAATTTTTTTTTTTTGTTTTGGCCTGCGACAGCGATGGAGACGGTGACCGACAGGTGGGTGACGGTGGTGGACGGTCGGCGGCAGACGGTGGCCAGCGACGGCGCCGGAAGTGGGCAGGTGGCCGACTGGTGATGCCGGAGGTGACTGGCGACGATCGCCAGAGATGACCGGCAGCGGCGACCGGCAGCGGCGAACGGTGGTTGGCCGGCGGATGAACAGTGATATTGATTTTGGGAATGGAATAGAAATTATGAGAAATAATTATTTTTTATTTTTTATTTCTTAAAAAAAAATTGGGCACATTCTCAAATAGGAATGGAATGGAAACGAAAACAAAAATTTTCAAATGCTATTTTCAAAAAGAATTCCCAAAAATCTAGGAATAAAATGGAAACGGTTAATGAACGGGACCTTTATTTTCGAACATAGTCAATCAAAATATCTCTCTGTCCTTGTACATTTCAAATTCATTTAGTTACAAAGTAATGCAAAAAATGTATTTTTGGGTCAAATGATGCTTGTGCCCTTAGTGCTCATTAGGTAGTAGTATAGATCACAAAATAAATAAATAAACTTTGTCCTGAAAAGGTCTTTATTTTTTTGAGATTTTTATTTAATAGTCCTTATTTAAAAGTTCATGTAATTTTATTTTTTTTAAATAATTATATTGTAATGTAGTCCTTTCTTAAAATATTGTTAGTGTTTAATCTTTTAACTATTGACCAATTTAATAAACATACATTTATACCTTTATATACAAATAGAGTAAATCGGAGAAACCCTAATCACGGTCCTCTTTTTTCACTCGTCTACCTCTCTCTCGCTAGTCCTTTCTCTCTTCCACTGCTGCAATCCTTTCTAGTTATGAGGCAATATAAATTTAGAGAAATTCTCTCAAAAATTCCATCTCATAAAAACACAATTTTATGAAATCCTGTAACAGTGATTTTTTTACACATGAGATGGTCCTTAAAAAATTATTTTTAAAATCGTGGTACCCTTAAAAAAGTTTCCCTATAATTTATGGAACGATTGCATGCAAAGATTACCGGAAAAAAAAAAAAAAAGTTCACAGCCTTTGCTTGCGTGAGAGAACCTCAAAATAAAATTGCTTTTGTTTGGATACAAAATTGGATGCCCAGGCCTTGTTTGGAAACAAAATTTTCTTCGTGGAAGACATTGGCTTTCTGCAGCTCGGTTTTTCAAACCGATTAGACAATGTATTTTCAATTTTAAGGAAGTCACCGTACACACCGCCATCGTTTGTCATGTTTGCCGTTGCCGGTCGTCATGCTTGCCATCGCTGTCACTGATCGTCTGCGTTCGCGATGCGCTCTTTGTCTCAAATCTGAATTTTCAGATTTGATTTTTTTCAGATCTGGAACTCACCGTGCTCGTCGTGCTCGCCGTTCGCCGCTCTCTCTCTCTCTGATCTTGAAATTTTGAGATCTGAAATTTTCAAATCTTTCAATGTTCATGTTAAGTTTTATCAATTTTTGTGGATTTTTTGTTAATGTTCATACTGGAATGTGTTTTGATGAATGTTCACACTGATTGCTCTTACTAATCTTAGGATTTTTTAGTATTTTTTGTTATTCTAAAATATATGAGTGAATAATCACACATAAGTGTACATTCATAACATGATTTTTTTTTTTAACGTATTTTTATTATTCTGAAATATTGAGTACATATTTACAACGTGAGTTTTTCAATGTCTTTGATTTGTTCTGAAATATTGTGAAAACATTCACACAAAAATATGAACTATTGTTGAGTGAAATGTTAAGTGAACATTGAGTGAACTATTATTCTAAAATATTTGAGTAAACATTTACAAAATTATTATAATGTCATGTTTTATAAATAAGAATAAACAGAGAGAATGTTTGTTAGAGATTTTTTTCTATAGTTTATTTGAGGATTATAAATTTAATTATTTGAGTAATAGACCCTTTTTACAATTTCACCATTTTTGGAGGACTAAACAATAATTTTTTTTTTCTTTTTTGTTTTTAAATTTCATTTTTTTAATTTTTGTTTTTGTTTTTGAATTTTTAGTTTTTTACTTGTGATTTTCTATTTTTATTTTATATAAAAACATAAACGAAAGAATAAAAATTTAAAAACCGAAGAAAGGAAGAACAAAAAGAAAAAAAAATAGAAAAGGAAGGGAAATAAAATGAAATAAAATAAAATAAAATAAATATTAATATGGATGATACTATAAATGAAAGATATGTATACTAGTTTTATATTTTTTATTTGATAATTAACATGAATAGAAAAATTAGTTTATAGATAAGTATTGTAGTAGATGGTTGCGTGTATTACGAAAATGATAGGGGGTCTCCCTAGGGGGTAAATGCCTGAGTTTAAACTCAATAACATAATGGAAAGATATTAGTAAGGGTAAAGAAGTAATTTTCTACCACATTGACCTCAACATAGGTAAATTTGTCAAGAAAATGATGACATGAGAAAGAAAAAAAGAATCCGAGAAGTTATTAAAAAATAAAAAATAAAAAACCTATCCACATTCGAATTCAACTAATCCAGACCAACAGTCATCGGAACTCATAAACATGCAAGTTCATTCAATTGAGATGCTTTTTTAGCATTAATTCTTCTTGGAAAATCTAAATAGACTTTAATCAGATATAAGTTTCCCACTTATAAATAAGATTCAAATATCCCTCTTTCTGGCATAAAAAAAAAAAAAAAAAAAAAAAAAAAACCAAAAGCAAAAGAAAGTGTAAAATAAAAATGCCGTGTGGTGCAAAGAAGAGGAGGGCTGCTAAGAAGAAAAAACTTCAAGCAGCAATAAACAAAAAGCCACAAGGTAAACCCTACCCTTTTATCGAATAACAATTAACAACTGTTGCTAAGGTTATTTCATGTTTCTTCTTAATTATTTTGTAGACAATAAATCACTCATTTGGTTGTGTACATAAAATATTTTAGGAATTATGGATGAATTTATTTGTATATTTCTCCGTGTAAATTTGATTTAATAGTTTGTGTTTAACAAAGGAACTTAGTTTAGGCAATTATGCTTTGGTTACACCGAGGAAAAAATGAAATTTAAACTAGAACTAAAATGTTTATCCAACTAATTTGGGTGTTTTTATTTTTCATGACCGAACACCTAAATGCGGCAGTTCATAAATTATCTAATTACTCAAGAGGTGTTAGTTTGGTTAGCAATGAGAGTTACTCAATTTTCTTGTCAATCAGGGTTCGACTCTCTTTGAGAGCACTTTAAGAATTAAATCTTGAATTTAATCCTAAATGCACAAGGCCAATATCGGGGAGTGCGCTCTGCTGAGGTGATTAGTCGAAATGTGCGTGAGTTGGCCTGAATACACTTTACCATCAAAATATAAAAAAATAAATTAATTAATTAACTATTAATAGAAGAAAAAATGTACAGTTTGCATAGATAGTGATGGGCAACCAAATGCGGCCCAACTTAATTTTCAGATCAACTGACTCTCGTTGTTGCAGATTCTGCTCCAATAGGAGATGATGTTGAGAATCTTACTGCCGTTGTTTTGGACGAAAATTCTGATGTTTTACCACAAGGAGCAGTTGCCCTTGATATGACCAACAAGGCGGCAGATGATGTTGCTAATTTGACATTGGAGACGGGAAAAGAGGAAGTTCCGGAAGCTGATCATAAATCAGCTCGAGCTGAAGGGGTAGTTGTTCTGTCCGAAAAGGAAATAAACAATAAAGATGCAGAGGCTGCTCAAGAAGAGGCAGTTAAAGAGAATGAAGTATTAAAGAATGCTAATAATTCCGTTGAAGCTACAGATGAGATGAGTCCTTCTATTTCTGATGTAGCTGAAGAAGTCGATTCAGGGATTGTTCCAAAGCAATTGTACGGTGCTTCTCCTCTGGTACGTTATTAAATTCCTATTCAATAGTCTATGTGAATAGTTCCAAGGACTAAACTGCAAATTTTCACAGTTTAGGGGGTCAAAGTGAAGACATACCCAGTTAGGGGGGGCACTACACAGTTTAACAATTAGACACAGTTCCTTAATTTTTCGTTCATATATGGAAACAACAGAAGGTAAAAAAAAAAAAAAAAAAAAAAAGGAGCCCTGATCTGCTCCCAGAATTTTAAGGCAAATTTCCGAGAACATAACAAAACTGTTCCTGGATTTCAAGTTATCTGGGAACAAAACAATAAACAAATGTCACATGATAGACTAACACAAACGGGTGTTTCTTAATTGTATTTCAGTATTCTGATTCTGATTGCCCTAATGGTAAGGAGGAAAAGATATTGGAGGAGAAGATAATGGCGAGTGATCTAAATATTGATTGATTGGACACTATAGTTCATGAAGGGATGATTGTCCTACATCAGATTGGGGAGCTTCTCAAGAAATTGCAGGCTGGTTTGAAAAAAATTAAACTTGCCAATTCAAAGTAAAAATTTTAGGTACTTGGAACTGTTTCTTCTTTTTTGGGTATCCACAGACACTGCTCCGTCCCCACAATTTTGAGTCTTGATGAGAATGTGTTTTGGTCGTTTTTGAAAGTATTTCTTGTTAACCTTTTGCTATAAAACTCTCTGTTTCGGTATTAGATATATTGGCTGTTGAATGGTGTGCGTTTAAGTCATTTAATTGCCCATTGGACCGGGCACCCTGCTTATTTACTTGTGGGCGTTAACCAATTCTCGACATCAACAATAGACTAGATAGGAAATGGAATACTATCCTAATTTTTTTTTTCTTTTCATGAATGACATAAACCAATCAGATTACAGCTCATATTATGTATATATATGTATAATATACATCAGAAAATGAGAGGCTATGACCATATCTACCATGCTGATGAGCTGAACATTTCCAACATATGTAGGAAGAGCTAAAAAATAATTAAAAATATATATATATATATATGACGGCAACACAAGCAATTTTAATAAGGAAGTAACTCTTCTTACGAAACGAGACCTAGAATTTTTTCAATTGAACCTATTATTAGAGTTAGCTTCTGGAAACATGCATATGCATTAAAAGATAAAAAGAAAAATGAAAAATATAAGAAGCAACACTAGCAATTTGAACAAGGAAATCGAGCCTTCAAATGAACAAGTTGGTATTTTTATTATTAGAACTTTCTGAATTGAACCTTACGAAACGAAACATAGAACCTTTTGAACCAGTCGTAATTCAATCGACCTAACTCGCTATCACAAACGCCTTGTAAGAGGAGGATTGCCCTACGCTTTATATATAGCACAGGATCAGGTAACACAAGCGATGTGGGATTCAACACGCCCCCTCCCGTGCGGGGTGGACTTTGCTAAACTATTGTTAATGGGGCATCGGGGAGACCAACATCAATGGGAGATTTAAAAGAACCGAACTACTGCTTGGAAACATTGAATTGAAGTTTTTGAATGAATTGAAATTTACTTAAGTATTCGTTTGCAATTCTAAATCCATACATGCAAAAGCTATGTAAGCGAGAGAACCTTACTTGAGCAAAATAAAATGAAAATTCTAGGCACCTTAAAATGCTGTTTTCATTCTCTCGCATACACAAGTGGCTGCATTTTTATTTAGAAGATGATCATTATAAAGTAGTTTTTTTGTAAGGATTTGACCGCTCGACATTAGAATTAGAAATGAACGCATGGAAATTCTAAAGTTTTTGCATGTGTTCGTTCCTAATTCCAATTTAAAGACTCCAATTCCTCACAATCAAACGCCAACCAAGTGTCGATGAGAAAATTCTAAGCAGCCGCTATCCTTCACCTTATATTGAATAAGGGTTTGTTTGATGATACTAAAAAGTAAGTGTTGAAATTTTTCAAAGTGTTGAATTTTAAGTGCCAAAAAATTAAGTGTGAAATTTATTAAGTGCTTAATATATTAAGTATTTATCTTTTTAAAACTTTAGTTTAAAAAATTATTTTTATACAAATTGTTGTCCGTAAAATAATTATAATAATTTTATTTTTCTAAAATATGTTTTATCTACAATTTTATCTCTATTTTTCTTTATCAATTTAGTACTCTCTATATATAATTGTTTGTATACAATTTTTTATTTTTTTATTTTTTTTTTTTTTATTTTTTTTTTTTTTTTTAAGTATTGATGTTGAATGATGGTTGTGATAGATAGATATTTGATTGTTTTAAGTGAATAATAAAAAAGGCAACCCGGTATTACAAAAGTTTCCGCTATGCGCAGGGTCCAGAGCACTTAGGTCTATGATCAATTTTGTTCATTGTTTTATGTAATTTTTTGATCAATTTTTAAGTAATATTTATATTTTAAAAAATTATTTTATTTTGTTATATACTTAATTTGATAAGTATTTAATACATTAGTTTTAGTTTTAAGTGTTGAATTATGCTAGGAAAAAAGGCCTAAATCAACGTGTGTTGTTCACTTATAATAATCAGCCTACAACTCCAAAGCTCATAATTCGCATGGAGGTAATAACTGTTTATGGATTCCATGTAAATAATAAAGAGAGAATATTTTATACCTCAGCCTACACTCATCTTTGACCCATTTGCTGATTTTGACGTCATAGAATATACATGAAGTAATGAAGTTATAGTAATCTTAAGCTAATATTTTGAAATTATATAAAGACAATGACTCGATGATAAGGATTCATATGTCATTTTATCACCTCCCATTTAAGAAATTTATGAATAGCATGTCATTGTCATATTCAATTGAGTAAATCAAATCATATTTGTTATTGTGGATGTAGGCCTTCATGGGCGAATCACCTAAATTCAGCCCCGTTAGTTAGTGTTCCTAATCAAACCCAATCCAACTTAACCCAAAAATTTTGGGTTTGATTTTTGGAAACGCGTTTGGCAAACATAAAATTCAACCCAACCCAATCCAAAAAATAGGAATTGATTCTTAAAATCCTAAAGAAACCAGAAACAATTTTTTTTTTTTTTTTTTTTTTTTTTTTTTTGCGCCCAAAAAACTCAACCCAAAGTCCTCAACTTCCGTCTTCATCTGTCGGCCGACCACCACCACCCGCCGTTGTCCGGCGACTAACCGCCGTTTCCGGCCACCTCCGGCGACCGTTCGAGCTGCCGGCGTCCACCTCCGGCGATCGTCCGCCGCCTGACGGCGACCGTCGTCGGCCCATTGCCGCCGCCGCCATCTGACACCACCGCCGTCGCGGCGTCCGGCCACCGTCTGACACCGCCGCCGCCGCCAAACACAAAAAAAAAATTCAAAAACAAAAAATTAGTTTTAGGATAAAATCGTTACCAAACACATTTTGTTCTCAGCATAAACCAAAAATTGTCGTTATCAAACGCAATTCTGTTCCCAAAATTCTCAACCCAACCCATTCCAATTGGGTTCAGAAAAGTGGGAACACTAACCAAATGCCACCTTCGTGTCTTCTTTATTTCAAGTGAGCGCAGAGAGAGAGTAGAAAAGTGAGGACCAAATTAATTTTTTACATTTTACACCCCTAAATTTTTACCATTATTTTATTTAATTTTTTTTTTTACTTTTTACTTTTTCCTCTTTTTTCCTAATTTCGTTTTTTTATAAAAAAAATACTTTTTTTGTTAGTTAATTTTAATTTCTTTAATTGTTGTAATTTTAATTTAAAAGTGAGGTCAAAAGGTCGATTGAATAAATCAAAGGTTTAATTGGTTAAAACAGTGAGGTAAAAAATTCTGAAAACTAATCATGTCGGTCGATCGACTTGACAAATCAATCAACCGTTGAAAATAGTAGGTTTGAATTGCATGTCTTGATCTAACCTGTCAACTGAATGAGACATCCTGTTACGACCAAATTAAATTTTTACTTGAATTCAATTGAAAATAAAAAATAAAAAAATTTATCTTTTTTCAATTGAAGTAATTTTATTTTATTTTTGATCTTTTTTCAATTGAAGTAAAAATAGTTTTAAAATAACACACATATATATACACTAGAGGTCAAAATATAATAAAAATATATTTAAAATGCCGGTTATGCAGTCGATTATGCGATTCGGTTTCACAATTGCTTCAATTTTTAATTCCAAAACCATTTAATCGGTTTCAAAATCGAACAGTTCGGATCAGTTTGATTTGGTACTGTTCGGATCAGTTTGATTTGGTAATCTTTCTGATAAAAAAATATTTTGACTTCAATTGAAAAAAGATAATTTTTTTTTTTTTTTTTAAATTTTCAATTGAATTCAAGTAAAAATTTAATGACAAAATGACCACCCCATCCTGTTTTTAATTTACAGTGACTAATAAATACCAATTAGTTAAAATTGAACAAAAAACTCTCATCCTAATAATTTTTTGAACTGATTAGTCCCAATTTTAAAAAACGCCGAATGTTAGATTACCATTTTGCCCCTGGTGCATTTCAACTTCTGCCTTCTTACCATGTTTTTCCCATTATTCCTCTACCTCTCGTTCAAACGTCGCCGCCTGTCTTCTTTGTTGCCCGTGTCCAACGATATCATCGTCTGTCATCGTGTGATTGTCGTATGATTCATCGTTGTTTTTTGTCGTCGTACACCTCCATTTTCTTCTCTGCCTCGCCATTCAACCAGCGTCGCCATTGCCGATCGGTATCGCCGTCCGTCATCGATCGTTTGTCCCCTTTCAACCATATGTGTAAGATCATCTCTCTCTATCTCGATTTCAATTTTCGATTTGTTCATTTCGATTTTCATTTCATTTGCAAAAATCGATTTAGGTTTTGATTTCACCAACACTCTGTTTTCATCTTATTTTTGTGATTTTCGTTTAATTGATTACTGACTTCTTTCTTTTGTTCCAATCGCTTCAATTTCCTGTGAGACCTACGAGTTCGAAGAGGTATATTTTCGTTTCATGCTCTAAGTGTTGTTGGGTATTCCAATCTGGTATGTACATGCTCAAAGTGTTGGTGTTTGTTTCGTTTCTAAAATTTATGATATTACTAAGGCAACATTTGGCGTTCACAGTCGCCTCTTAGCAAGGATTTCTGTTTGCATATTCGCTGTTCTGAAACTTGTTCATATTTTTCTTCATATTTTTTTATCTTGTTTGTTTGATTTCGGCCTACAATTTTTGTTCATTCAGCCTATAATTTCTGTTCATATTTGTTTGATCTTGGTTTTGAAATTGAAAGTAATTTTGGTTCATATTTGTTTGATCTTTGTTCAACACGCACAATTGTTACATTCAACACTCATATTGTATTTGAATTTTTGACAAGACAGATAGTGTTACATTCAACATGTATATTGTTGGTAAATACCGACACTTTATTTGTTCTGTTATTCGGTTGATTTTATTTTTGGATTGGCTAGAAGTTACTTCAACTTATTATGTTTTGGGTTATCATGTTTTGAGCATGATGAGAATTTAATTTTAGTTGAGTTAGGTCGATTAAAGCATTTTGGATGATGCGAAGATATCTCCTATATTTTGGGATTGATAGGTCATTTTTTCTATGTTTAATTCAGACAATGTTACATTCAACACGTACAATTGTTACATTCAACACTCATATTGTATTTGAATTTTTGATAAGATTAGATAGTGTTACATTCAACACGTACATTGTTTGTGAGTACCGACACTTTATTGTTTTGTTATTCGGTTGATTTTATTTTTGGATTGGCTAGAAGTTACTTCAACTTATTTTGTTTTGGGTTATCAAGTTTTGAGCATGATGATAATTAAATTTTGGTTGAGTAGGTCGATTAAAGCGTTTTGAACAGTGAGAAGATATCTCCTATGTTTTGGGATTGATAGGTCATTTTTTCCTATGTTTAATTCAGACAATGTTACATTCAACACACACAACTGTTACATTCAACACTCATATTGTATTTAAATTTTTGACAAGATTAGATAGCGTTACATTCAACACGTATATTGTTTGGGAGCACTGACACTTTATTGGTTTGTTCTTCGGTTGATTTAATTTTTGGATTGGCTAAAAGTTAGTTCAGCTTATTATGTGTCAAACCCTACCTTGGACACCCATCCCCCTGGGGCCGGCGTGATGTCGACATGACATCACCTGCACGCCAAATCAACTAGAAAACGACAAGTGCATACATACTTACACAACCACCAAATCAGATCATACTATTTGAATACACTCTCTAAATGGGGACACACCCGTCCCTACAAAGAAATAATAACAACAAAGATAAAACAACCATGAATCTCTCATAGGTTCTCCTCAACCAGCACCTCTCAAAATACTCTCTCACTACCGCAATGCCGGACTCTATCTAGTGTCAGTAGAAACCGAATCTTAACTGTTGCACCTACGAGTGTACTGTTTTTTTAATAAAAATATTTTAGAGGGATCAAGTATAAAACATATAAATATTACATATCACAAAGAAAATCTTTTTTTCCTGTCATCACAGAAAACAATATATATATATATATATATATATATATATATATATATATATATATATATATATATATATATATATATATATATATATATATATATATAACATCTCAACTAAGTAGTAAAAATCAACCAGAACGTCACAACAATCATATAGTATAACACAACCGAAATAATATATATATCAACGTAAATGGATACACCAATCCAATATAAATAAAGTATATATAATTGCAGATTTATTCAACTCATTCACCATATACGACAAACACCACACTACACCACACCATACCACATCACACAATATCACATTACAGCACACTACACCACATCACACCACACCACGTCACACCATACCACACCACCTCACAGCCCAGTTAGCCATGTGATCATTTTAACTTCACAATCGGGAGTTGTAACAGTACCGTACTACCCGTAGGATTTTCCTTCCTAGCGGGACATAACAATGCTCTGTCGGACTATGCCAAGCAGGTGAACAACGCTCTGCTGGACTATGCCAAGCAGGTGAATACCCAAACACCAATTTCCACCTCAACAACAATAACTCTATCCACAATCAATCTCCACCCTCTTTTAAAACCAACTAGATACAACAAATCATTTTTTCCACTTCTTTAAAAATCAACGTAATCTACATTTTCAAAAACACCCAAAACCGCTTGATCCATATAAGTTATAAATTCGTCCAATTTTTAAGTAAACACATTTTTCCATCATATATATATATATATATATATATATATATGAAAATAGATTTACTAGAAGATAGTACACTCACCTGGTGATCCGTTCTTAAGACTTTTACTGATTATCCTCTACCGGTACTCCAGTGCCGGCGAACCTAATAGTGACAGGGTTTAAATTAATATTTTATGTAAAAATAACCTAATCATGCCATGCAACCCTAAATCCCGTAATTTCCTATTCCCCACCGATCACACTCTCTCTCCTCACCAACTCTGGCAACCCTCCTCTTTTGAACATCCATACATACACAACACACACACTGAACACCCACATGCACACCGCAACCTTTGAACATACACACACCTACATAAAGCACGCACACCACCACTACTCTCTCTCTAACCTTCACTCACCGCCGGCCAGCTAACCAACAGTGACACATACGCACACTCCAAAATACACACAACAATACATACACGAGCCACCATCACAACACATACAACACCCACATATCTCACAAACATATGCACACACCCAATCATTTGCACAACAGAAACAAGGAACACTCACATGCACGACGAACACATGAACTCACCATTGACGAGCAAACACCCACACCCAGACAAACACGGCACCACCATTACCTCCGGAGCACACACACATACACAACAAGCATACATACAACACACGGCAGAACGACACCCACACACCAGCCAATGACGAAACAATGCATACGCACACGAACAATCAAAATAAAACACACACACATATTTACCAGATGAACTACCTTATCTTTCTCTTCAGTTTTCTCACTGCCGAACGACAACCTATTGCCGGCCACCTTCTTTCTCTTTTTTTTTTTTCTTCTTCTCAGGCGTGTATATGAGGTTACATATATATATGTGTGTGTGTGTGTGATCAAATAGCAGGACAAGTGGCCATTTTTCCTTCCTTCGATTTTCACCGCCTCTCTCTCTCTCTATATATATATAATTTACACTAAACGCCCATTTATTTTAGGTTGATTTATAAATTAACTCAATTCTAATTTTAATGTTTTGAAAATTACAATTCGCCCCCTAAAATTTTAAATTACATAATTAATAGAGCTATCAACCCCGTTATTTTCCATTATGCTCCAATGTGACTCAAATTGTACATATAAGAAAAAAAATCAGGGTCTTATAACTTTTCCACTCTAAAAGAAATTTCGTCCCGAAATTCCGTCAAAACAATAAGAATTAAAATTTCAGTCAAATCAATAATATTTCAGATTCGCATCGCATGGACATGTTTGTCACCCTTAATTCGTAATCATCAAATTCGTCAAATCATTTCTACACATTGCAACATTTTCATTCGTAGTGGCATACATTATATCCAATAACTAACAAACATGGTGCACTTTGGTCGGTAACACCTAACACAGACAACCGGCTGCCAAAGGATCTCATTTCCAGAAGGTCCACGACCTCAGTAATTCCCCATAACTCAGGCAACAAGTTTGCAACCATATCTCCATTCAACATTTAAATCCACAATACTCGCAACCGATTATCAAACTCAATATCTACATCATAACTTCAATAATCTCATAAACGGTTTATATTTATTACCAAAATTCAACGTCAACTAATAAATTTTTCACAATACGACAAAACCATATAGATACGTTTCAAATCGCGTCAAAATCATAGAAATGTCCCTCAAACACATAATTATCACCAAACCACAACAATATGTATCAAAATACGTCAAACGGGTCATCTATAAGAATTCCTTTCATACCTCCACATTTAATCAAGTCTCTGACAAGGCCACGCGTGTCAATTACGTTTCAATCTACCTAAAATGCTTCAAACACCTAACCACATATAAATATGGATCAGAGTACATAGATGCAACCCAACTACAAAAATTTGATATATTACAAAAGTCAATAATTATTGAATATAAAATATTATATCAAGAATACATATTAACTCAAGGATCATTCAAACTATCATTTTCCCATGAAATCTCAATGACCCCCACATGCCGACTCCACCTAATGGTAGTAGTGAATCAATGCATCTAGTTAAGGGTTTTTTTTTTTTTTTTTTTTTTTTTTTTTTTTTTTTTTTTTTTTTTTTTTAAATCAATTTCCCAATAAAAATATAGCTATATCGGGCTGTATCCAAATCTTGAAAATTTTCGTTCTCCCATCCCAGTTCAGTCTAATTGACTGGAGTCCTGTATTTTTTTCATGCAGCATTTTATACGGTGCCACCTTGATCACCAAAAAGGTATCTGTTATTATAAACAAATTCCATTAGCACCACATAATCATCCCCGCTATCAGAACATTCCAAAGAGGTACCAAATTCCATTAACTCCTCAACATATCCTCCGATATCTGAATCGCACTTCCCAATTGACCATTAGTCTACAAATAAAAAGAGGTACCAAATTTCAACTTGGCACCCAAAGTAGTTTGGAAACTCGACCCGATCTTCAAAATAACTCTCAAATCTCTATCCGATATTATGGAAACCAGTGCACCATGTAACCTAACAATCTCGTCAATGAACAATTGGGCACATTTATTGAGGGAATACATTATCTTATAACCAAGAAATAAGTAGACCTAGTAAGCCTAGCTACAATTACTTCAATGGAATTTTGTCCCTTTCGAATGTGAGGTAATCCCGAAACAAAATTCATCATGCTACGCTCCCATTTCCATTCTGGAATAGGTAAAAGCTGCAATAACTCATCTGGATGTTGATGCTCGACCTTAACTTGTTAACAAACAAAACACCTAACAACAAATTCTGCGATTTCCCGTTCCATTCTAACTTACCAATAATGCTCACGCAATTTCGATACATTTTGATACTACCAAGGCATTGCGTATATTGAACTATGCACTTCTTTTAAGGTATTTTTCATCAAATGGGAATCATTAGGAACACGCAATCTATTTTTAGTCATCAAGATTTCATCCTTCTTTCTGACACGATAGTCAGCTCTATAATCATTTTCCACTTTATCTCTAATATTTTCTAACTGTACATTCGACTTCTGCGCTTCTACAATATGTCGATCAATGTCGATTTCGAAATCAAAAACTCAAATAGCGTTTCCATCTGACCAATCACCCACTAACTCACAAGGGTCTCAATTCAACACATAAATTAATATGAACAACCTGAATGTACGCAACCAAACTTATCGATTTCCGACTCAAGCATTCGCTACAACATTAGCCTTTCTTGAATAATAATAATGGATAGTACAATTGTAATCTTTGATCAATTTTATTCAACGCATCTGCCTCAGATTTAACTCCTTTTTGAATAAGCAATTATTTCAAACTCTGGTGATCGGTGCATATCCCACAAGTCTCGTCATACCGATAATGTCTCTAAAACTTCAAGGTAATCACAATCACTGCTAACTCCAAAATTTTTAACTTTCGGTTACACTTTTCGATCTTTCCCATTAAATCACAGCTTTAACTTTCTTTGGATTCACTCGAATGCTATCTCCCAAGATCACATGTCCCAAAACTACCACTCGATCCAACCAAAACTCACATTTATTGAATTTGGCATACAATTGTTTCTCTCACAACGTCAGCAATACAATCTGGAGATGTTCTGCATGCTCTTCTCTACTCTCGACCGGATCACCGTTTTCGCCACGTCATTGTCTCTGACCTCCAACGGGTGATATCCTAATCGAAAATCTATTTGGAAAACACCCTGGTCTTCCGCAGTTGATTGAACAAATCATCAATTTTACTGACCGTCTTCTTATTCAATTGTCGGTTACCAACACTCATCCTCAACGTACTTTCTTATTTCTTTACGAATAACACTGGTTCTTCTTGGAGAGAAACACCAGGTCTAATATAATCGTGGGTTAACAGATCATCTAATTTCTTGAACTCGGTAGGCGCCATATGATAGGGTGGAATTTATATAAGAACAGTTCTTGGAAGTAACTCGATAGTGTTTACTGGAAACCTTGGCAATTCTTCTGGGAAAAAACATCGGGAAAATCCCTAACTACCGAAGTATTTGCCACCTGAACGTTATTTTGACTGGTGCCCAGCACCTGCGCGAGGTATCCCTAATATCCTTTCTTTAACAATTTTCTGACCGCCTAAATCAAAAATCCACTTGACTAGGGTAAGGATTACATCTCCCAAAATACAACTTTGATTTATCTAAGATTCGGAAGGTTACTTCTTTTGGGAACAAACCACCGACAACTCTATATTACTCACGAAACGGACTATATTTATGCGCACTTACTATCAACACAGACTCACAACTCTTGGCTACCTTCTACACATTATCTTCTATTGCGTTTGTTGTATTTACTAGTTCCACCATTTCTTGCTCTGCCTGCTTGTCAACCTAGAATGTACTATAGAACAATCATCTTCTTTCAATATTAATACAATATTCCCTTAGTATTGCCTAGAAGGCAGTCTTGTACTCAATTTGGATGCCATCTCATAATCCAACTTAAGTGTGATCTGCTACACTATCTATTATTTTAACAATTAAAATATTAGGTGCTACCGATAGTGGATCCCAACGTCAAGTAATACGCATATGATTCTTTATCGGTTGTAATCTAACATTCTCAACTAGTCGTACCCCCACAATCGCGATTCACCCATTACCACTACCAACAACACCACACCACCCGAACCATCAACTGGAAATATCACCACTTTGTCGCACCCACTGATTGCCAATAAAACAACCAACCATGCACGATACCAACGCACTAACTAATGTAATGCAATAACTATCACTCACGTGCCAAACTCAGCTATCGACACCATATCTCATATCCCCTACTGACTAGATGACTGGCACGTCTACCTATCTCATGGTCCTTTACTGACACAACAATTGACAAGTCTACATAACCTATAACCTAGGCTCTGATACCCCAATTGTCAAACCCCACCCCGGACACCCATTCCCCTGGGGCCGACGTGACGTCGACATGACATCACCTGCACGCCAAACCAACTAGGAAATGACAAGTGCATACATAATTACACAACCACCAAATCAGATCATACTATTTGAATACACTCTCTAAATGGGGACACACCCATCCCTACAAAGTAATAATAACAACAAAGATAAAACAATCATGAACATCTCATAGGTTCGCCTCAACCAGCACCTCTCAAAATGCTCTCTCACTACCGCAATGTCGAACTATATCTAGTGCTAGTAAGGGATCGACTCCTAGCTGTTGCACCTGCGAGTGTATTGTCTTTTTAATAAAAACATTTTAGAGGGATTAAGTATAAAACATATAAATATCACATATCACAAAGAAAATCCATTTTTCCTGTCCCTACAGAAAACAACATTCATATATATATATATATATATATATATGTTTATAACATCTCAATTAAACAGTAAAAATCAACCAGAACGTCACAACAACCATATAGTATAACGCAACCGAAATAATATATATATCAACGTAAATGGATACACAAATCCAGTATAAATAAAGTATATATAATTGCAAATTTATTCAACTCATTCACCGTATACGACAAACACCACACCACATCACGTCATACCACACCACATCACACCACACTACGTCACACCACACCACACCACCTCACACTACATCACATCCCGGCTAGTCATGTGATCGTTTTAACCTCACGATCGGGAGTTGCAACGGTACTATACTACCCGTAGGATTTGCCTTCCTAGTGGGACATAACAACGCTCTACCGGACTATGCCAAACAGGTGAACAACGCTCTGCTGGACTATGTCAAGCAGATAAATACCCAAACACTAATTTCCACCTCAACAACAACAACTCTATACACAATCAATCTCCACCCTCTTTTAAAACCAACTAGATACAACAAATCATTTTTCCACTTCTTTAAAAATCAAAGTAATCCACATTTCCAAAAACACCCAAAACCGCTTGATCCATATAAGTTATAAATTCGTCCAGTTTTTAAATAAACACATTTTCTCATCATATATATATATATATGAAAATAGATTTACTAGAAGATAGTACACTTACCTGGTGATCCGTTCCGAAGACTTTTACCGACTATCCTCTACCAATACTCCGATGCTTGTGAACCTAATAGTGATAAGGTCTAAATTAATATTTCATGTAAAAATAACCTAATCATGCCATGCAACCCTAAATCCCATAATTTTCTATTCCCCACCGACCACTCTCTCACTCCTCACCAACTCCGGCAACCCCCCTCTTCTAAACATCCATACATACACAACACACACACTGAACACCTACATGCACACCGCAACCTTTGAACATACACACACCTACATAGAGCACACACACCACCACTACTCTCTCTCTAACCTTCACTCACCGCTGGCCAGCTAACCAGTGGCAACACATATGCACACTCCAGAATACACACAACAGCACATACACGAGCCACCATCACAACACACATAACACCCACAGATCTCACAAACACATGCACATACCCAATCATTTGCACAACAGAAACAGGGAACACTCACACGTACGACGAACACATGAACTTACCGTCGACGGCCAAACACCCACACCCAGACAAACACGACACCACCATCACCTCCGGAGCACATACACACATACACAACAAGTATACACACAACATACGGCCAGACGACACCCACATTGGCCGATAACGAAAAAACGCATACGCACACGAACAATCAAAATAGAACACACACACACACACACACACACACACACTCACCAGACGAACTACCTTATCTCTCTCTTTAGTTTTCTCACTGCCGAACAGTAACCCACCGCCGACCACCTTCTTTCTCTCTCTTCCTTTCTCTATTTTTCTCCACCTCCCAAGCGTGTATATGAAGTTATATATATATATATATATATATATATATATATATATATATATAAAATTAATAGCGCTATCCACCCTGTTATTTTCAAATGTGTTCCAATGCGACTCAAATTATACGTATAAGAAAAAAATCAGGGTCTTACATTATGTTTTGGATTAGCAAGTTTGAGCATGATGAGAATTTAATTTTGGTTGAGTTAAGTCGATTAAAGTGTTTTGCATGGTGAGAAGATATCTCCTATGTTTGGGATTGATAGGTCTTTTTTTTCCTATGTTTAATTTAGAGAATGTCACATTCAACACGCACAGTTGTGACATTCAACACTCATATTGTATTTTTTGATAAAATCTGATAGCGGATACCTTGTTGAAGTGTTACATACAATAAAAATATTATTTTTGAATAGTTTGACACGATCAGAGAGTGTTACATTCAACACACATATTTAAAACAAATTGGGGGGTTCAAAAACCTTAAAACATTTGGGGGACGATCGTCTCTCATTTTCGATTTTTTATTCTCGTTTTGTTATTGTCGATTGTTGATTTTGATATGGTTTGGATTTTGATAGTGTTATATTCAACACGTATATAGTGTTACATTCAACATGTAGACAATGTTACATTCAACACGCATTTGAAGCTTGAATTTTGACAATATCAGGAAGTGTTACATTCAACACGCATAAATTTTTGTGTTGTCTTCAATAACTTTGTTGCCGAAGCCATAGAATTTTTTTCGTGAAGATATCATTTCAGTTTTTATTTTTTCCCCCATGTTCAGATTGAGTATTAGATTCAACACGCACAGTGTGTGTTTAGTTAGACAATGTGTTTGGATTGATTAGAAATTTAGGTATAATCAATTTAAGTTTGTGATGTTTGGATTTTAAATTTGGTTCCGTCTGGTTCGGTTAAAGTTTTTGGGGGTCGATGAGAAGACATCTCCTATGGTTTGAAGTTGATAGTTCATTATATCCCATCAGTAGTTCAGGCGCAGTTACATCCCATATGCATTTGAATTTTGATTTTTGGCGATTTTAGAAGTGTTACATTCAACACACACAGTGGAACAATGGGGTTCAATTGTTTGAATTTCTAAAAAAATAATTTGTTTGAGAATATTAGACAGTGTTACATTCAACACACACACTGAAAACAAATTAGGGGGGATTCGAAAAATCCTAAAAACTTGTGGTATGTAGTTTGATCTAAAACAAAATAAAGGGTGAGAAATATAATTAATGTTATTGAACTCAATAAGAAATTGATTTTTGAGAAACAATGGGCTTCATTTGTTTGAATTTTCTAAAACAATTATTTTTGAAAATATATAGACAATGTTACATTTAACACGTAGACAGTGTTACATTCAACACACACTTGAAACATTGAATTTTGACTTTTTTGATAATATATGAAGTGTTACATTCAACAAGAATATTATTTTTGAATTGTTTGACAAGATTAGAGAGTGTTACATTCAACACACATGGGTTTTTTAATTTTGTCAAGATTAGACAAGTGTTTTATAAACCCTAAAACATGCAGTATGTGGTTTGATCTAAAAACAAAATAAGGGGTGAGAAATGTAATTAATGTTATTGAATTCTCTAAAAAAATTGTTTTTTTGAGAAACAATGGGTTTCAATTGTTTGAATTTCTAAAAAAATGATTTTCGTGAATATTAGACAGTATTACATTGAACACGTAGATAATGTTACATTCAACACACATTTTGAAACTTTGAATTTTGACATTTGACAATATTAGGAAATGTTACAATCAATAAGAATATTGTTTTTGAATCGTTTAACAAAATCGGAGAGTGTTACATTCAACACATATGGGGTTTTTGAATTTTGTCAAGATTAGACAAGTGTTACATTCAACATACTAGACAGTGTTACATTCAATACGTACTTTGAATTTTGAATTTTGAATTTTGTCAAATCAGGATATTGTAAACATTTGTAAAGGTTTTAAGGAATGAAAGTGCAAAAACAAAAAGGATAGAAACTAAAATTAATTAAATAAATGGGCAAAAATGTAATTAGTATCTTTTATTTGAACCCAAGTTTTTCGGGGATGAAAGTGGAAAAAATTGAAACTAAAATTAAATATAGGGGGCGAAAATGTAATTAACTTTTTTAATTGAAACCCTAATTTTGCACGATGAAACAAGGATGAATGGGCGGTGACCGGCGATAATTCAACGACGATGAACGGGCGGTGAACCGTGAACAGAGACGGCGACATCGACGGCCAAGACGAACGGCGACGGCGATGGCGATGACAAACACGAACAGTGACGGTGGAGGCGAACCGTGAATATTGAGTCTTGAATCAACAAACGATGACGACGAAGCTTTCGAATCGCGAACGGTGACATCGACGGCGAAAACGGACGACGACATCGACGGAGAAGACGAACGATGACGGTGACGTCGAAGATGGATGACGACGGCGACGGCGACGGTGACGACAACAGCAACACAAACAGTGATGGTGGAGTCGATCGGAAACGGTGGAGTTGTTTGTGGTGGAGATCTGTTCGTTGCGGCAGATTTGGGGGATGAAATGAAGTTGAGGGGTATTTTGGTCAAGGATTTCGCAAAAGGAGTTCTTGGTCCAAAAAAAAAAGCACATGGGTTGGATCAGTACGTGGAATTGCGAAATAGGACCTACCGTTACGCGCCCCAAATTTAATTTGGTCGTGACTGGATGTCCCATTCGGTTGACAGATTAGATCAAGACATGCAATTCAAACCTACTATTTTCAATGGTTGATTGATTTGTCAAGTCGGTCGACCGACTTAATTAGTTTTAAGAATTTTTTACCTTACTGTTTTAACCAATTGAACGTTTGACTTATCCGATTGACCTTTTGACCTTACTTTTAAATTAAAATTACAACAATAAAAGAAATTAAAATTAACGAACAAAAAAAGTATTTTTTATAAAAAAACGAAATTAGGAAAAAAGAGTGAAAAGTAAAAAAATTTATTTAAAATAAAATAATGGTCAAAATTTAGGGGTGTAAAATATAAAAAAATTAATTTGGTCCTCACTTTTCTGCTCTCTCTCCTCTCTCTGTTGTTTCTGTTGGAAAAAAAAAAAAGAAAACTCTTTCCTCTCTTTCTGCACTCTCTCTCCTCTCTCTGTTGTTTGTGTTGGAAAAATCAAAAATAAAAATAAAAATTGGACTAACGCAGGGACTTGGGGTCCCGGTGTTCCGAACGCCGCGACCAAAAAATAAAAATAAAAATTAAAACGGTCCCGGTGTAGCGAAGGGCGAGACCAAACTGGTTCCACCCTTCGTAACACTGGGATACTTGGATTTCGTAAATAAGATTAAACTCGCGTGTTGTCAGAATTTATTTTTTTTAAAAAATATTTATTATGTAAAGAACTCCACATAAATTCGTGTCTTCTTTATTTCGACGTTCCTTAATTTCTACAAAACTGTATCAGAGCCAGCTGATTAGGTTGCGCCGCTGATTTTTTATTTAGTTCATTTCATTACTCGCACTCAAGACTTTTGTTGAACACAACTCCATATAAGGTTATGCAATAAAGAAAAGAGGGAGATGAACATTAAGATTGGTTTGTGTTCGTCTTGAAGAAGAGTGTTACGATATATACACGAGGCTATAGCTATTTTCTTATTGTTTGAAATGACATCCGCCTAGTAACTTTTGGGCAAAATAAACTTAACCCATGCGAATTTTTATACATCACACTATCTTTTATATCAATTAAGATGTGCGATCTCAAAGCTCTTTTTCAAATAAGAAAGCTTGTCTGGCTCTAATGCGAATGAGGAATGCAAGATAACAAGCCGTGTCGATGGCTTCCGCCCAAAGCTCTTTACCAATACCTGCATTGCTCAACCTTGTACGCAAAGTCGTAAGACCATGTATGGGGGCTGACGCCTGCCCAGTGCCAGAAGGTCAAGGAAGTTGGTGACTTGATGACAAGGGAGCCGGCGACCGAAGCCCCGGTGAACGAGTGAACGGCGGCCGTCACTATAACGATCCCCACGGAGCGGTAGCGAATTTCATCATAGAATCGGATGGCATTGAATCTGCTCTTAAGAGTATAGAGTATATAGTTGAGAAGCACTTCTAAAGAAGGTTATGCACTAGAAGCGGGCTAAAAGCACAGCTAAAATGTTTCGCGGCGCGCACAGCTAAAACGTTATGCACTTAGAGAAGGTTGTGCGGTCTAAGAGGAGCTTTAACTATATGAAGTAAGGAACGGGAGAGCTGCTCTAGCTGCTATAGAAAGTAAGTAAACTCGCGAGAACCTTACCCTTGCCTTGTGTCTTGACTCATAGTCCGGCAACTATCCTCATAGGAGTAGCCCATAATAGAATACTTCCCCAGTGCCTTTATCTCTATCTGGAGTTTCTATTCCTCTATCAACCCCACCATAGTAATGTTTTTTGACCAAAATTTATCTGATACCACTTATAGTGCCCTATGTGGCCCACTGGTTTAGTAAATTTTTTGGTCGAACTATCTTTTCTATCATTTTCGACGTGAGATCTCCCAATTTCTCTCATTCAAATGCACTTCATGTCGCATTGGCCAAATTTGCCCCATAAATGGAGAGCAGCCCATAATCAGATAAAAATACATGTGCCGCCTCCATCCCTCTATCAAACTATATTTCTATGAATATAAGCAAATATTGTGGAACCACCTAAATTTATGTGTACTTTCCTTGGTTCCGATAATAATTTTAAAATTGAACTTTTGTCTCATTTGATATAATGTATGAACGATACAAATTTCAATCACAAATTTATACTTTTCCTATTATTTTCCATTAGAAGATCCTAGCACTTTTAGTAAGCTAAGTATATAATTTTATTAAAAAAATTGACATCTAACCACCGCTACTCACTCTCTCCCTAATACGTAACGCTATTCCCAGTAATCCAACAGAACCAGTACTACTACTTGACCAAATCAAAAACTCATAGCCAATAGCTTTGCTTTAATTCTTCACACCATAAATAGAGGAGAAGATCATCAGTGGGAGAGCTACTTGGGGAATTTTAACAAACAGGTAGCCTGCATAGGTACAACTACAATCAGATCACCCCTCATCTTCCCCTCTAACCCTCTACCACCCCGTAGCCTTCCCTTATCGGACAACATTTTTTCTATTAAACAGCAAAAAAATTTAAACTCATCTTCACAAATATAACGGAGCTCTTACCATGGCGAAAGCCCAGAGGCTGTGCTCCATTCTTCTGAGACTACTTGCGTTGGGAGCCACTGTTTCGGCGGCAATTGTGATGGGGACGAGTCGCGAGAAGGCCCAAATGTTTTCTGTTACTTTCGAGGCGAAGTACAGCGACGCGCCGGCGTTCAAGTGAGCTTTGGTTTCCGTTTATGGTGGTTTCAAAGTTGTTGATTTGATCTTGTTGTTGTTGTTGTTGTCTGCATAATCGGGAGCTAATTTGAAGCTTGTTTGTAGGTATTTTCTGATAGCGAACATCATTGGGAGCGCCTACGGGTTTGGGGTACTCTTTGTTCCGCCTGAGAGTTTGCTATGGCGATTGGCGGTTGTCTTGGATGTGGTAAGAGGAAGATTCTGATCTTGAATAATTTCATCGGATTATTATTGATATTTATTCTTTTTAAATAAAATTAAATTGAAGAGTAACTTTAATATCTATACATACAAGTCTTTTTTTTATCTCAGATATAAAGAACGATCTAAATTGATCTAAAAAATTAACATAAATATAAAAAATATATTTTTTTAGAACAAAATTAAAAATATATTTATATCTAACCTTATAAATCTTATACCTAATTAAAAGGAGAAAATATATTTTTTGTACAATCGAAGAGAGAGAATATTATATATATATATGGACATTAAAATTTAAATTTTGTAATAATATAAATTTAAGAAAATTAACATTAAAATTTAAATTTAGTAATTATATAAATTTACGAAAATTATATACGAAAATTACGAACATTAAATTTATAGAAATTTTAAAAATAATATATTGGATATTAAATTATGTATATTAAATTTACACAAATTATAGAAATAATATATAGATATTAAATTTAGTAATAATAGAAATATTAAATTTATTAAAATTATAGAATTAACATATGCATATTAAATTTAGTAATAATACTGAAATATTAAATTTATGAAAATTAAATTAAAAAATAATATGATAGAAAAATACAATATATAAAAATCTCGAACCGAAAATGATAGAAACAGTTCATAAAAATTAAATTTAGTAACAATATTGAAATATTAAATTTATGAAAATTAAATTAAAAGAATAATATAAAAAGAGGAAATAAAATATACAGTAAAGACAATCTATATAATAAAACAAAATGTATATAAACTCTCTAGATAAATCACAACCGGTCTTTATCTCTTACATAAAGAACGGTCCAGATTGATCTAAAAACTTAATATATATATATATATATATATATATATGTTTAACCTTATATATTTTATATTTAATCAAAGAGAGAGAATATATATATTTTGTATAATAGATGAGAGAGAATATATTTTTTCTATATATATAAATCTATGAAAAATATATAATATAGGGGCATTAAAATATTAAATTTAAAGAAATTAAATAAAATAGAAATAATACATCATTAAAGAAATAATATAAAAGAAAAAATATAATATATGCAAATAAAATTGGTTATTTGTTAGTGATATGTTCATTTTAAATAAAATTGAATTTTTTTTCGTCAGTGCCTTTAACCATCAGTAAGTCTCTAGTTATAGTAAAAAAATAAGATTCAATAATAAAAATATCATTTAAATAATATATTACCTTCTTTAATATATTACATTATTTCACATATTTTATTTCTTATATACAAATAACTAAGATGAAATTTTAAAATTCAAATTTAAAGGGATAGTCTCGTGTTTTAATCGATCACAATTTAGTGTTTAGCTGTTTTCTTTTCTTTAGATAGTTAATTGTCAAATTTGATTTTTAGTTAATTGTCGAATAACTATCTTTAGATAGTTATTTGCACTTTTATTTTATTTTTTACCAAAAGGGCTTCATAATGTTATTTATTTTTACCCTCCCACTCCCATCGAGAAATTGAATGTTTATAAGATCTCAGGTCTCCTACTGCCCCATAATTAGTAAATTCTTTCTAAATCACTCCATAATTAAGTAATTAATTTTAGATTTTTAAATAATAATTTAATTGTATATAAAATTGATGCTAAAATTTTCATGAAACTTTAGTTTCATTATTTTGTATGTGTTTTTTAATAAGAATTTTTAATTTAATTTGGTGATTATCTAAATGGAAAATTTATATTTTTGATTGCTAAAATATGCGGCTGTGTCTATATGAACCCTGAAATTTATTTATTTACATGTTTGGTCCTTTAAGTTTTATATTTGTTTCGATTCCGCAAAATTAAAAACGTTGTTAATGATTGTTTATTTTCATTTCAATTTTTTTTTTTGTTGATATCACGCCAAATATCTTGATCGCCTTTCTTAAAGGCAGACCTTGAGCACAATCAATTTTTTTTTAATAAATATTTGGGAACACAGGGACTCTCAGTTTTATTATAACAAAGAATACCACTTCCGGTTTATATATATGGGTTTGGGAATTTTCCTAAACTCATGTATAAATAAGTAAAAAATGTTTTTTTTTTTTTTAATTAACAGGTTAAGAACTCTAAATATTTGGGATTCTCCTGTCTAAAGTCACTATATTAATTTTTTAATTTATAAGTGTGAAAATATAATAAATAATATAAAAATAGCTAATTAAAGACAAATATAAAATTTGAAAGGTATAAAATATAATTTAATTTGAGTCTTACTAGTGGACGTGTGAAATTTTTGAATGGGAATAAACAAAGTTATTTTATTAGGTAGATGGTTGTTCTTATAGGTTTTTCTTGTTTTATAATTATATGTTAATGCATTTTAGAGATTTATGAATGATTTTAATCACCTATAGGAGATATATTATCAGAATTTGATATATAATTCTAAAATAATATGATTAATTGGTAATTTAACAAAAAGTAAAAATAAAAGAAGAGATTATTAGTTGATAATGGGAATGACAATAGTGTTGCCCATCTATAATTTGCTTTTATTTTTTATTTTTAAATATTTGGTTAATTTCGTTGACCCTGTAAAGCTTTAGACTTCCATAATTGGATCTCTGAAGACTCAGATGTCATCACTAAGGCCCCGTTTGGATTAGTGTTTCTATTTCAACCCAACCCAACCAAAAAATTATGGGATTTATTTTGACAACGCATTTGGTAACACAAAACTCAACTAAACTAAACCCAAAAAATGAGAATTGATTCTCATAATTTTAAGGAAATGAGAAACAATTTTTTTTTATTTTTTTTTTGTGTGCCCAATAAACTGAACCCATTGATTAGGTCATGCTTGGAATTATTAGAGTTGTTAGTAAATCTTGTATTCCACTATTGTTAAGCTCAAAACAAAGAAAGTTATATTTTTCCCTCTTCCATTTCAATCGTCTTCGCCGAACTTCTCCTTGTTCGCCGTCCACCTCCAGCTCGTTTTTGTTCTCCTCAGTCTTCCCTGAACTCGTCTTCGCTGTCCACCTCCACTTCGCCATCCTCTTCGCCATCCTAGCCATCGTCTTCAAATAGATCGAAATCGCCTTCATCTTCGAGCAGATTAACATCGCCATCGATTTCATTGCTGTATTGGAATAGATCGATTTCGGCTTTGAATAGATCGAAATCGCCTACAAGAACAAAGAAAATAGCAAGCTCAAATCGAGCAGATTTCTATTTCGATTTAGGGTTGGTTCTTGATTTTGGTTTAGGGTTTCGATTTCGTTATTGAAATCGATCACGAAATCGATTTCGATTTCATTGCTCAAATCGATTTAGAGTTTGGTTCTTGATTTTGGTATAGGGTTCGTTCTTGATTTTGGGGATTTTGGCTAATTTTGGAGATTTTGGCTAAATTTCATGAAATCAATTCTAAGGTTAGTTCTTGATTTGGGGATTTTATCTGAATTTGGGGGTTTGGTTGAATCAATTCTAGGGTTGGTTATTGATTTGGAGATTTTGGCTGAATTTGGGAGTTTGGTTGAATCAATTTTAGGTTTAGTTCATGAAATCAATTCTAAGATAATATTGTTATCAAACGCGATTCTGTTCCTAGCATTAAAAAAAAAATTGTCGTTATCAAATGTAATTTTATTCTCAGAAAAAAATATAATTCTCAACTCATCTCAATTTAACTTATTCCAATTGGGTTGAGAAAAGCGAGAAATGCCACCTAAATTGCTAGAGAGTATATCATTTATTATTCTTAAATGATAACACATTAGTTTACTCCTTTGATTAAATAAAATCCTATAAAAATAATAGTAGGCGTTCTTATCTATTTTGCATTTTTTATTCTGTTTACAAAGTAATTTATTTTTTAGTTTTTAATTTGATGGATTTGAATTGTGCAATTTTTATTTTATTTTTCTCTTTTTCCTTAAAAAGAAGATTTTAAAAATGAAATTCATAAAATTGGCTTAATATTTATTTAGTAAAATTGAAAAAACTATATGATTCGGCGGTAATTAAATACTAGGCATTATATATACTAGAAAGAAAACATGAACCTTGCTAATATAATGTTTAAAAAAAAAAAATCAATTACACAATAGGTATAAATTTGCAAACAAATAGGAGTAATAATCTGTTGGAGAATGAAAGAGAAGACATTCCCCCAGCCCAAAGATAAATCACACAAACACGGGATTTAACGTAGTTCGGCCAACAATTTATATCATAAAGAAGTACAAAAAGGGGATGTGAGTCTCCACATTTTCAACTCACCCACTCAATTCTCTCCCTCTTAAATTTTCTATCTGTGTTTATTAAATGTCTGAGCATATCTCTATTTTTCCGAAGGCTCACCCATGATCTCTTCTTAGCCATGGCTGAAGGCCCTTGTATTTCTTTCTCAAATGTTACATCTTACCTTAATTCATATAAACTTATGAAATCGACGCCATTTAATGAGTATTTTTGAAAAGTCCAAAACAAGTTTCACTGTTTATGCGTATACCATTTAATGTTCACCCGAAATTTACTATTCATCGTCGGACATTATTGACTCGTTGAAAAATCAAGATAATACCCACATAATCTATTTTTGAGCTAAAAAAAATAATAGTAGATCTTCCCTTATAGAATAGATAGATTTACCAGAAAATGGTATGCACACAAGTCAAATTTTGAATTTTTTTTTTTAGTGCAATTATTTGTGGCAAAACTCAATTCTAAGTCCCATTTGTTTAGTGTTTATGCTACTACATTCTTGTTCTTATTTTTAAAATTTTGAAATTTAAGAATAGAGACGTAAGTATTTGGTTACCACATTTTTACTCCTAAATGTTTCTAAAATTTTAAGATTAATTCTAAAATTATTGGGATTTTGAGAACAAAAAAAATTTATTTTTGTTCATTTGGAGATTATTCTTAACTTATTCTCACTTAAAGGGACAAGGTTGGTATTTTTATAATTATTAATGAGGGTTTCTCTTCAATAAATTTGTTTGTTATAATTATTTTATTTAGTTGTAATTAATTTTATATAGGTATTTTTATTTTTATTATAATTTGCGAAAATTGATTTTATAAAAGAAATGTATTTTTGTCTTTTATATTTAAATTAAAATTGAATAAAAAATATGACAACCAATATTACAATTAATTAAACATGTCTCTTTGATTTTGTTGTCACATACAATGAAATGATTTAAGAATAACTTTCATTACCAAAGGCATTTACATTCCCAAATTTATTGAAAGCTGAAATATAATACTGCTCTCACTTTTTTTTAGAATAGAAACATAAAAATAGAAATGTTAATTTTAATTAGAATTAATTTTCTTCATCTACATATAATTTTGACTGACAAATTTAAAATCTCTTTTTCTTTATAAACTAGGTTGTGACGATGCTACTCACCTCAGGCTTCTCAGCAGCGTTGGCAATAGCTTATGTGGGCAAAAAGGGAAGTTCACAAGCAGGTTGGCTACCCATTTGTGGGCAGTTTCACAAGTACTGTGATCATGTTGCTGGAGCCATGGTTGCCGCTTTCCTAGGAGTTATACTCTATTTGTTGCTCCTATTGTACTCAATCCACATTGTCCTAAAACCGCTCCTCCTCTCCTAGTTTTTAAATTGCAAGATATGACAATATATTATGTAAATCCAACAAAAAAATTACTTTCCTTTTAGTTTTCCTTGAGAAAATATCCATATTTTCTAATATGCTTTGTATATTGAATTAGTTTGTCCATTGGGTTTTAGAAATGTGATGGTTACTAGCAAGTCATACTAAAGAGTCAAAACTACAAATTAACATTTTTTTTTTTTAAGTAGGTTACCAAATAGTCATTTGTGATTATTTGGTCAGTTTGGTCCTTACAATCACTTACTTGATATATAACTTCTTAAAAAATAGAAATTTAAAATCATGTTATTAAAATAAGTAAAAAATCTATCGTTTTACACAATTTTTTTTATGATCTAATTATATATTCAGATTAGTTTGAGTAAGATCTTCAAAATATGTAATTATATCATAAATCTGGAATCAAATCAAGCAAACAATATATTAAAAAAAATTATTCTTATTTTAAGAATACAAAAGTAGTTAAGTTTTAATTTGGTAATCGTTTATGCTTTTATGACATGGAAAGACTTGTTATCAAATATATGATTTTGAATTTATAGGGAGTTTATCGTCACTTCATTAGTTCAAATTTGAAATTGGGACTAAACAATAATGTATAACATGAATTTGAGGATCAGTGGTTCAATTAAAAAGTTGCGTGATATTTTGATAGATCGATTTTTCTAATGAGATCATCTGGTCATTTTTTCGTTAAAAATTAAACTTACTGATCCAATAAACTCTGGAAGATAAATTTTCTTTTTTTTTTCAATGAAAAATGTTAAAGTTTCATGGTACTTTTAATAGGATTCTACTAAATTGTTCAGAAAAAAAACAAAAAAATGGTAAGAATAGGTGTCCTTTTTTTGTTTTTCCTCCAAAAGGAATCATAAATTCAAAAGTTTATGTATTCATAGCCCATGTTAGCATCCAACAGGTATGGAACCAAACTATCTAAATATAGTTTGTTTGGTTTAGAAGTTAGAACTCAAAATCATATATTTTTAAAAAAAAAAAAAAAAACACTGTTCAAAAATAGCAAAAATTAAGACATATTCTTGTAAACTATTAAACATATAATAATTAAAAAGAGACGATTAAATTGTAAAATAAGTAGGGAATTCTGTTGTGAAAAAGAAAATAATTGTTTTTTTTTTTTTTTTTTTTTTTGAGTTTTAAGGTAGGGCTTAGACGCACATCAACTAATCATCTCACTGAGCGATCTTAAGGACACATTCTCTCATATCAATTTGGTGCATTCAGGATTAAATTCAAGATTTAAATTCCGGAGTGTTCCCGAAGAGAGTCGAACCTTGATTGACAAAAAAAATAGGACATCTCTCCTTATCAATCGGACAATGGGTAAAGGTCGCTTACCATTTTCAATGATCAAAACATCATTATGCTTGACCGAGAAGAAGAATTTGAAAATCATTTGTGGGATGTTGTTGATATGCTCTTGAACCAAACAACCACTGACTTTGATTTTGACCATGTAGCTGACTTTGTAACATTTTGGTATTGTCCATTGTTTTGAAAAGAAGCTTGGTAAGCTTGCTTAGGCAAGTTGAGAACTTGTTGATTTGAAGTGTCAACATTCTAAAGCACTGTGATTTGTCATAACACAAACTTGACGAATCAATCCATAATGCTGAAAATTTCCAAGGTTACACTGACATGGATAACCAGTGTTTTCCCATCCTCTTTCATATGATCAACCGTTTTGACAAATGATTTCATCCTCTTCCTCTTTAACTTTGTAAAATAGGTATTCAATTTGTAGTCTTAGCTTGAGCACTTAAAAGAATTACCTCTTTTTACAAAAGAAGGCCATTGATTTCTTGAAGGGTATGGGGAAGTTGTCTTGTTCTTATTGAAATTTTTTGGGGATCATATTTTTTTCGCAATTCATTAACTGCGTGTTTGGTAACGGAATTCCAGATATTTAAATAATCATGAAAATGATTATTCAATTCCTATATTATTCAATTCTTTTTTCACTAATAACTCAAACATACACACTAAATTTGCCTGAGCAAGTGAGTTCGGTTGGAGTGTTCTTGACAAAATCAAAGGTATTATCCACATATCATTGTATGATTCATATCATAGTCTCAAACTAAATCAAAACAAATCAATATCATCTTGCATACATGAACTACGTGCTGACTTAATTCTCAAAGATTTGAGATATGCAGTGTTGGCCCAGTGGAATATCCAAGAGGGGTGATGAATTGGGTAATTAAAAAAATTATTAGAATAATAACTTCAATAAATCAAATAATTAATTTTAATTCTAAATTAATTATTATTTTTATATCACAGCGGAATTATCAAATCAACTAAGTGCACACCAAACAACAATAATAAGATAAATATTGCAGCACATCAGAAATTTATACTGGTTCACCAATCTACTCTTGGCTAATCCAATCCTCCGAGCTCCACGGAGAGTCGTACCCACTAATATTCAAGATCTCTTTAAAGGTAGGAACTAAACCCTCACAACGATTCTTTTATAGGCTCAGAATCATTATTTACAAAATCATTTTCACAAGTTAAGGAAGAACCTCTACTTTTTACAGGTTAAAGAATAGCTTAATTCTTTTTAACACAAAGGCAAAATAATCAAAATCTTACCAATACTCCAAATATCCTTTTACTTAGTAAGGATTGAACCGTTACAAAATTCACACAAATCAATTCTATCTAGAAAGAATTACTACCTCAATCTCTTTACAGGAAGAGACTGAAATCAGCTACCTTTCGATTAAATATCCCCAACAGTATTTAATTCGTTACTCTACTCACCAATACAAATTGATAAGCAAATTATCTCACTCGGAGCTTCTACCACCCCCAGATAAATTAAAACTCGATTAATATCTCAAAACTAGTGATAGAAATATGTGAGATAGTCAAAATCTGATTTTAAACAAAAGATGTGTAGCACGTAATTTAGCACATAATCAGATTCAAGAAATTGTTTATAAAATATTTTCTTCAATAAAAATCAGAAACAATTTTTAAAGATCAATTTTCAAAAATTAAACAAGTAATGCAAAATAGAAAGTAATAGGAAAGATCTCACCTGAAATCCACTGAAAAATAATTAGAACGTAGTTACTTCAGATCCAGTAGCAGCAATAATTAATAGCCAATGATTTTCAAGATTGTTTCTTAGAATAACTTTCACAAAATCTCAGTATGATATCTCTTAGAAAAACCCAAATATGATCTTTTGATTTCTTAATCTTTCTTAGCCACTCTTAATGATATGAAAAACGCAGGTCTATATATATGAGATATAAATCACCTCTCTAACGGCTAGTTTTCATATGTCATGACACTTAAATGCTCTCTTAGACCTCTTATGTCATTATGACTTCATTTTGGTTCAATTTACTTAATTATAACTTTTAAATTTCTCAATTAAATCCCCCAAATATTTTTCAATCTCAATTAAATAGAATAGAAACAATTTTATGTACCAAATTGAGAAACATTAAAACGTAATGAACCAAATCAATAGGAATTAAATAATAGGTGTAGCATATCTTAAATATCATAAAATCCCTAAAATCTCTCACAAATCCCAACAAAAAACGTCTACTTTTAGATATGAATTCGGAATCCTCAATATCCTGAAACTGTACCATTAGTCGACCGACTAGTCGACCGCTCGATTCAGGATATAGCCAAGCCAAAGATTTTGTGCCCATCGGTCGACTTAGAGATTAAGAGAGTTTCATTTTCCTTCACTGGTCGACCTACCTATCGACTTAGAGATACAAAAAGTTTAATTTCTCTTGACCAGTCTACTTACCTATCGACTTAGAGATTCAGAGAGTTTGCCTACTTTATCCGGTCGACTGAGAGATACAGAGAGTTTGCCTTATACGCTTCAGTCGACTTACCAGTCGACTTAAGTATACTGAATCTATTTTCTAAACTCATTTTTAACACATTCTTATTTATGTTTTCGCCTCTTTAACTATTTTCTTTTCTTAATTAGCTCCACTAAATATTTACTTCAATTTTAATCAATTATAAATATTTCTTTTTCAATTACACATAAGAACAAATAATTTAACTAATTAAGATTATATTAAAAACACATATATTTATAAAAATCATTTAAAAATATTTTTGTATCGTGTGTGATCCTAATTAGGATATTAAGAGTTGAAATTTAAACCTGAGTTGTTTTCCCTAGATTTTTCAAATTCTTCAACCTCTTAATCATTCATCATCTTTATCATCAAATCTTCATCAAGTGGAACTAATAAACTGAAACACTTAAACAAACCCTTAGTCCCACAAAAACATCAACATTTAATTGTCCATCAAAATCTTAGGATCAACAATCTCTTCTTTTTTTATGATGACAATTAACTTTGATATTTTCTTCAAAACAATAATATAACCACACTCCCTCTGAATCCGAGGACGAGTTTTATAACGCTTTTAAGCATAAGAATGAAGATTTAAAAAAAATGATCAATAAAGCACAAATATAAAAATTAAACTCCCCCTTAAGATATTCAATAAAATATCAACTACTTCTCTCCCTTTGTCATCTTCAAAAACAAAATTTAGGGAGGGGGGAACACTTAATAATTCTACTATAGATAAACATCATTATGCCTAACCATACCCAAACCATGAATGATTTTCACAAACTAATCTTCCGCTAGTCGTTTAGTAAAAATATCAACAAACTGGTCGGATGTATCAATATACTCAATAACAATATCCTTTTTCTGAATATGATCACGAATAAAGTGATGTCGAATCTTTATGTGCTTAGTTCGTGAGTGATGTGTAGGATTCTTACTTAGACAGATAATATTTTTATTATCACAAAATATCGGGAACTCTTCCATACAAATTCCAAAGTCATTTAACTGTTACTTAATATATAAGATTTGAGCACAACAGTTACCAATTGCCATATATTCAGCCTCAATAATGGATAAGGCTATTGAATTTTGTTTCTTGCTTGACTAAGAAACCAAAGCATGTCCTAACAAATGACATGACCCACTTGTGGTTTTTTGCTCAACTTTGCAATCGAAAAAATCAGCGTCGGAGTAACTTACCAATTTAAAATCACTCCCCCTAGGATACTATAATCCTAGATCAGTTATCCCATTTAAGTATCGAAAAGTTCGCTTAATCGCAGTCAAGTGCGATTCTTTAGGATAAAACTGAAATCTAATACAAAGGTAAACACTATACATAATGTCAGGTCTACTAGCAGTTAAATACAACAGACTACCAATCATACCTTGATACATTTCTTCATTAACGTTTTTGCCCATATCGTTTTTTTTTCTATTTTTGTAGCCGTTGCCATGGGAGTTTTATATTCTTTAGCACCTTCCAAGCCATATTTCTTTAACAGCTCCTTAGTGTATTTAGCTTGGTTTATAAATATTCCCTCTTTGGTTTGCTTAATTTGTAATCCAAGAAAAAAATTTAGCTTTCCCATCATGCTCATTTCGAATTGCACCTAGATTATCTTAGCAAACTCTTGACAAAGATCCTCCTTAGTAGATCGAAAAATAATATCATCAACATATACTCGTATTAATATGATATCAGAATCAGTTTGCTTTACAAACAAAGTTATATCACAAAATACCCATTTGAAAACTATTTTCGATCAAATATCAGTTGAGTCTCTTATACCAAGCTCTATGAGCTTGTTTGAGTCCATACAAAGTCTTACGAAATTTAAATACGTGATCGGGAAATTTATCACTTTCAAATCCCGGAGGTTGTTCCACATAAATTTCTTCAGCTAGAAAGCCATTTAGAAATGCACTCTTTACATCCATTTGATATAGCTTAAAATTACATGAACATGCAAAAACGAGTAGCATTCTAATTGCTTCTAGTCTATCAACAGAAGTATATGTTTCATCATAATCAATTCCTTCCTCTTGATTATAGCCATGTGCCACTAATCTTGCTTTATTTCTAATTATTATACCCGATTCATCTTTTTTATTTCTAAAATCCCATTTAGTACCAATAACTGGATGAAAATCTGATCTCAGAACAAGACACCATACTTTGTTTCGCTTAAATTGAACTAACTCATCTTGCATTGCGAAAATCCAAGATTCATCAATTAACGTCTCATTTATATTTTTAGGCTCAATTTGAGATAAGAAAGAAAGATTAATTATATCTCTAAGAGAAGAACGAGTACTTACACCTCTTTCGAAATTATCGATGATTTCTTTAATAGAATGTCCCGGTACTGTCTTTATAGCTCTTGGTAAAGTCGAATCTCTTTCCTTAGATTCTTCATCTTGTTGGGACACCTCAGGTACATTATCACCTTGGCTTTGATTATTTAAAATACCTGTATCATCGTCATCTAAAACTTTTCTCGACAAGAATGGATCATCTTCCTGAAAAACAACATGCATTGTTTCTTCTACTATTAATGTACGTTTATTATAAACTCTATAAGCCATACTGTTAGTAGCATATCCAAGAAAAATCCTATAATCAGATTTAGCATAAATTTTACCAAGATTATCATTGTCATTCAAGATAAAACACTTACATCCAAAAACTTTAAAATAAAAAATATTAGGAGTCTTACCATTCCAGCTTTCATATGGGATTTTGTTAAACCCTCTACGAATTGATAATTGATTTACTACATGACAAGTTCTACTTACTGCTTAGGCCCAGAAGTAGGTTAGCAAGCGATTTTCATTAAGTATTGTTTTGTTCTTCCTTTCCACTACACCATTTTGTTGCGGTGATCTTGGTGCAGAGAAGTTATGAGTATAACCATGCTCATCACAATAACTTACCATATTATCATTCTTAAATTCTCTTCCTCTGTTACTACGAATGTTAATAATAGAACATTACTTCTCATTTTGAACATGTTTACAAAATATAGTAAGAACAGAAGCAACCTCACTTTTCTTAGTAAGAAAAAATACCTAGGTAAGTCTGGAATAATCATCAACTATAACAAATGCATAAAACTTACCGCCAAAACTGGCAACAGAGTTTGGCCCAAACAAATCAAGATATAATAATTCAAGGCATCTAGATATGGACCTGTGTATCTTTTCCTTAAATGATGATCTAACATGTTTGCCTAATTGACATGTATCACATACTTTATCTTTCACAAATTTCAAATCAGGTAGGTCACGTACAAGACCCTTCTTAGATAAGTTAGAAATTAACTCCATACTAGCATGCCCAAGTATTCTATGTCATAACCAACTATTTTCAGATAAAGTATTCAAACAAGATAAATTTTGAGAATTAAAATCATCAAATGAGTAAGTATAAACATTCTCAAAACGTGATGTAACTAGCAAGATACTACTATTATGATTATTCTTAATAATGCACCTATCATAATCAAATATAACATTATAACCCTTATCACATAGTTAAATAATATTAAGCAAATTATATTTAAGTCCATCAACTAGTAACACATCTTTAATAATAGTAGAACCATTACCGATATTACCTATACCGAGAATTTTACCCTTTGTGTTGTCTCCGAAAGTCACATGACCTCCATCTCTAGGTGTCAAAGATGTAAATTTTCCTTTGTCTCTAATCATGTGTCAAGAACAACCACTATCTAGGAACAATTTGTCCTTTATTATTGAAGCTTTTAGAATAACCTTACCACCAGTGGCCATTAATGCAAACATAGACATATCTTCACTATCTGATTTTTCCGAACTACTTGAATCAGTATCATCCCAAGTAACTTTCTTCGATTTCTTCTTACTCTTCTTTACTTTCTTCTTCTTTTTCTTTTCTTTATCTTTATTCAGTTCGAGACAATCATTTTGAAAATGACCTGTCTTGTGGTAGTTGTAACATTCTACTTTAGTTATGTTGAAGTTTCTTCTCCCACGAAATATGTACCGAGTCATTCTTCTAAAATTCTTTGTGAGAAGCGCTACATCTTTCTCTTCCTCATTGTCAAGACTTTCATCATCATTGTCATCATCTTCTTTAATTTTCTGAGCTTTTAGTGTTAAGAATTTTCTCTTGCTATTTTCAGTATCATCCTCATATCCTTTAATTTCCAATTCATGAGTCATCAAGTTGCCTATGAGATCATCAATTTTGTATTTGTCAAGATCCTTGGCTTCCTCAATTGCTGTCATCTTTGACTCCCATATTTTTGTTAAGGATGTTAAGACCTTTCGTACTCTATCCTCCTTGAAGTATGACTTTCCAAGTTGACTCAAGTTGTTGCATATGTTATTGAAGTGAGTATACATCTCATGAATCGATTCATTTTCTTCCATCCTGAACAACTCAAATTTTCTCATAAGAGCGTTGATTTTCGACTGCTTCACTTGACTTGTCCCTTCGTGGGTAATTTGTAGCTTCTTCTACATCTCCTTTGCAGATTTATAACTTGAAACTCAAGAATATTCATTAGCATCTAAAGAGCAAAATAGAATATTAATAGTTTAAGAGTTAATAGAGAGTTTCTGCTTATCAGAAGCAGTTAGCTGTTCCTTCTTCTTCTCAACTCTGTTTTCCATTGGAATAAATGGACCGTCCTCGATTGTTAGCCACACATCGTAATTTGTAGCTTGAAGAAAGGCTATCATACTGTCTTTCTAGAACGAGTAACTTTCACTTGCAAACAAAGGTGATCGGTGCATAGACTGTCCCTCAGCTAGTGTGCCTATTATGTGCGCTGTGATATTTATTAGCTAAAAGTGTCGAGTTAAACTAGCTCTGATGCCAATTGTTGGTCCAATGGAATACCCAAGAGGAGAGTGAATTGGGTAATTGAAAAAATTATCAAAATAATAATTTCAATAAATCAAATAATTAATTTTAATCCTAAATTAATTATTATCTTTATATCACAACAGAATTATCAAATCAACCAAGTGCTCACCAAACAACAATAATAAAATAAATATTGTAGTACACCAGAAATTTATACTGGTTCACCAAATTACTTTTGACTAATCCAGTCCTCCGAGCCCTACAGAGAGTCGCACCCACTAATACTCAAGATCCCTTTAAAGGTAGGAACCAAATTCTCACAACGATTCTTTTGCAGGCTCAGAATCAACCTTTACAAAATCCTTTTCACAAGTTAAAGAAGAACCTCTACTTTTTACAAGTTAAAGAATAATCTAATTCTTTTTAACACAAAGGCAAAAGAATCAAAATCTCACCAACACTCCAAATATCCTTTTACTCGGTAAGGATTGAACCGTTACAAAATTCACATAAATCAATTCTATCCAAGAAGAATTAATACCTCAATCTCTTTACAGGAAGAGACTAAAACCAACTACCATTTGATTAAATACCCCCAATAGTATTTAATCCGTTACTATACTCAGCAATACAAATTGATAAGAAAATAATCTTACTTGGAACTTCTACCATCCCAAATAAATTAAAACTCGATTAATATACCAAAACTAGTGATAGAAATATGTGAGATAGTCAAAATCTGATTTTTAATAAAAGATGGGTAGTACGTAATTTAGCACATAATCAGATTCAAGAAATTGTTTATAAAATATTTTCTTCAATAAAAATCACAAACAGTTTCTAAAGATCAATTTCCAAAAATTAAACAAGTAATGCAAAATAGAAAGTAATTGGGAAGATCTCACTCGGAATCCACTGAAAAATAATTATAACGTAGTTACTTCAGATGCAGTAGCAGTAATGATTAATAACCAATGATTCTCAAGATTGTCTCTTAGAATAACTCTCACAAAATCTAAGTATGATATCTCTTAGAAAATCTCAAATATGATCTCTTGATTTCTTAATCTCTCTTAACCACTCTTAATGATATGAAACACGCAGGTCTATATATATGAGATATAAATCACCTCTCTAACAGCTAGTTCCTATATGTCATGACACTTAAATGCTTTCTTAGACCCCTTATATCATTATGACTTCATTTTGGTTCAATTAACTTAATTATAGCTTTTAAATCTCTCAATTAAATCCCCCAAATATTTCTCAATTTCAATTAAATAGAATAGAAATAATTTTATGTACCAAATTGAGAAACATTAAAACTTAATGAACTAAATCAATAGGAATTAAATAATAGGTATAGCATATCTTAAATATCATAAAATCCCTAAAATCTCTTACAAATCCCAACAAAAAATAGCTACTTTTAGATATGAATTCGGAATCCTCAATATCTTGAAAATGCGCCATCAGTCGACCGACCAGTCGATCGCTCGATTCAGGATGTAGCCAAGCCAAAGATTCTGTACCCATTGGTCGACCTATCTGTCGACTTAGAAATTCAGAGAGTTCTATTTTTCTTCATCGGTCGACCTACCTGTCGACTTAGAGATATAGAGAGTTCAATTTCTCTTGACCGGTCGACTTAGAGATTCAGAGAGTTTGCCTACTTTGTTCGGTTGACTTACTAGTTGACTGAGAGATACAAAGAGTTTTCTTTATACACTTCGGTCGACTTAAGGATACTGAATCTATTTTCTAAACGCGTTTTTAACACATTCTCATTTACGTTTTCGTCCCTTTAACCATTTTCTTTTCTTAATTAGCTCCACTAAATACTTAACTCCAATTTTAATCAATTATAAATATTTCCTTTTCAATTACACATAGGAGCCAATAATTTAACTAATTAGGATCCTATTAAAAACACACATATTTATAAAAATTATTTAAAATATTTATGTGTCGTGTGTGATTCTAATTGGGATATTAAGAGTTGAAATTTAAATTTGAATTATTTTCCCTAAGTTCTTCAAATTCTTCAACCTTTTAATCTTTCATCATCTTTATCATTAAATCTTCATCAATTGGAACTAATAAACTGAAATACTTCAACAAACCATTAGTCCCACAAAAAATATCAACATTTAATTATCCATCAAAATCTTAGGATCAACACGTAGGCAACCTACGTATAGGTTCGGGTACCTATCTAAATAAAAATATGTTCATCTTAAATAGATGATATACGTTTTGACCTGATTCCTCGTGAAAACCGAGATACGTAGGCAACCTTTACAGGTTCGACCGACATAAACAATATAAAAATATTTTCATTTCAATATGCTTTATTTGTTGCATTTATAGATAGTTAATCTTTACCTATTCTTCTCACATAAAAAATGCATACAAAAGACAAAAAAACATTAAAAAAATGAATTATTTTGTTAAACAAAACCAAAGGAAATTATTTGGTGTTTGTTTAAATGTGAACATCTATTTAGACTGTGGTACTGTCTTTAGACGGGTGTCTTGGGGTGCTTAAACCCTTCTCCGAGCATAACCGACACTCGAACTTAAAGAAATATCTGGTCAAAGACCTTTACAAGTCCAAACTCGGGCCATTTCAAAAATAAAAAATGAATTTTCAAAATCCTGGTGACCTAGCACACCATTTAATCTCATGCTAGGTTGCAACTCTTTTTAAAACAAAATCCCGGCCCAAATAACGTTTTCAAAACTGGTGCTTAGAAAAGCCCCTGAAAACTTATTTTTGGAAATACAATTGTTTAAAAAGATTTTCAGGCTTTCAAGTTCAAAAATAATTTTCTAAACAATCTCAAACTAAGCAATCAATAAATCTATGAATTCAAAATAAATAACAAAGCTTGAAAATATCTCACTGGGAAACATCGAAGATAATGATAGAATCGCAATAGAACACAAGTCGGTGACGCCAAATCAATAGTGCTTTAGATCAAGAACAAAAAATGAATCTCTCACAAAAATCTCAGCGTAAATATAACTCTTAGAAAAGTTTGAATTGATTGTTCTTGATGTGTTTTTCTCTATTCCCACAAGTCTATTTTTATAGACATATATCAAACCCTCAAATGGCTAGTTTTTGAAAGATATGCCTCTAAAAGACACTCTTAGATCCCATATAACATTACCTTTCATTTCGGCTATATTCCACATTTAAAATATCTTTCAATTCTCTTAAATAAATCCACAAAACTATTTTCAATTTAAAACCATAAAGATAGGAAGTATTAATCCATTTAAATTTATAGAATCTTAAAGTTTATGGACTAAATCAATAGGGATATTAGAATAGGTAGACCATATCTTAATTAAGTTTAAATCCCCCAAAATATCTCCCTTGAAATCCTAAAAAATGGATAGTTTTTTACCAAGAGACCAAGTCACTCGAATGGTTAACCGACACAGTCGGTTGACCGATCCCCATTGGTCGGTTAATCGACCAGTCTAGAGTCGAAATACAGCCTGAACTCAAAGGTCAGTTGGTTGACCGACCAGCTCCAATCGATTGACCAATTGGTTCAGGATGTTCTAATTTATCTTCAAAAAACCCACTAACCCAAATGGTTGACCAATTACCTCCAATCGGTTGATCGATTGGTTCATGTTGTTCACTTCCTTCGCCAATTCAGCTATTGTTTTAAACAGTTAACTGACTTCTTTAATTCAGTTAACCGACTAGATCAGTAGTACCTCATTTCTGCTCCAAAACACACTATTTGATTTTGTTGACCGATTGCTTTTCTCGTTTGACCGAATTGACTCAAAAATACAATTTTTTATACTTTAAAACATGTTTTCCAATTAGGTCAATAATCAATTTCATTTTACATGAGCACATACAAAATCTTATTTTAGGATCTTAAATTATATCATTTCATATCAAGACACGCATAAAAACAACTCATTTAAAGTATCGTGTATGATCCTAATTCAGGTTGTATTAAGAGTATATAAGTAGAGAGTTGTTTTTACATATATTTTTTTTCAAGGTCCTCAAAACTCTTCATATCTTCATTGCATCCATCTTGCACTCTTTGTTTTTTTCATGAGGTCTTCTTTTTAATCAACTATATGGAACTCTTTTCTGAGACACTCAACAAAATCATTAGTTCCACTAAAAATATCAATACTTAATTGTTCATTAAAACCTAGGGTTCAACACTCTTCTTCTCGATCTCTACTTCCTCTACTTTAAAAAATCTGGGGTGCGTCATCCACCATCATCGAAGTAAAGCTATTCACGTAATCGTGAACGGTACTGGTTTATTTTAGATTCTTCAAGGACTCGCTAGTAACCCATGACGTGGTTTGTGCAAGAACTACTCTTTTAGTTCCTTCTTCGGATCACTTCACTCCTAATTCTAGTTTGATCAACAGCAAAATCACGTGTCCACCACCATAACTTAGTATCACCGGATGGGTACATGATGGTTATTGTCACATGTTTTGAATTTGGAATATGCGTCGCCTTGAAGTATTACTCGACATACCATAAAAAATTCTCCAGTTCTTTGGCATTTCTAGTGCCAGAAAATGATTTTTGGTCTGGTACCTTGACCTTTGTTGAACCATCTCGTGTTTTATATTCAACAAACGACCTTCTTCAAAATGGATATTTCTTCCTTCACATGCCTGCAATTTATTCCCAAATGTCGGTCAGTTTGATCATGTCCTCCACCATGGTCTTATTTCTTGCCATAGCATTGCTACATAACTCTTGGAATGAAACTCGAAGGTTTACAATGTCGGTCTTAATTTCAGGGTTATGGATGGATAGATTTACGTTGTTTCCATTCATAGGCATACCGACATAATCCTCAGCACTTCAAGCCGATCATTCATGTTTGATGTAAAGGCCATCTTGTAGCCCTATTGTGATACCCACTGTTACAGGGTTAACTTTTTAATTTCAAATTTTAACCTTGTTATGACCTGATTGTCACCACAATCAATCAGGAATTAAGTTTCCTGCAACACAACATAATACACAGAAATTAAGGAACACAAACGCGCACACACAGGCATATAGAAATTATAGGCAAAGCCTATCATTTTATTAACTCATGAATAATGAACCAATGTATACACTTTTTGTCTGGTTCGTAGGAAAAATCATCTTTGCCAAACTAGACGTACAAAATAGGTAAAAATAGGAACAATCAGTAGTTGACAACTCCAACTGCGTAAACATAAGAAACTGTCACCTGTTTGGACATGTGTTAGCATCTGTAGCCCAACTACCCTGTAATAGTTACCAAGCCCTTCTAGTCAATAACCCACAACCACTACACATGCCTTGCACATGGGCCAACAACTTCCTAGCGCACAGTTTCTCACAAGTTAGTACTCAAGTACTGTGTTCTAGTAACTTGACATTGTGTTTACAGGCTGCCCAGTATGTCGTCTTATTTCCTTGATCGCGCAAACATCTTTCGATGCTTTATCATGTCGCCCCTATGACCAGAACGTGTCTTGTACCCACATTCTGACTTATCTCAAAATTAACTTAATGTTGTTCCCATGATTGTCGATCCTAGTATTGTGCTTACAATTGTTGTGTCTTGTTTTAGCGATGTCCGATGTTCACCAACACTGTCTAGCAATGTCCAAGTACGCCGATACATGCCGATCCCCATGAATGTTGATCCTAGTTGTGTTCCTAGGATCATCTTATGCCTTACCTCGGCGTCACTCAATTTCCTCTAGCATTGACCCGTGACGTCCTATTTTCCCAACGCTTGCCGCGTCCTAATTTTTCACCTCTTGTAAGAATCTTGAGTAAGCCTTGCCCAAGGATTCCCATCATGCCTTGGTCCTTGGATACACCTTGACTTGGTGCACCAACACTCCTTATCACTCTTAGGCTCTATGCTACGCCAAGTGTCTAGAGGAAAGGGTACCCCTTTATAATACTTTAATTAGAAAAACTCAAGTGGCAGTACTAGACATCAAAATGTATGAGGAGCTATAAGAGGGTCAATAGTAGGACTAATCCCACGGTTGATTCCATTGGTGTAGACAGATGCTAAGTCCTGATTGTTGGCATAACACAAGACTTTATAACATGACACCATTTTTTTGTTTAACCAAAGCTATCCAAGTCCAGCTAACATGCACCAAAATCCAAGCCTCCCTTTTGTCATACCTTCAAGGGGCTAACATTATGCCACATCCTTTTGTTTCCATTCCTTCCTAACTTGTAACATTGCCATTCTTTATATCTTACTCCCCCACCAGTATATTGTTTTTCCTCTAACTTGGGGCAGATCCTTCTCAAGTTTGAAATTTTTTTATTTATACCCATAGATTTTTTTAAGTTATATTTTTTCAAATTTATACTCAAGGCCCCTCATTTATCTTAACCCCATTTGTCCCTTACCCATTATAATTTTATTATTTGATACTTTACAAATTTATATTGAATATATTTTAATTCATCATAATTTAATAGGCTTTTAAGATAATTCTTAAAATGTAATAATAAAATATGTTTAGTACCCCCTTAACACTCAATCCACTAACTTTACAATTAATATTTACAGTAATCTTGACTTAGTAGAGTAAATGGTAAAAAAAAAAACTATCAAAATGTAAATCTAAAACAAATCTTAGCTCTTATCCAGTTGATGTTATTAATTTAGCTAATTATATTTTGAATATATCTATGTAGCTATATATAATTATTGTTCTTTTTTAATTTTTGAATTAAAAAAGTTAAATACTATAATTACACAAGCCCCTAACTAATTTATAGATCCCTCATTAACTCTAATCCTATTCTTTCATTTCTTTTATCCTCATTATCTACTCCATCCTCCTCTTATTTCCATGTTAATTCGATTTCTCTAACTCCTAATTCAAGACCACAAGTCTACTACTGCCTGTGCTCTGTTTCTGGGAACAAATATAGTGCCCTGGTCTTCCAAAAAACATACCATTATTTCTAGGTCAAGTACTGAAACTGAATACAGGTCTTTAGGTTCAGCTACTATTGAATTGACTTGGGTTACCTATGTGGTGAATGATCTTCATATACCCATTCATACAACTCCACTTTTCTGCTGTGATAATACCTTTGCCTTGGCCTTAGATACTAATTATGTGTTTCATGGCCATAGTAAACACATTGAGGTGGATTATCAATCCATTCATGAAAAAGTGGTTACGAATCAAATAGCTCTATCATATTGATCTTATTGATCTATCGTAACCAAGAAATCCATCTATCAATGAAGAATCATTTTCTGTTACTCAATCTTCTCATTACTTTCTTTAGTTCTGTTAGAATAATTGAGAGGGGGAATATTGGGAGAACATAGAATGATTTTATTGATATATGAGAAAAGTTACAATTATAGAGATATACAAGGAATATCTATATAGGAGGTAACTAGGGTAACCCTGGTAGGGTTAGGGTTTTGGTTTTTCTAGTGAGATTAGGGTTTAATATAGTGGGTTAAGACCCATATATATGGATTAACATCGTCCTCAAACTCAAGACGATAAATAAGTGAAAGTGTCCGGGTGAATGAGCCTTTGTAAAAATATATATTGTTTGATTAGCTGAACTAACGAATTGAAGGTGAATAGTATTTTGGAGAATGTGCTGATGGATAAAGTGACAATCAGTCTCGATGTGTTTTGTACACTAGAGGAAAACGTTATTGTGGACAATATAAATAGCACTCATATTATCATAATGTAGAAAAGTGAAAGTAGGGAGGAGACTCCCATGTCACCTAGGAGCTATTTAGAATCCAAAGTAATTCTTGTGTTGCATCAGCAATGGCATGGTATTTAGCTTTAGTGTTGGAGTAGGCAACCACGACTTGTTTCGTACTATGCTAGAAAATGAGAGAGTTGCCCAAGAATAAATAGTAACCAGTTGTTGAATGTCTGTCGGTGGGATTTTGGACCCAATCGACATTAGAATAAAGCCTGTAAGGTAGGAGCCAACTAGGCAGAAAAATAAATCTGTATAAGGTGACATACCAAAATATGCTAACAACAACCAAGTAATTTGTGGTTCGAGGAACAAACAAGAACTGGATGACTTGGTGAACAACATAGGTGATGTCTGAGTGAGTAACTATGAGATATACCAAACTTCCAACTAGTTGGCGGTAGAGAGTGATGTCTAGTAGAGGAGAACCATCTAGTGAAGAAAGTTTAATATTCAGATCTAGAGGAGTGACGTATGCCTTAGAAAGAAGGTCAGATGCATATTTGATTTGAGGGAGAAAGTATCCATCCAAACTAGTTAAAACTTTGAGACCAAGAAAATTAGTGAGCATGCCAAGGTATTTCATCTCGAATTGTCCAGTGAGAAAAATTTTGAGTTCAAATATTCCGCATAAATTATCTCCTATAGTAATCATGTCGTCCATACCCAGTAGAAGGAGCATAATGTTATTGTCAGTTTGGCGAATAGACAAGGCAGAATCATGAGAACTGGATGTGAACCCGAACTGGTAGATGGTAGTGCTGAATTTTTCAAACCAAGTACGTGAAACCTATTTAAGACCATATAAGGCATGGCGAAGATGACATACTTTGTGTTGATGAGCAGCTAGGTCTAGAGGGGTATGCATATCAACATGCTCAAGAAAATCACCATTGAAGAAGATATTCTTGACATCTATCTAAAAAAAATGGTCTATTTATGAATGACAGCGGCAATAAGAGGAATACAGATAGATGTGAGCCAAGTCACTAGAGCAAATATCTCTTCGTGGTCAATGCCATATTCCGGAGCAAATTTCTTAACAATTCGTCAAGCATTATAGTATTCAAAAGAACTATAAGAAAGCGTTTTGATTTTAAACACCCATTTGCATCCAATATGAGTTTTCCCAGGAAGAGGTCAACAAGATCCTAGGTGTGAACTTTAGCTAGGGCCTGAAATTCTCCTTCTATTGTTTTCTACCAAAGAGGGTTAGTACTGACCTTCTTATATGATTGAGAGTCATGCAGATCAAGTATGGTAGAAAAGCAATGATAGTAATTGAGATAAGGGTGATGATAATTTAACCTATTAGAGTGACGGGAATGATTTGGAGGGTAGGTCTCAGAAGGAGTCGGTGCAAGATCATCAAACATAGAATGAGCCTTAGGCATAGTCGATGGAGCCAGAGGGGTGAGATCAGTTGGTAGTTTTGGAGATGAATGGATGAGACTAGCTGGTGGTTTTGGAGTGGGCTCAGCGGTTCCTAGAACTGCATCCTCAAGGAACAACTCAAGAGATTGATCAATAAAGAATCTGAAGTTAGTAATGGTTAATATATCAAATGACCGTAAGTAAGAAAATATTTTATATTGCCAAAAAAATAATATGACAAGATATACAAAGAGTTTTAGAGATGAGGTCCCAATACCAATACCATTTATGTTGAATGTCATATCCTAAAAAACAACATTAGCAAACCCTTGGTTTTAGCTTGTTGCGTTTATGTGGTTTGAGAAGAATAAAACAAATGCAACCAAAGACTTTGAGTACAGAGTAAGTAAGAGGGTTACTGAAAAGACATTTAAATGGAAATTGATGTTGAATTGTAGTAGAAGGAACACGGTTTATATTGTATACTGCACTTAGGGCAACCTCACCCCAAAAATGCTCAACACATGAGGAAGAAATGAGAAGGGCACAAACTGTGTCAAGAATGTGTTTATCTTTGTGTTTGGCTCATCTATTTTGTTAGGAGTTTTCAAGCCACGATAGGCATTAGGAGCCTGCCGCTTTTATGTAACAGGTTGAGAAAGGCATAATTCTTGTATTCCATTACATTATCTGAGCGACAAATATAAATATTTCAAGAAAAATTGGTTTTAATTGTATAAGAAAAATCAGAATATATTTGGAATAGTTCATATCTATTTTTCATAAGAATTAACTATGTATATCAAGAGTACTCATCTAAAAATATAACAAAATAACAAGAACTACCCATTACTGCATGAGGACAAGGTCACAAAACATCAAAATGCACTAAATCAAATGGTGCTAGAGAAATAGATTGATTATTATTAAAAGGTAAAACTGGCTATTTTGCACATTGACAATGAATATAATTAAAAGATTCATGTTGAACTGAACCTAATTAACCACTAAAAATAAGTGATTTGAGACAGCTAAATGAAGTATGACCTAAACGAGAATGTTAAATATAGGAGGATGGTGACGACGATGAAAAGGATGAGAAAGATGGTGATAGTGTTAATGTTAGTGGTAGTGATAAGTAGGATGATGGTGATAATGATGGTGGTGGTGGTAAGATTACACAAGTTGATGAAAGGACACCGGGGGGGGGGGGGGGGGGGGGGGGGATTTGAGATGAAAGGCGTAAATTACTGAGCTCAAATAGACGTCCAACTTTATGGCCAGTCCTAAGGGTTTTTCCTATCCGAGGATCTTGCACATGATAACCATTATTAGAAAATATCACTTCAAGTCCCAATTCATAGAGTTACCCAACGCATAATAGATTTAATGTGAGTTTTAGAATTAAATACGTATCAGGAATAGAAAGATATGAAATAATAATCTGACTTGTTTGAGTAACACGCATATGAGAACCATCAGCAGTATGAATGGTAGGAGCATTCATAGTGTATAGTTTGGATGAGAATATATTGGGATCATAAGTTATATGATTACAACAGGCAGAATCAAAAAACCAATTGTAATTGCCTATAGTATGTGAAAAGGCAAGAGAAATGTTTGTACCAGAATCAGAGATAAATATTTTGAAGAGCGAAGCAAATCCCGTAGAGAGATGGTAACAATGGTGGATGCAAGATCAGAACCCCTTTTGGTAATAAGAACTGTCGAGAAAGAACAACCCTTGGACATAGTCGTTGAATTGGATCAATAATATACAACAAAATATATAATATGATATGAATATGGAGAAACTGAGGCAATCGATAGATTCATAATGTTGAAATTATCCAAGAATCGGTCTGTAATCGTGAAGAATCAATTGATGAACCCTTGAATCGGTCAAAACACCATGATGAACTGAATCAACAATATATACAGAACTATGTTTTATGATTTGAATTTGAGTAAACCGAGGCCACAATTAGATTCAAAACACCAAAATTAGCTAAGAACTAGTATTCAAATTGCAAGAACCAGTAAAAAAGTCGTAAAGTGGTCAAAATAATATGGTTTAACCAATTTTGAACATGTCAATCCTCTAGTTAGCTGACATGGCAGTTAACAATGCTGATATGACAGGTAAGAATTTTGACAAGTTTGATGATATGACATCTCAATCTTGTTTTTGATGATGTGGGAGGTGATATGGCACATGTTGATGATGCAACATATGAAGTCGTTATTGAGTTGTTTGTCCTTTGGTAGCATGGCAGATGGCGTGGCCGCCATGTGGTACTGATTCAACATTGAAGTGGTTCATGAGTTGGTTTCCCTTTGGTGAAGTGGTCACCACGTGGTGTTGAGTCAGCACTGATGTGGCTAGACTTGAGTGGCAGTACTTAGACACGTGATGTACAGTGGGGCAGAACTGTAGTAGCTTCAGTCTGTGCATGAGGGCGCGTGAAGGGTCTTGGTGGTGTTTTCGGTGGCAATTTGCTCATCTTGTCAAGACAAGCTGATGGTATGGTGGGTGTTGAATTTGGGTTGATATTGAAGTCTGTAGTAGTCAACGAATGTGATGGCGATAGTGGGATGGTTGATCGCGAGTGAGAGTGTGTGAAGAGTTCTTTGGCGATGATTTTGATGGCAATTCGCTTGTCTCGTCAATATGAAGTTGATGGTATGGTGGTTGTTGAATTTGGGTTGATATTGATGCCTGTAGTAGTCAATGAATGTGACAACAACGACAAGATTATTGGTGGCACGTGGAGGCGTATTCACTGTCCAATGGCAATGATTCTGATGTTGTTGAACTCATTTTTACGAAATGAGTCTGATGATAGTGATGGATATGGTGTTGGCTTGTTGAATAGTAAAATTGAGAGTTGTGGGCAATGGCACGATGGAATACTTAGAAAGAATATCAGGGTTGGGAAAGTTTAGTAAGAACACGACCACAAAAAATTGGCTCTGATACCATGTTAAAATAATTTAGAGATAGAATATTGGAAGAACATGGAGTGATTGTATTGATATATGAGAAAAGTTATAATTATAGAGATATACAGAGAGTCTATATATAGGAGGTGACTAAGGTAACCCTGATAGGGCCAAAGTTTGATTTTCCTAGTGCGATTAGAGTTTAATATAGTGGAGAAAGACCTATATACATGTATTAACAAGTTTGAATAACGAATGCATAGATTTTTCTTTTTTTTTTTTTTTTTCTTCATATTTTTACATTTTTAAATGGGTTAATACCACTGACACACCCTTATATATTTTAAGGTTCCAATGACACTCCATCATATATCAAAATTACCAGGGAAACCCCCTTGCCGGGAAAAAAAAAAAAAAACGAGATGACATTTTTATCCTCAATTTTATGTAAATAGAATATTATTAACTGAATTTACTATTTTGTCCTTTAAAAAAACTAAAATAATTTTACTTTATTTTAAATAGTTTTTCCTTTTTTCTTTTTCATTCTTTTCAATGTTCATCTTCTTCTGCAACTTCATGCGGTCATCTTTCACTACTAGCCACCACTGAACTGCCGGCACACCACCACCGCTAGTTTTCCTTTATCTTTCTTTTTATTTCCACAAAAATCCAAAAATTGTTTTAGAAAAATAATCAACCAAGTTTCACAAGAGAGAAAAGTGCAGAAAAATAGTTACCACCATACCAACAGCCACGCTACTCCGTTTCGGAGCTAATCGGACGTCGTCAGCCTCTTGATTGCGGCCCATTTCATCTCCTCCTCCTTTTCCAGCTCCTACTATTGTGTCATGCTTCTCGGGAAGACATCCCCTCCAGCTATGCCCATTGCTTGGTGTTAGAGACAAATCGTCCCCCACTAGCGCCATATCAATTTCTTGATTCTGGTCACTTATAAATGTAATTGGTTCTTGACTCCACTAATATACACGAAAATTAAAGATTATTGACCAAAGAACTATCCAAGAGAGGGTGAATTAGGTAGTTATAAAATTTTTACAATCAAATACTTAAATACAAATAGTTAATTTTTTTAAATCAATTATTATATCTTTATACGTAGTGGATATATGTTTAATACTAAGTGTGTCACCCCTACCTCGGGCACCCGTCACCCATGGGGCTGGCGTGATATCGACACGACATTACCTGAGCGACAAACCAAAACTAGAAGGCGACAATATGCATTCATAATTATACAATCACAAAATCAAGTCATAAACAACTTCTTTAATTAGGGACACATCCGTCCTTGATATTTTAATAACAACGAAAGGTAAAAACGACAATGAACCTCTCCTAGGTTCGCCTCAGGCCGCACCTCCCGAAATACTCCCTCGCTATACCGTCGACGGACTCTACCCAGTGCCAGTAGAGGACCGACTCCTATTTCGCCTGCGAGTGTACTGCCTTCTTTTAATAAAACATTCTTTGCATAATAATACATTCTAAATAATACATCATTTAAATATGGATCAAGCACAAGTATCTAGATGTCACATAGCGTGTAAAAGTCTTCACAATATATGTAGTGAAAATAAAGCAATATTTATAAGTTCCATTTCAAAACTATCTAGTATAAATATCCTACTGATCATCACAATAAAATAATAAATCACCCAGTATAAATAAACATTACATCTCAAACCACCACTCCACCACAGCACACACTGGTTAGCCATAGTGATCGTTTTAATCTCACGATCGGGAGTTGCAACGGTACCGTAATATTCGTAGGAATGCCTTCCTACGAAATATCCACATCCCTTTTTGGGGAGAAATATAATTCACACCCCTTACGGGGAGAAATATAATCCACTCATATCTAACGAAAATTATTTTTTAAGCCTTCTTTAGAAACCAACACAATTCCAAAAAAACCCTACTTGATCCACATCATTTATGAAATCGTACAGTATAAGAAAACACATATGCCATCATATATATGCAGAAAACAGTTTGGCAAGAAGACAGTACACTCACCTCGTTTCTTGTGCTACAATAACCGCACCGTCCAAAGCCTACCGGGATGCTGGCGTTTGCGAACCTAGTAATGATAGGGCCTAAATTAATATTTTACGCAAAATAATCAAATCGTGCAATGTAGATCCTAAGTTTCGAAATTTCCCATTTCTCCCATTTTACTTATGAAAATTATTGATTCGGGTAATTTTTATCTCATTAAAATAATTGCCTAATATTCAGTAATACACACGGTCCCAATTTATCATTCCGATTCCGAAATTTTGATGTTAGAATTCAATTCAATAACCTGAAATAAACTTAATGGAAAACGTTACTCACCCCGAATCATTCATGGGCCGTGAAATAGGTTTTTAATTCTTTTCGGGGTGGTTTGTGCAAATTCTTCTTCTTCTTTTTTTTCCTTCTTTTTTTTTTTTTTTTTTTTTTTTTTCGTTTCCGTTTTCTGTTTGATGTCAGACGGTCGACCACCCCTTTCGATCACACACCCACCGTCCGTGCCGTTGGCCGACCACTCGCACACACAGGGAAATACACACACGCTACATTGCTGAACGAACGAACACACACATACACATACACACTCACGTTAACACGGACGCTGCAACAGCGCTGACCACCGCCACTGTCTGCAGCCGTTACCGGCGAACTGAACAAACACACGCACATGGTCCTCACACGCACACACTCACTCCGTCGGCGACCTAACAATGCCGCTGACGACCCCCACACCTACCCACTTGATGAACAGAACACACCCATGCACACACTATCACCGTCGGCCGGCGACCAACGGCCGATCACCCACACACCGAAACTTACACGATCACAAACTCCACCGGCACATGCACACTAAAATACACCTACAACGTACCAAAATATCCCACTACCGACACCACCGTAACAATCGCCGGGTATACGTCACCGACCCCCACACCGCCGAACTTTTACCGACCAACTCGAAATCCTCATGCATGCATACACCCACCAAAAGTAGAGAAAAATACTCATAAATACTCACCAGACAATGGAGACGGACGACGATCGATCACACCGTTGACGATCTCACCCCCACGGCCGCCGAGCGAACCACCAAAAATTCACACGATCGCTTCAAAGCAACGGCCACAAGAACACACACATGCAGCCATGAGATACACGCTATGCTCTCTCACCGGAGAAACACCGATCACGGAACCCCGACGTCCTCCTCCGATCCTCTCTCTAGAATTTTTTCTAATTTCGAACTCGATGGAGATGTTTGATCGATGCCCATGCACAAGTAGGTATATATTGCATAAATTTAATGGTGGAGAATGCTCCTAACCTACCACGTTGCCCCTCCGTTCTTCTCCCTTCCGGTGGTCTCGTACGCACGGCGTTGCGTGTGTGTATATATATATATATATATGTTTAAACAATTTTTTTGTTAAATTACTCTTTCCCCCCTCTAATTCCATAAAGCTTTTTTTTTTTAGTTCAATTTAACATTTATAAGTTTCTGAAATTGTAATTTGATCCCTAACATTTTCAATTTTTGATTCCTAATTGGCAATTCGTATCCTAAATTGAGAGTAATGTTTTTAAATTTACAAATTTGACCCCTTCCCAAGTTTTGATTTGAATCAATAAAAATTTTACCTAATTTTTTTTAAATGCTCTAAAATGCAATTATTTATGACGTACGTTTCACGATTTAGGTTTTACAACTCTTCCCTCCTAAAAGAAATTTTGTCCCGAAATTTTACCTAAGTTGAACAAATGCGGGTATTTGTTCTTCATTTCTTCCTCTCGCTCCCATGTCGCCTCTTCCACCGCATGACTACGCCACAATACTTTGACTAAAGGAATCGTTTTCGTTCGCAACACCTGGTCTCTACGGCTTAGGACTTGGACTGGCTCTTCAACGTAGGTCAAATCTGTTTCCAACTCGATCGGCTGCGAAGTCAACACATGAGAAAGGTCTGGCACATATTTCCGGAGCATCAATACATGAAAAACGTCGTGTAGTCGAGATAATTCTGGTGGTAACGCAAGTCTATACGCTATCGTTCCAACTCGTTCTAGAATTTCATATGGTCCGATGTATCTTGGGCTCAACTTCTCTTTCTTCCCAAACCCCATTATGCCTTTCCATGGAGAGATACGCAAGAACACATGATCTTCCACCTCGAACTCCAACTCCCGTCGGCGCTTGTCTGCATAACTCTTCTGTCGACTATGAGTAATTTTTATTTTTTCTCGAATCACCTCTACTTTGTCTGCTATCAGTTGGGCTATGTCTGCCATCAACAATCTACATTCACCCACCTCAGTCCAACAAACTGGGGTCCTGTATCTTCTACCATACAACGCCTCATATGGAGCCATTTCAATTGTCGAATGGTAGCTGTTATTGTAGGCGAATTCCATCAATGGCAAATGATCCTCCCAGCTACCCGAAAATTCCAGAACACATCCCCTCAACAAATCCTCCAACGTCTGTATCATACGTTCTGATTGACCGTCTGTCTGAGGATGGAAAGCGGTACTAAATTTTAGCTTGGTACCCAAAGCAGTCTGGAGACTCGGCCAAAACCTCGAAGTAAATCTCGGATCTCTATCCGACACTATAGAAACCGGGGCGCCGTGCAACCTAAAAATTTCATCGATATACAATTGGGCATATTTTTCAAGAGAAAATGTCGTCTTTACAGGTAGAAAATGAGCGGACTTGGTAAGCCTGTCAACGATCACCCAGATAGAATTATACCCCTTTTGAGTACGGGGTAATCCCGAAACGAAATCCATCGTGATATGCTCCAACTTCCACTCCGGAATAGGTAGAGGTTGCAATAACCCACCTGGACGTTGATGCTCAATCTTTACTTGATGACAAACAAGGCACCTGGCAACAAATTTTGCAATTTCCCGTTTCATTCCGATCCACCAATAATGCTCACGTAAATCTCGATACATTTTGGTGCTCCCCGGATGCATCGCGTATGCTAAGCTATACGCCTCTTCCAAGATATCTTTTTTCAAATTGACGTCATTAGGCACACACAGCCTATTCCCACACATCAAAGCTTCGTCACTATCCCTGATATGATGATCAGTTTTGTGACCATTTTTCACTTCATCCCGAATTCTCTTCAATAAAACGTCTGACTTTTGAGCTTCAGTAATGCGGTCAATCAATGTTGGCCTCAAAGTTAAGGTTGCAAGCAATGCTGCCGTCTGACCAACCGCTAACTAAACTCGCAACGATCTCAACTCAGCATATAAGTTAGCATGCGCTACTCGAATGTGTGCGACCGAACCTGCCGATTTTTGACTCAAAGCATCTGCTACAACATTTGCCTTTCCTGGATGATAGTGGATGGTGCAATCATAATCCTTGATCAATTCCATCCAACGCCTCTGCCTCAGATTTAATTCCTTCTGAGTAAACAAGTATTTCAGACTCTGATGGTCGGTGTATATTTCACATGTTTCGCCATACAGGTAGTGCCTCCAAATCTTCAGGGCGAACACAATTGCTGCCAATTCCAAATCGTGCGTCGGGTAATTATGCTCATGGTTCTTTAATTGCCGGGATGCATATGCGATTACGTGACTATGCTGCATCAGAACACATCCCAACCCTTGGTGTGACGCGTCACTATAAATCACGAAACCCCCTCCTTCCGACGGGAGGGACAGTATTGGTGTCGATATCAATCTACTCTTCAACTTATGGAAACTTTGCTCACATTTATCGGTCCACTCAAATTTGGATTCCTTGCGGGTCAATTGAGTCAACGGGGTAGCTATAATGGAAAATCCTTGCACAAACCGTCAATAATAACCCGCCAATCCTAGAAAACTTTGTACTTCAGTCACATTTTTCGGTCTTTCCCACTGAACAACAACTTCAACTTTCTTTGGGTCCACCTGGATACCATCTCCTGAAATAACATGCCCCAAAAATACTATATGATCTAGCCAGAATTCACATTTGCTAAATTTCGCATATAACCGCATCTCTCGCAACGTCTGCAATACGAGTTGGAGATGCTTCGCATGCTCTTCCCTACTTTGGAAATAGACCAATATGTCATCAATGAACACTATAATAAATTGATCCAGATAAGGCTGGAAGATACGGTTCATCAAGTCCATGAAAGCAGCAGGGGCATTTGTCAATCCAAAAGGCATAACCAGAAATTCATAGTGTCCATATCTCGTACGAAATGCCATTTTTGCCACGTCCCTATCTCTGACTTTCAATTGGTGGTTCCCCGATCGAAGATCTATCTTGAAAAATACTTTAGCTTTTTGGAGCTGGTCAAACAAGCCATCAATCCTAGGTAACGGATATTTATTGCGAACCGTCACCCTATTCAGCTGCCGGTAATCAATACACATTCTCAACGTGCCATCCTTCTTCTTCACGAACAGCACTGGAGTACCCCATGGGGAGACACTAGGCCTGATAAACCCACGGTCTAATAAGTCTTGCAACTATACTTTTGACTCTTTCAACTCAACAGGTGCTATAAGATAAGGTGGAATCGATATAGGGGTAGTACCTGGAAGTAACTCGATCGTGAATTCCATCTTCCTATCTACGGGAAACCCTGGAAATTCTTCCAGAAATACGTCAGAAAAATCTCTGACTACTGGAATATCTGCCACCGGAATTTTTCTCTGACTAGTGTCAATCACGTGCGCAAGATATCCCTGACATCCTTTTCTCAATAATTTCCTGGCTTCTAGAATTGAAATTAAACTGATAGGAGTGATACTTCTATCTCCAACAAATACAAACTTTGGCTCGCCTGAGATTCAAAATATCACTTCTTTCTTGAAACAGTCCACCGTGGCATGATATCCGGATAGCAAATCCATCCCCAGTATTATATCGAAATCGTGAATACTCAGGGGTAATAGATCTGCCAATAACTCTCTATCACCAAACCGAAGTGGACTGTCCTTATACACACTATCGATCCAGACCGACTCACCCACTGGAGTAGAAATAACAATACGATTTGATAAAGAAATGAGAAATCTGCCTACTTGCATCATGAAGGTTGCTGAAACAAATGAATGCGTAGAATTGGGATCAATAAGTACACGAGCATCTCTAGCGTATAAAGATATGATACCTGTGACCACATCAGGAGTAGTCTGAGCATTCTGTCACGCAGTAGCAAACACACGGCCTCGCGTTGGAGGTCTACCAGCCGATCCTCTACCCAACCCTTGGGCGGTGCTAGGACCCGCACTACCCATACTGCTCGCATGAGGCACAAATATAGAAGCAAGTTTCGGACAATGCGTAGATATGTGACCCGGCTCATGACAATGAAAACATATTAGTCCTCTCCTAGGACAATCTCTAGCTAAATGACCCGGTGCTCCACACTGATAACATCTATTTCCCCCAGTTTGAGTAACCGGCTGACTCCTCCCATACCTTTGCGGACCCAGACTAGCTTTCGATGCACTTTGTTGTTGCCTGGGGTATGATTGTTGAGGACCACGGCTTTTGACTGATTGGCAAACGATGAGGCTCGAGCAACTGGCGGTCTAGATACCGTCCCTCGCGAAGTGCCACCCGAAAATCTGCTGGGTGACTCAAATCGGCTCTTCTTGAACTGCTCTCGACTCTCGACGGCTTCCTGCACATCCCTCTCCACCAGTTTTGCCGTATTCACCAACTCCGTATAATTCTTAATCTGCTTGCTTGTCAACCTGGAACGAATCTCTAACTGAAGTCTCTTCTGGAAACGTCTGCATTTTGCCTCTTCCGTCTTTACCAGATCAGGGGCAAAACGGGATAAAGAATCAAATTTGACTTTGTACTGCTGAACTGTCATCTTTCCCTACTTCAACACGATAAATTCTTCCTCCATCTGGAATCGGTAAGACTCAGGAAGATATTTCTCATTAAACACGGCAACGAAACAACCCCACGTGATCTTCTTGCCAGAACTGGAAATCAACCTTTTCATTTCTTCCCATCAATGTTCGGCTTCCTCCCTTAGCTGGAAAGTGGCAAAGGAAACTCGACTATCGTCGACAATTCCCATCGCCTCAAATACATGACCTACACCTCTAATCCAATTCTCCGCATCAGCCGGACCTGCCGTCCCGATAAAAGTCAGAGGGTCTAACTCCTTGAACTTCTTTAGTCGTACCGCCTGAGATGTGGCAGTATCACTTTGGGCCCTTTGACTTTCCATAATCCTCGCTTGCTGTTTCGTCAGCCGGGCAGCAGCCTGCAAAATTCTTTCAACCGCATCTAAGCTCCCTTGCAACCTATCACCCTGCGTGTGGGATTCCACAATATGCAAACTTTTCTGCTCCCTATCTCTCTATTCCTGAGGCTCCACTCGCCTCGGGGATTCCGCCTGCCTCTGGGGTCTCACACTCCCAGAGGTTTCATCTCCCCTCTCCATACCTGTTATCAGCCATAAAATTCAAATCAACGACTAACTAGGTCAACCAGAAAAATGACAACAATTAATATACGTTAATTAACTATTACGCAAGTATCAACAGCATCCACTGACACCCTATCTTAAAGTCCCCTACTGACTAGATAACTGATACGTCTTCCTATCTCCAAATCCTTTACACTACAAGCACTAGTAAGCCTACAGAACCTATAACCTAGGCTCTGATACCAAAATTGTCACTACCCACCCCGGGCACCCGTCACCCATGGGGCCGACGTGACATCGACACGACATCACCTGAGCGATAAACCAAAACTAGAAGGCGACAGTATGCATTCATAATTATACAATTACAAAATCAGGTCATAAACAGCTTCTTTAACTAGGGACACACCCGTCCCTGATATTTTAATAACAACGAAAGGTAAAAACGACAATGAACCTCTCCTAGGTTCGCCTCAGGCCGCACCTCCCGAAATACTCCCTCGCTATACCGTCGATGGACTCTACCCAGTGCCAGTAGAGGACCGACTCCTAGCTATTTCGCCTGTGAGTGTACTGCTTTCTTTTAATAAAACATTCTTTACATAATAATACATTCTAAATAATACATCATTTAAATATGGATCAAACACAAGTATCTAGATGTCACATAGCGTGTAAAAGTCTTCACAATATATGTAGTGAAAATAAAGCAATATTTATAAGTTCTATTTCAAAACTATCTAGTATAAATATCCTACTGATCATTACAATAAAATAATAAATCACCCAGTATAAATAAATATCACATCTCAAACCGCCACTCCACCACAGCACACACTGGCTAGCCATAGTGATCGTTTTAACCTCATGATCGGGAGTTGCAACGGTACCGTAACATTCGTAAGAATGCTTTCTTACAAAATATCCACACCCTTTTTTGGAGAGAAATATAATCCACACCCCTTACGAGGAGAAACATAATCCACACTCCTTACGGGGAGAAATTTAATCCACTCATATCTAACGAAAATTATTTTTTAAGCCTTCTTTAGAAACCAACACAATTCCAAAAAAATCCTACTTGATCCACATCATTTATGAAATTGTATAGTATAAGCAAACACATATTTCATCATATATATATGCAGAAAACAGTTTGGCAAAAAGACAATACACTCACCTCGCTTCTTGTGCTACAATAACCGCACCGTCCAAAGCCTACCGGGATGCTGGTGTTTGCGAACCTAGTAATGATAGGGCCTAAATTAATATTTTACGCAAAATAATCAAATCGTGCAATGCAAACCCTAAATTCCAAAATTCCCATTTCCCCCATTTTACTTATGAAAATTACTGTTTCAGGTAATTTTTATCTCATTAAAATAATTGCCTAATATTTAGTAATACACACGGTCCCAATTTATCATTCCGATTCCGAAATTTTGATGTTAGAATTCAATTCAATAACCTGAAATAAATTTAACGGAAAACGTTACTCATCCCGAATCGTTCATGGGCCGTGAAATAGGTTTTTAATTCTTTTCGGGGTGGTTTGTGCAAATTCTCCTTTTTTTTTTTTTTTTTCCCTTTTTCTTTCTCTTTTTGTTTTTCTTCTTCCTTCTGTTTTTTTTTCCGTTTCCGTTTTCTGTTTGATGTCAGACCGCCGACCACCCTTTTCGATCACACACCCACCATCCGTCGCCGTTGGCCGACCACTCGCACACACAGGGAAAAACACACACGCTACATTGCTGAACGAACGAACATACACACACACACACACACACACACACACACACACACACGTCAATACGGACGCCGCAACAGCGCCGACCACTGCCACTGTCTTCAGCCGTTACCTGTGAGATAAACAAACACATGCACATGGTCCTCACACGCACACACTCACTCTGTCGGCGACCTAACAGTGCTGCCGACGACCCCCACACCTACCTACCTGATGAACAGAACACACCCATGCACACACTACCACCGTCGGCCGGCGACCAACGGCCGATCACCCACACACCGAAACTCACACGATCACAAACTCCACCGATACTGCACACTAAAATACACCTACAACGTACCAAAATATCCCCCCACCGACACCACCATGACAATCGTCGGGTATACGTCATCGGCCCCCACACCGCCGAACCTTTACCGACAAACTTGAAATCCTCATGCATGCATACACCCACCAAAAGTAGAGAAAAATACTCATAAATACTCACCAGACGATGGAGACGGACGGCGATCGATCACATCGTTGACGATCTCACCCCCACAGCCGCCGAGCGAACCACCGGAAATTCACACGATCGCTTCAAAGCAGCGGCCACAGGAACACACACATGCAGCAATGAGATACACGCTTTTCTCTCTCACCGGAGAAACGCCGATCACGGAACCCCGACATCCTCCTCCGATCTTCTCTCTCTCTCTCTAGAATTGTTTCTAATTTCGAACTCGATGGGGCTGTTTGATCGATGCCCATGCACAAGTAGGTATATATTGCATGGATTTAGTGGTGGAGAACGCTCCTAGCCTACCACTTTGCCCCTCCGTTCTTCTCCCTCCCGGCGGTCTCGCACGCACGACATCGCGTGTGTATATATATATGTTTAAACTTTTTTTTTTTTTGTTAAATTACTCTTTCCCCCCTCTAATTCCTTAAAGCCTTTTTTTTTTTTTTAGTTCAATTTAACATTTATAAGTTTTTGAAATTGTAATTTGATCCCTAACATTTTTAATTTTTGATTCCTAATTGGCAATTCGTATCCCAAATTGAGAGTAATGTTTTTAAATTTACAAATTTGACCCCTTCCCAGGTTTTGATTTGAATCAATAGAAATTTTACCTATTTTTTTTTTTTAAATGCTCTAAAATGCAATTATTTATGACGTATGTTTTACGATTTAGGTTTTACAAAGTGCACACCCAAACACAATATAAATAAGTAAATCAATATAATACACAAGAATTTATCCTGATTCGGTTAAGGTAATTTTGCCTACGTCTAGTTCCCCGAGTTCTATACAGATTCGCAATCCACTAACCCTTTGATTCATTTACCATGTACGAACCAAACCCGTACAACTCACGATTCCTTTACCAACACAGAATCAACCTTTACAATTCACCATTTTCATAAATTAAAGATGAACCCTATATTTTTATCAGGTTAAAAGACAAACCTAACACTCTCTTACTTATCATTTTCATAGGGAAAGATGAACCTTTACAAATTACTTAAAACAATTCAATTACAAGATGAATCAAAATCTAATTTTTTTTAAGAAAAAAGAATAATCTAACATTTTTACCAGGACAAAGATCAAGCCCTAATATTTGTCACAAAAAAAACATTGAAATCTATCTACCCTGACTAGACACCATCCCAAACATGCCTAATCTACTAAAACTCGCAAATACAAAAAACATATGAGTTTCTTCCCACAAGGAATTTCTACTACCTCAATACAAATATACCCAATTAATGTCCCGAATAATTACTACGTGATAGATACAATGTGAGGCAATTTAAATATGATTAATAAATAAAGTGAGTAGCACAAATTTAACACGTAATCAAATAATCGGGCAGAAATCGTTTAAAAAAGATATTTAGGCTTTTAAGTTCAAATGATTTTTTAACAATTCTACATCAGGCAATCAATACAAATAAAACTTTAAAGCAAATTAATAAGGCTTAGATATATCTCAGTGGGAAAAACACCGAAGGCAATGACAATGTAGCAAGTAGAACTTAAATCGGTGACGCCAAACAACAAGCGCTTTAGATTAAGAACCTCTAACGATCTCTGGTAAAAATCTCAGCGTAAATCTCACTCTTATAAAAGCTCAAACTGATATTCTTGATGTCTTTAATTCAATTCCCGCATGTCTCTATTAATGGACTAATAACTAGCCATCCAACGCTAGTTTTTTAAAGATATGTCATAAAATGACAATTTAAAACCCCATATATCATACCTTTCATTTCAGATATGTTCCACTTAAAAATATCTTTCAATTTCTCATTTAAGTCCATAAAACTATTTTTAATTTAAAACTACAGAAATAGGAAGTATTAAATCAATTAAATTAAGAAAAATCTCAAAATATATGGATCATATTAATAGAGATTACTAAATAGGTTGTTTAAACTTGAAATACATTCAAATCCCCCAAATCTCTCTCTTGAAATCATAAAAAACGGATAGTTTTTTACCAAGACACCAAATCAATCGAATTCGTAACTAAAGCAGTCGGTTGACCGACTTGCCCCATTCGGTTGATCGATTGTACCAGGCTTTCAATTTAGCCATTGGCATAACTCCAGTCGGTTGACTGACCCTTCCTAGTCGGTTGACCAATTGGATCAATGTGTTTCCAATTTTCTCCATTTCATCTATTGACTCATTCGATTGACCGACCCTCTTCATTTGGTTGACTGATTGGATCAGTGTGCTCACTTTCTTACCCATTTCAGCTACTATTTGAAACGGTTGACCGATCACTTTTCCCAGTTAATCGATTGGATCAATAAGACTCAATTTTAACTCCCAAAACTCATTGTTTTAATAAGTCGACCAATTGCTTTTTTTGATTGATTGAATTGATCTAAAAATACAATATTTTATACTTTAAAACACATTTTTGAATTAGGTTAATTGTCAAAATTATTTTACATAAGGAACATAAAAAATAAAAAAAAATAAAATATCTTATTTTACGATTTTAAACTTATCACTTCTTATCATGACACACATAAAATTAACTTATTTTGAGTGTCATGCGTGATCCTAATTCAGTTTGCATTAAGAGTATGTAAGTGAAGAATTCTTTTCACCTATTTTTCTTCAGCGTCTTCAAAACTCTTCATATTTTCAATATGTCCATCTTATACCCTTTATGTTTTCTTCAACAATTTTTTTTCTTAATCAAACATATGAAACTATAAATTTGAAACACTCAATAAAATCATTAGTTTCACAAAAATATCAATAGTTAATTGCTCATCAAAATCTTGGGTTCAACAAAGATTGTTGGTAATGAATGAATGAACGAAATGAGTGAGTGTTTATTAAGTCTAGATGGTGTGGTGGATTCGATGGTGGTTCAATGGTGTAGGTATTAGATCTAGAGAGTGAGTCATATATTCGTAGAGAGAGAGAGAGAGAGAGGTGGTGATGATGTTTAGTAGTGCTGGTGGTTTGAGTAGATGAACATGTGATGAGGGAAAGAGAAAAAGAACAATTGTAAGATGAAAAAGAAAAAGAGAGAGAGAGAGACAGAGCTGGATGGGAGACATCACAACAAAATTCAATTTTAAGGGCACTAAATTTGTTCAAACTTATACAATTTTGGGACACATTAATTATTGAGACAATTAAAAATTGTCCCAATAAGTTAAGACAATTATTTTGTCGCATTAGTTTATATTTATTAGGATAATTTTTTATTTTTTATTATATATTTTTTTAAATATGCCTTATTTAATAAATATTATAAGAACAATATGATTAAGTGTCTCAATAGGAATTTAAAAGGATATTAATTTCAAATTATCTTTAAATTTGTTTTCTTAATATTTAGTTTTTGTTGTAGTGAGAGTTGTGCAACAGAAGAATAGTTGTAGTGATGGTAGATGCAGATGCAATCATGGATGTGAGCTGGAATAGGGAACATGGATGAAGAAGACCAAACTTCTAATTACAATATGTACTCTTAAAGTTTTTTAAGTTTTACTTTTAACTATCATATTTAATACAAGGGTAATTGGTCTTTAGATAGAGAGAGTAAGGTTAATTTATCAAAACAAAATTTGAGTTGACTTTTAAAAGATAAAATTGACAATTTTTTTTTTTTTTTTGTTGAATAGATGTTGATAGACTTGAACATAATATTATAAAAGGTGTTTTAAGAATTTTTAATACTATAGAGAATTCTCGTGATTCCTGTGGAAATTACAGGGGAGTGTTAAAGGTGTGAACCCTTTTTAATAACTTAACGATTACATTTATGGAATTACGACTAAATTTCTCGAATCATTTTTTCTCTCCATTCACTTTTTAGTTTTTATCAAACAAGAGGAGTAATCAATTCCCGTTCTTTTCCACCACCCCCCTTTCCGCAAACTCTCTCTCCGTTCACACAAAGCATAAAAAATGTAGGCAAGAAAAGAAAATTCGAATCTGAAATCCATAAGAAAGGGTAACCTTCCCAAGTCCCAGTCACATTAGATTATAAAAAGAAAAAAATAAATTCAAAGGAGTTTTTTCTAAGCACTTTGAGATTCCAAATTAAACCCTTAAACAAAAAGCAATCTACGCAAAAATCTTTCTAATTTGGTACGTCAAGTTTGAAAGACAAAATAATATTTGGTTTATTTAAGAAATGTGATTGTCTTATGTCAACGCTAGCTCTGAAAATTTACAATCTATTGAAGTTATAATCGATCCTAAGTTCTACATATTCCTCGGACAAGTGAAGGTACACCTTATATGTATGATCGATCCTCAGTTCTATACCAATTAAAGTTGTTTAGGTTTTAACATTTTTTCTACAAAGGGTTATGAGAGGGGTTTTTGAACACTAGACCTTTCAAGGCATACTAAATAACCATTAGGTTACAAGTCTTGAATTATTTAGGTTTTAACATAATTATCAAGTCCAAGATAAAACGCATTTGAAATGGATATTTTCCTTTAAACCACCTTTATTATTGACATTTGACAATGAAAATAAGTCAAAATATAGGCAAAATTACCGCGTGGACCCAATTTAAGACATAAAATATCGTTTGATGCCTACAGTTTTACACTAAACCAAATAATTCTTTAGACTTGATTTTTTTAATAGAATAAATACAATTTTAAAAAATATTCACCATTGATTTTCGAAATTGAAACATGATGAAGATTTTCTTATCAAGTTAAATTCAAATATAACAGTTACAGTAAATAAATATAATGGAGATATTCCTGAAATATTTATTTAAAAAAAAAGTATTTACCATAATTAAGTATACTAAAACTCTTGCAAGTAATCACGCAATAAATTAAATTTATTTTGTTCTTTACATGATTAAATTATACAAAAATGATTGTCTATTTTAAAACGTCAAATTGACATCTTGATCATATTTTTACATAAAAACAAAAATATAGTTTGTGTTGAATCTAACATGTTAAATTATTTATGACATTTGAATTTAATCATTCATGATTGTGTTGAATTCAATAATTTGTGTGTAATTCAACATGATCAAATAATTAGGAACGTTTAATCTGAGTTTTGAAGTTTGTGTTGAATTCAACATATAAATTACAATTATGTTGAATTCAACATGATCACTTAATTTGAAAAGTTTGTCATAATTTAATAACGTGACATGCTGTAAATATAATTACCAATTATAATTTCATTAATCATCTGTTAGTATAATCATAAATAAGTACATTGTAATTACTTTTTTCTTGATTTGATTACACATACACATCCGTCTAAATAATAGATTCAAAAGGATATATACATTCATGTTGAAGTCAACACAAATCTTTTTTTTTTTTTGTTTTTCCACGTGTTGAATTCAGCACAATCATGAATGACAACTCTTCAATTTTGACAATAACTTTAATATGTTGAATTCAACATGGGTTATTTTGATGTAAAAAATATAATATTGTCGTTTTCATTACAATTTACAGGACAAATGATTGATGATGTTGTCAAGAATTTTCAACACATGTTATCAACTTCTCACATGCCAAAAGCCTCTTCAGCTTCCTCTTTCAACCTGCAATATCGTTGAGTTCTTAAGGGGAACACCGGTGTGGTGTAGGCCAAAGAACCTCCAGCGTGAGAATAAGTTAATCTGATAATGGAGAAGGCTAAAATAATCAGATTAATCATCAAGAATACACCATGATACCTTCCCTTTATATAAACTTGGTTAACCTTTGCCATTTCATTGGTGAGATCACCCGTTATCAAATCTTTTCCTAATGGCATGGTAGATAACAACGATATTCTCCATTGACCTAGGACGTGATCTCTGTAATATGCTCCACTAAATATAAGTCGTTACAGTTAATGGCTTATAACATTCGCATGCACGGGAGTTACCGTTATCATGGGCTGACCTATTCATCATTTGGTCGGATTATCGGGGGCTCAGATAACCCAGTGATGGGCCTCCTCATGAGGCTGTTTAATTTGTACATTGTATCGCTGAGGTCCTTTCCCTGATGGGCCTGTCATGCTTGGCCCAAACAATACATCGGGTTTACATACTTTGGGTCGGATTACTGACACGATCCGACCCATTAAGGCTCCCATGCCTATGTTAGTTGTGAGCGAGAGTTTTCCTATATCATTTGTCTTTCTAAATTTTGTGATGATTTAAGAGAAGAAAGACGAAAGATCACTTCTATTTCACGATTCCTCATCTTTCCCAAATCTTTTGGTTGCCTTGCTTTTCTTCGTTTTCTTCCTTTAAATTTTTGCTTACTCTGCTTTAGGATGTCATTGAGTTAATCGAACAGACTGAAGCGGGTTCGTTGTTGAATCTCCTTGCAGAGTAATTGACGACAACCCAGACTACTCAGTTTTCCAATCCCTCAGTTACCTAAGGAAATCATGGTGGGAGCAAGGTTCCTCAGGAATGGCTTGTGCCATTTAGGGAACAAAACGACATATCTCCATCAATGTCAATTAGGGTTCCGTCTAAGGACAAACGCCCTTACGATACCAAGGATGATGATATATTCTTCTTTATGTGGATGTTTTAGTATGAACTCAATCTTCCTTTTACTCATCTCCTTCGTAACCTCTTTCATCAATTGGAGATAACCCTTGCCTAGTTAACCCCCAATGGCTTCTGTCAAATTATGGGAGCCATTACTCTTTCTCGAACAAATGAAGTGTCATTTTCTGTAGATACAATTAGGAGTATAAGAAACCTCAAATTCCTTTCCAATCTTGGGATATTTTATTTTTTCTTCCCCAAGAAGTTATCATTCCTTACTGACCTTCCCATTAATGTGAGAGGGGACTGGCAAAAGCAGTACCTCTTCTTCAAGGGTGGTTGAGAATTCTCTTCTGAAGAAGAGGGGCAACCTTCTGTTATGCCAAGGTATTTCAATTCCCCAACTAATTTTCTTGCTGCTTTGTTTGCAATTTGATTTTTAAAATTCTCCAACAATAGTTTTGATGTCTTTTTGGGAGTATCTGATGCATGTGAGAGAGCTTGCAAAAGTCTCAGACTTACAACCAAAATTAAAAAAGAGTTGAAAAAATTGTTGGTCCCAGCTAGGCGATTCTGCAAAATTTTGGCTCATCACCTCTTCATTTGACCAGAGATGGACACATCCCAATTCAACGAGTTAGTAGAGCTGCAGATTAGAATGAAGATGAAGAGGCTTGCAAAGAAGTCCTCCAGGTCAGTTGGGCAATCATCAGCCCAGCCTACCGTTGTTGCTAGACCTGCAACTCGCCTGCTGCTAAGCTATCTGCTCTATTAAAGGCCAAACAACCAACCCAGCCTACTGCCCAACCTCTTGTAGCTTCTCAACCTCAACCTGTTCTTTCGGCAGTCTCTGAATCCAACGATGACTCCCAGCCTTTGAGTATTCATAGGCGTAGACTAATCTTTGTGACGATTCTGATAGTGCAGACCATTGTTCCCATGGAGATTAGAGGAATATAATTCACTATTAGAGCAGTTGGCATTCCAATTGATCATGCTGCTACTGAGCCTTCTTCAGTCAATTGCTGGCATCTTCCTGCATCAGCTTCTAGCCAAGGTGCATCAAGTGAACATAGCATGTCTCTCCAGCAGATGTGCCAATTGATTGAAGAGGTTGGACCTCCAGTTTCAGGTTGCTAGGTGGTCTTTGACAACGCTATCAAATTTTTGTACGACGAGTCCTAGCGCAAAGGTAAGGAAAAGACTAGAGACCGCGTCAAAGCTGAGTTGTTCAGAATACTCATCTGTAGGCTGCTTCAAGTAGGCACCGTTGTTTTTATCAAACATTCTGATGTCCTAAACTATTTATTGACTTTTGACTACTTGTTCTTGTATCGCACAGTATACATGTGTCCTCTGCGCTGGCTGGAAGTGCTGATGATGGGAGTGAGTTGGATACCCAACTCATGCATTAACTAACTAAGTCCAGCCAGTTGGAAGAGGATCTACGTGCTTTACAAGATTAGAAGGTCACTCTTGAGACAAACCTGGCTCTAGTAAGGTCCTCTCAAGAAAAGTACGAGCTGGAGCTTCGTTATGCCAATGAATAAAGGAAAGCGCTGCAGAAAAGCAACGATCTCTATTGCATAAAAAACAACAAGCTTCAAGTGGAAAGATCGGTCTTGAGATGAAAAAGCTCAACTTTGAGGGATGAAGTTCACTCATTGATAGAAGAAATCAGCTCAGCTCACTTGGTGATTGATCAACAAAGTATTGATCTTCAAGCCAAGGACATTGCCCTTCTGGCGAAGGAGGATGCCCTCTAGTAACTTCAAAATAAGAGAGATCACTTCTTAGCTGAACTAGATCAGGAGAAGTTGAAGTCTGTTGATTAAATGCAAGTAGTAGAGAGGCTGATAGTAGAGTTGACAGCAAAAGCGCGAAAGATTCTGATAAGAAGATCAAGGACCTATGGGCCGAATTTAAGAAGAAATCTAAAAAGCTTCAGAAGGTGGGATTCAACTACTACCAGCAGAGAATGTTAGAAGAATATCCAGACCTGGATCTTTTCTTCTTGGAGGTTGAATTAAGGGATGCACCAGAAGAGGAAAATACTGCTGATGGTAAGGAAGAGATCGCCTGAAGATGAGGAGCTCTTGTCCACACCATTTGCTAAGGTACATGCAGAGAGCTCAACTCCAAGCCTTAATGACCAGCCTGCCTCAACCTCAAACCAATTCCTAGCTTAAGCTCTACCAGTTGATGTTGTTGCCCTGTAGATCTCTGTTCAGCCAAATGTTACTTATCATAGTGTTATTCCCTAATCTGACCTTCTGCCTTTTCAATTTCCTTTTTGACGTCTATAATTAATTTTTCATAATGATAACTCTTTTTATCATCATGACTTGCTTAAAACAGTAGCCTCCAATTAAGTCTTGAAAATATACTATGATAATTACGTTATGTAATCTGTCAGCACACATCACTTGCATATTTAATGCACGTTTTTTTTTACATTTCATTTCCCTCTTACTTAATTAGTTTGGCTATTTAAAGCCGAACCATGCGTTGATATTCTTCATAAATCTGAACACTTTTCTTCATCTATCTTGTATTTTTAAAGATTTTCTTATCTTTTTTCTCTTTTTCACCTCTCTGCAACTATGTCGTGGCCAACCTTTTCTTTTTTGTGGCTAACCTCTTTTTCCTTTGAGGCTATTCAGTTTTACATATAGAAAGAGATGGAGCTGGGTGAGAACTTCCGTGCCCTGATGACAAAGGCCAAGACTGCTACAGAGGAGCATCATCATTTTCGAGCTTTAGAAGATGCCAGTATTATCTTCTCCGCTATAGAAGCAGCGCATTTCTGTGTCGTCTCATGATAGGTGTGAAAAACCTATCTATTTCCAATCCGAATTTGTTAGTTTTCGAATATATTTATAGTTATTTTTATTATGTTTTAATTAGTATTTATACTTTTTTTTATAACTCAGGTGTGTAGGTCAAAAAAAGATAGAAAATTGGAGCTAAAATAATGAGATCGAACCAAAGTGGTTCGAAGTTACGGTGGATAAAAAAGCTCGGAGGCTAAAAGACGAAACAGGCCCACCGCTTAAGCGTCCAGACCACCGCTTAAGCGGTGAAAATGCAGAGAAAAGCAAAATGTTACTGACAGACGACCGCCGGAGCGGAAATTCTACCGCTTAGGCGGAAATCCAGCAGAGGACGAAGAAGGGCTACTGACAGCTGCTCGCCTAGGCGGAATTTCTATTGCCTAGGCGAAAATCCAACAGAATGTTCTCCCAGTCCACCGCCTACTTCACTGCCCAGGTGATCAGACTTAACCGACCTAATTCCGCCTAGGCGAAATTTCCACCGCCTAGGCGGATGTGTCCTGCACAACCTTTAGATATTTTTAGATATTTTTAGGATATTTTTGCTATAAATATCCCCTCTCCTCCCCCTTTGGCCGGCATCTCTCTCCTCTCTCTTTCATTTTTGAGCCCCTTAGGCTATAGTTAAGCCAAGGGTTAGGAATTTTAGGTGGGGAGCTCGCATCCCGAAGTGGAGAAGACGGCGAATCGATCGTTGAGCATTCTTAGCGGTTTATCTTCGGACGAGGCTAAGTTCTTCGATCGTTTTTCCTTATTTCTTTATCTTAGGAGCATGTGAGCATATTTAGCTCGTTATTTCATTGTATATGCGGCTATGGCCCCGAGTTAAATATGGATTGTAGTAGGGATTAACAATATAATTTATAAATACGTTGTTTGGGTGATTTCGGTGTTTCGTTTGTGATTGTTCTTCGTAGTTTGATTGAATTTATCGTATTGTTTGTTTATTATGCTTGGATTGATAAATGGAGAATACGGGGTTTTGACAAACCCAGGATTCGGATTAAGGTAAACAAACGCCACGATTCTATAACCCGGTCGGGGTTCGAATCGTGGACAATCGATGACGTTGGGCAAGACACACGCTACCTAGGGTCGTAAAGACATTGAGGGGGACCTCTTCGTTGACTCGAAGTCGCGTTATATTCCTCATCTTATACTCGGAAGAGGTGGCGAGGGAGTTTTAGAACGGATATTGTCGATAGGGTAAATACAACGTGACGATCCAATAACTCGGGAGGGAGTTGGATTGTGCGCAATCAATGACGCTGGGCGAGACTCACGTGACCTAGGGTCGTTAAGATGTTGAGGGGGACTTCTCCGTTGACTCGAAGTCATGTATTCCCTCGTCTTATACTCGGAAGAGGTGGCGGCGGAGTTTACATACCGAGGTTGTCAAATAGGTCAAACAACGTAAACGCGAGTAAATCGAAATCGAACACGTATTTGTAAACACGTTAATCCCTATTAGTGTAGTTAATTTAGGATATATTAGTATTAGTTTAATTAATTAAATACATTTATTTTTCGCCTAAATAAACTTAGGTTACGACAAACGCGGTATTCGATAGTAACGACAACAATCCCTGTGGATACGATAACCCAATCTTAACGATCACACTATACTAAAACTTAGACTTCGTATACTTGCGAGTGTAAGTAGCGGCGTGTTTTTCTCGCGCTACCAAGTTTTTGGCGTCGTTGCCAGGGATTGGTTGTTATCAAATTCGGTTCCCGTCAACGTCTACCAAGTTTTTGGTGCCGTTGCCGGGGATTGTTTTGATGTTATTGTCGAAAAAATACGGTAACGGCTCCGAACTTAAGTTTTAGATAGAAGAAGCAAGTGTTTCGTATTGCCGAGATTGGCGATGTCGTTCATTATCGATATTGTGTGTAAATGACCTAATTTTATTTTAGGCATTTCTTTGTATATAATTTTTGTTTGTAGTTTGTTTTTTGTTTCTTATGCAGGGTACGTGCCGATGTTAGATCGACGGGTATTGATGCATCCTTTTCGATGGGATTCCAATCCGTTTTATGTTGTTTGGCCAAGCACATAAGCCGGTGAGGTGTTTCGTTGAAAGATTGAGCCATCCAAAGCCAAATCTCACTAATCTTGAGGGCATTCTAAATGTCGGGCCGAGGACATTAAACCACGCGCTTCTTGGGAGGCAACCCAAGGTCAAATAAGTTAAATCCATCACATCTGACTTGATTCGGAGGCGAGATCATCTCGCCTCCTAGGTAAGTGTTCTAAACACCCTTAGTCAGCATGCTTTAATTCCATATGTTGAAGAATGATGATTGGGTTCGCTGAGGATATTGTCCACTTTGAGTTTTGTGGTGATGTGTAGTAGTAGTATGTTAGTTTATATGTTATTATTTTCCGTATTGCATGTGTGTTTAGGTTAGAATGTGTTTATGTTTTTGTGTTGTTGTTTAAATGTTGGGTTTTGTGTTCATCTGGGCCATTACCCGATAATGAAAATTACCCCTGGTTGTTCTCGAAGTCAAGGGTAATACTCATGCATGTGTGATTCTGTGTGCTTGATTATGCTTTTTGGTAAAAATTATTGTAGATCCAAATTTGCACGGGCACATAGACTCAATGTATAGTTATTCAATTGATTTTAGGACGATTATCGATTAACCAAATTCATGACACATTAAGGGTTCTAGAACTTGATTGAGGGGAATCTTGAGGCGAAATCCTAGGCGAGGTAGTCCAGGAGATGTGATTTAGGCAGTCGTTTTGTCGCTTGAGCCTTTTTAAGCCTACCTTGATATATGTTTATCCCTCGTTACCTTGTTGAAGCCTAAATGCATATTCAATTCTGAACACATAAACCAATACCATGGCCAATTGAATTCCTTCCAGTCCTTAATCGCTGAATTTATAGGCACATTTGAGTGAATCAAGTTAGCTGTTGCAAAGGCTTCTTGATGTGAGCGGTTGGGTTTAGGGCGAACTTCTAATTGGTTCGGTATTTCAGTACTCACTTATCGTTTTTCATTTGTATTTCACACACCCCTTCAATTGTAACAATCAAATAAGTTTGGGGGTGTGTTCGTTGAAAAGAAAAAAAAAAATCAAATGTAAATACCGTTTTTATTTCCGTTTCTTTTGACAAGTGAGTACGTCGATCTTAAATGCATGTTCGGGATTGTTTCCAATCTTTCTATGGGGATTCGAGAGTGAATGTGCCAAGCGTTGAGCCTTGGGTAACGTTAAGTTAACAACGTTAACCTATTTTTCTATTCCAAAATTACCCTTAGCCAAATTAACCTTAACCGAACCAAGTCCTAATGATTTTCATGAACTACTAAACCTACATTAGTGGAGAGTAGACCCCAATCAAGCTTATGGTAATCCTTAACTCGTGAATTTCGTTGGTGGATAATCCAATCCGATCGTTATATAGTTATATTATTGAGTCTTGCACTAACACGTTTACAGGATCTAGAATAGCATTTACCATTATTGCATGTTGAAATTCTAGAACATTACATGCTGTGTGTTACCGCCTGAACTCGATACTACTGGCGGTTGTTGAGGGAACAATAACTAGGCCGTTAGAAGAAGTCGAAACTCGCATGTTGCTATGTTTAGATTGTTTTAGGTTGTTTGTTATTTATTTCCGTTTGTTTTATTTTTCATTTTAGTGTGTGTGTTTAGCTCGAGGACGATCCAAATTTTGAGTTTGGGGGTATTGATAGGTGTGAAAAACCTATCTATTTCCAATCCGAATTGGTTAGTTTTCGAATATGTTTATAGTTATTTTTATTATGTTTTAATTAGTTTTTATACTTTTTGTATAAATCAGGCGTGTGGAGCAAAAAGATAGGAAACAGGAGCGAAAATGATAAGATCGAACCGAAGGCAAGTCGAAGTTACGGTGGTTAAACAAGTAAGGAGGCAAAAATATGAAGGAAGCCCACTGCCTAGGCGTCCAGACCTCCGCCTAGGCAGTGAAGATGCTGAGAATGACAAAAGGCTACTGACAGCCCACCGCCTAGGCAGGAAATTCCTTCACCTAGGTGGAAACCCCAGTAGAAACATTTCCAAGTCCACCGCCTACTTCTTCGCCTAGGCGGTCACCAAACCTGCAAAGCCGGTATAGGTGCTGTAACTTCAAGTCTATTTTTGACTATGATTAAATCCTATTTTGGAAATACTCAAAAACTTAAAGTTGTAGATATTTTTCTTAGCTTTCCATAGGTTTTTGAATTACCTAAATCGGAGTTCGGATAAAGAAGTTACAGCCAAAACAAAATTTCAAACCTGCAGTAACTTCGCCTAGGCGAAGTTTTCTTCGCCTAAGCGAAAATCTTGCAGCACACCCTTGATATTTATTAGATATTTTGAGATCTTTTGGGATATTAATTTCCCTTCTCTCCAATTCTCTTCCCTCTCTTGCATTTTTGAGCCCTTTAGGCTATACTTAAGCCTAGGGTTAGGAATTTTAGTGGTGGATCTCGCATCCCGAAGTGGCGAAGACAGTGAATCGATCATAGAGCGTTCTTACCGATTTATCTTCGGACGAGGCTAAGTTCTTCGATCGTTTTTCCTTATTTCTTTATCTTTGGAGTATGTGAGCATGTTTAGCTCGTTATTTTCTTGTATATGCGGCTATGGCCCTGAGTTAAATATGGATTGTAGTAGGGATTAACAATATAATTTATAAATACGTTGTTTGGGTGATTTCGGTGTTTCGTTTGTGATTATGCTTCGTAGTTTGATTGTATTTATCGTATTGTTTGTTTATTATGCTTGGATTGATAAATGGAGAATACAGGATTTTGACAAACCTCGGATTCGGAATAGGGTAAACAAACGCCACAATTCTATAACCCGGTCGGAGTTTGAATCGTGGACAATCGATGACGTAGGGCAAGACACACGCTACCTAGGGTCGTTAAGACATTGAGGGAGAGCTCTTCGTTGACTCGAAGTCGCGTTATATCCCTCGTCTTACACTCGGAAGAGGGGGCGAGGGAGTTTTAGAATGGAGATTGTCGATAGGGTAAAGACAACGCGACGATCCAATAACCCGGGAGGGAGTTGGATTGTGTGCAATCAATGACGCTGGGCGAGACTCACGTGACCTAGGGTCGTTAAGACATTGAGGGGGACTTCTCCATTGACTCGAAGTCATGTATTCCCCCGTCTTACACTCGGAAGAGGTGGCGATGGAGTTTATGTACCGAGGTTGTCAAATAGGTCAAACAACGTAAACACGAGTAAATCGGAATCGAACACGTATTTGTAAACACGTTAATCCCTATACAATTCTTCACCCTAAAACATATTAACATAATAGTGTAGTTAATTTAGGATATATTAGTATTAGTTTAATTAATTAAATATATTTATTTTTTGCCTAGATAAAATTAGGTAACGACAAACGCGGTATTCGATAGTAACGACAACAATCCCTGTGAATACGATAACCCGATATTAACGATCATACTATACTAAAACTTAGACCTCGTATACTTGCGAGTGTAAGTAGCGGCGTGTTATTTCGCGCGCTACCATCTCACATCTCCATGAACTCAGGGAGGAACTAAAGAAATTCGAGAGGAGTAATCATGATTTGGTAGCCGATTTTCATTTCCATACGCTTTTTGCTGACTCCATTAAAGCAAAGCGAGACAAACTTTTGGAGAAAAATAAGGCAAATAAGGCCAAGATCCGAGAGTTGATTAACAAGATCAACCAATATGAGGATCACGACTTCTATCTCCTTAACTCGAATTCTGAAGGTTTGGGTTCGTCTCCTTCTCTTGAGTCGGAATGATGCCACCCAATCAACCTCAAAAAAAAGTTTAAAAACTTTTTTTTTTTTTTGGAATGAATAGTTTTTTATTCTTGATATTGTTTTCTTTTTCTTTATTTCTTGTACGACGAACAATCTTTTGTTCCTATTTTTTTTGTAACAATGTACCCCCCTCTTTTGCTAATATAAGAAACAGGGTTATTCTTCTGGTGTGTTTTGTTGTGTTGCCACTGTGTTGATTGTTTGTTGTCCTCATGCCTTCCCTCTTTCATAACTTGTTTAGAATACTAAGCTAGCTATGAACTAATATTTAGGCTTCTGGCAGTAACTAAGGCATTTGAAGTACAAATCTAATCATAATAAGCAAAATCACAAACTGAAGGTAAATCAGATTATATCCTTCCATTAGAAATGTTTCTTTCATTTTGTTCGATAACATCCTTCTCAAGATATTGTCCAGTCTTGAACTTGTCACTTCTTTCCGTGGAGTTAGGGACTTGGTTAAGTTTTCTGGACATTTGATCTTGAAAAAATTGTGTTGAAGACAAGAGACTCATAATCAGTGGAGATTTGTAGGAGTTTATTTGGTGATTAACCTCTCTTAATTTTGAGCATGGCGAACTGATATGTACTTCCATAAGATGAGCTATCTTGTCCTCCTCACTTTGCGACTATGTGTGGGTGAGTTGATCTACTCTACTCAAGCTGAGCTGATTTGCTCAATTAAGATAGGTTATATTTAGTTTCTGTACTAAGTTTTTTTATGAGTAAGCTGATTCGCTCTACTCATTTGAGAATGAGTGAGTTGATCTGCTCTACTCATGTTGAGTTGACCTACCCAGTTAAGATAGTTTACATTTAGTTTCTGTGCTAAGTGTTCAATGAGTAAGCTAATCTGCTCTGCTCATTTAAGAATGAGTAAGTTGATCTACTCTACTCATGCTGAGCTGATCTGCTTAGTTAAGATAGTTTACACTTAGTTTATGTGCTAAGTGTTTTATGATTAAGTTGATCTACTCTACTCATTTGAGAATAAGTAAGCTCATTTTCTCTGTTAATGCTAAGTTGATCCTCTCAGTTAAGATAATTTACATTTAGTTTCTGTGCTAAGTGTTTTATGAGTAAGTTGATCTGCTTTGCTTATTTGAGAATGAGTAAGCTGATTTGCTTTGCTCATGCTGAGCTGATCTGCTCAATTAAGATAGTTTACATTTAGTTTATGTGCTAAGTGTTTTATGAGTAAGCTGATCTACTCTGCTCATTTGAGAATAAGTAAGTTGATTTGCTTTACTCTTGCTGAGTTGATCTACTCAGTTATTTTGTACTTGACTCCAATGTTAAATGTTCTTCATACACTTAATATTAATACACTAAATGTTTTATACGTGATCGATATCATAGTATCATAATAATAAGTGTTCGCAAAATTGATGAATAAATTATTTATTTGCCTTATTTAAAGAATGTCACACAAAGAGAAAAAACAACTTCAAAACAGTCAATGAAAAACATGAACATAGAATGATAAGAAAAGTCATATGAAATATTTTCGCAAATGAGAGATGTTCCAAGGCCTGGGGATCGCCATGCCATCTAGATCTTCCAGCCAGTAGATCCATGGCTTGTTCACTTTGGTGACTCTGTAGGGGTCTTCCCAATTAGAAGCTAGCTTTCCGAAGCGAGCTTCTGGGTAATGAGACATTACCTTTTGGAGTACCAAGTCTCTTAATGCAAAATATCATGGATGTATTGGCATGGTTGAACATTCGAGCCATCCTCGACTTGTAGGCTAACATCTTTATTGACGCTCTGTCATGTCTCTCTTCTAATTGGTCCATCTCTTATCGTATGACTTCTTCATTCTCCACAAGGTTGAATGTGTTATCTCATCTAAACGGGAACCCAATCTCTACTGGAACAACAACTTTAGTCCCGTAAGTCATGGAGAAGGGTATTTTCCCTGTGGTAGTTGTTGGAATAGTTCAGTGAGCCCACAATACTCTTGATAGTTCTTCCACCCACTTGCCTTTGACGTCATCCAGTCATTTCTTAAGTGCCACCTTGATAGAACGGTTTGTCACCTCAGCTTGTCCATTGACTTGCGGGTATACTGGGCTAGATGTACGGTGTTGAATTTTCAGTTCATTGTACATCCAAGAAACATTGCCACCAATAAAATGTGTTCCGTTTTCAGATATGAGTATTGTTGGGATGCCAAAATGACAGATTACATTCTTCGAAAGGAAGTTCTTTATTTCATTTTCTCCCACTGTTGTAAACGCTTAAGCTTCAACCTACTTGGTAATATAGTTAATTACCACAAGTAGGTACTTTTTGTTTCCTGGTGCTGGAGTAAACGGTCACAGTACATCCATACCTTGTTGATCCTAAGATTTTGATGGACAATTAAAGGTTGATGTTTTTGATAGAACTAACGGTTTGATTAAGTGTTTTAGTTTATTAGTTCTAAATGATGAAGATATGATAATAAAGATAATTAAGGATTAAGAGGTTGAAGAATTTGAAGAACCTAGGGAAAACAACTCAGGTTAAATTTCAACTCTTAATATCCCAATTTGGATCACACACGATACAAAAAGATTTTTAAATGATTTTTATAAATATGTGTGTTTTTAATAGGATCCTAATTAGCTTAAATTATTTGCTCCTATGTGTAATTGAAAAAGAAATATTTATAATTGATTAAAATTGAATTTAAGTATTTAGTAGAGCTAACCAAAAAACAAATTGATTAAAGGGGTGAAAATGTCAATGAGAATGAATTAAAAAACTAATTTAGAAGAGGTTCCAGCATCCATAAGTCGATAGGTAAATTAATCGGAATAAAGAATAAAAACTCTTTGTATTTCTCAGTCGACAGGTAGGTCGACCTGTGCTTAAATATAAACTCTCCATATCTATAAGTCGACAAAGCGATCGACTTGTAAAGAAAAATGAAACTTTCAGAATTTCTAGGTCGACCAATGGGCATAGAATCTTTGGCTTGGCTACATCCTGAATCGAGCGGTCGACAGCTAATCTTGGTCAATCGACTTATGGGTCTATTTTAGCATATTATGAAATTTCGAATTTTATTCTAAAGTAGTCGTTACTAGCCGTTTTTTGGTTAGGATTCATGAGAGATTTTAGGGATTTAATATTATTTGAGATATGCATCACATATTAAGATATCCCTATAGATCTGGTTTATTAAGTTTGAATATTTCTCAATTTGGTACATATAATTGTTTATATTCTATTTAATTGTGATTGAGAAATATTTGGGGGATTTAATTGAGAAGTTTAAAAGTTATAATTAAGTGATTTGAGCCAGAATAAAGTCTTAATGATATAAGGGGTCTATAAGAGAAATTAAGTGTCATAACAAATGGGAACTAGCCGTTAGAGAGTTGATTTTAATCCCATTTATATAAACCTGCATTTTTCATATTATTAAGAGAGATTAAGAGAAATCAAAAGATTATACTGAGTTTTTCTAAGAGAAATCATATTGAGAATTGTGAGAGCTTTTCTAAGAGACATTCGTGAGAATTATTTGTTGTGAATCATTACTACTACCGAATCTGAAGTAACATCGCTATAATTATTCTTTCGGTGAATTTCGGGTGAGATATTTTCAAATTACTTTCTATTTAGTATTGCTTGATTAATTTTTGGAATTTGATTTTTAGAAATTGTTTTCTGATTTTTTATTGAAAAATATTTTTTAAAACAATATCTTGAATCAATCTGATTACGTGCTCAATTACATACTATCCAATTTTGTTTAAAATCATACTTTAAATATCTTACTTTTCTATCATTAGTTTTGGGATATTAATTGGGTTTTAATTTATATGGGGTAGTAGAAGCTCCGAGTGAGAAAAATCACTTATCAATTTTTAATTGGTAACTTGAGTGACGAATTAAATACTGTTGGGAGTATTTAATCTAAGGGTAGCTGGTTTTAGTATCTTCCTGTAAAGAGATTGAGGTAGTAATTCTTCCTGAATTGAATTGTTTTGTGAGAATTTTGTAATGGTTCAATCCTTACTGGGTAAAAAGATATTTGGAGTATTCGTGAGGTTTTGATTCTTTAACCTTTGTGTTAAAAAAGAATTAGGTTATTTTTGAGCTTGTAAAAAGTAGAGGTTATTCCTTAGCCTGTGAAAAGAAAATTTTGTAAAGGTTGATTTTGAGCTTGTAAAAGAATTTTTGTGAGGGTTTGGTTCCTACCTTTAAAGGAATCTTAAGTTTAGTGGGTGTGGCTCTCCGTGGGGTTCGGAGCACTAGATTAGCTAAGAATAACTTGGTGAACCAATATAAATATATGGTGTGCTGCTATCTTTATATTATTTATTTTTGTTGTTTGTTGTGCACTTAGTTAATTTTATATTTCCGTTGTGATATAAAGATAATAATTAATTTAGGATTAAAATTAATTATTTGAGTTATTAAAGTATTTTTTTCTCCGATATTTTTTAATTACCCAATGTTGGCCCAGTAGAATACCCAAGAGGGGGGTGAATTGGGTAATTAAAAAATATATCAGAATAAAACTTGATAAATCAAATAATTAATTTTATTTCTAAATTAATTATTATCTTTAAAATACAGCGGAATAATATTATAAATCTAAGTGCACACCCAAACAACAAAAATAAACAAATTAAGAAAGCAGCACACCAGAGATTTACACTAGTTCACCAAGCTACTTTTGGCTAATCCAGTCCCCCGAACTCCACGGAGGTTACACCCACTAAAAAACCAAGATCCCTTTAAAGGTAGGAACCAAATCCGCACAATGATTCTTTTCAAAGGCTCAGAATCATCCTCTATTTTTTACAGGCTCAAGAATAACCTTTACAACTTCCTTTTCGCAAGCTCAGGAATAACCTCTATTTTTTCAAGGCTCAAGAATAACCAATCTTTTTACAGGCTAAAGATTAACCTAATTCTTTTTATCATTACGGCTTAAGAATCAAAACCTCTCAAAACACTCAAAGTATCATTTTTACAGGTAAGGATGGAACCTTTATAATTCACTCACATTAATTCTATTTAGAAAGAATTAATACCTCAATCTCTTTACAGGAAGAGACTGAAATCCGGCTACCCTTGATTAAATACCCTCAATGATATTTAATCCGTTACAACTCACCAATACACAAATTGATAAGTAAATCTCACTCGGAACTTCTACCACCCCAGATAAATAATAACTCAATTAATATCCCAACTATTAATAGAAATATGTGAGATACAAAAATCTGATTTTAACAAGATATGGGTAGCAAATTGGAGCACGTAATCAGATTCAAGAAATTGTTTGAAAAAATCTTTTCTTCAAAAATCAAAAATAATTTCTAAGATCAATTTTCAAATATAAAATAATAAACAAGCAATCATCAGTATGGAAAGATCTCACCCGAAATTCACAGTATTAATGATTAGAACAATGTAGCTTCAATTTCGGTATCAGCAAAAATTGATCGCAATTGATTATCAAAATCACTTTTAGAACAACTCACAATGACTTAGAATGATAACTCTTATAAAAACTCTCTTAAAATGATATAAAATGATTATCTCTCTTAGAATGATTAGTTATACTTAGAAAATTCGCAGGTCTATATAAAGGTATATGTAATCAGCCTCCTAACGGCTAGTTTACAAGTGTTATGACAATAAAATACTCTTATAGACCCCTTATAACATAAGGACTTCATTTATGTTCAATTTCAGTTAATAACAACTTTTAAAACTCTCAATTAAATTTCCAAAGTATTTCTCAATCAAAATAAATAAGTGTAGAATCCATTTTAATTACCAAATTGAGAAACATTAATATTTAATGAATCATATTGAAATGATTTAATTAGTATATGAACCATATCTTAAATATAAAGAATATCCCTTAAATTTCTCTCAAATCCTAACAAAAAATGGCTACTTTTGGATTTAAAATCGAATTAAACAATATCCTGAACCAGCACATTCAATCGACTGCCCAATGCTACTTGCACCCAAACCATTGCCGTAGCGAGCATAGGTCGACCGCTTGGTCGACTCGCAGATTCAGAGAGTTCAAATGTTTTCATATGTCGACTCTTCAATTCAAGATGTTTCAACTTCCTTCTCCGATCGACTCCTCAGTTAACTGCCTCCTTTTGAATCATTTCTCTGATATCGTTTTTAACCTACTTTCTTTTACAATTTCGTCCCTTTATCCATTTTTATATTTAAATAAGCTCTACTAATATTCTTATATTCCATTTTAGTCATTCAAAAATATTTCTTTTTAATTCACATAGGAGAAAATAAATATACTTAACAAAAACACACATCAAAGATAAGATTCATTTTGTGTCATGTGTGTATTCCTAAATGGGATATTAAGAGTTAATATTTATGTGGGTTGTTTTCCCTAATTTCTTCAAACTCTTAATACTTCTTTCTCATCTTGATATCTTCATTAAGCATCCATTCCGTTTGACATCTTCATTACAAGAACTTTAAATCACTGAAACACTTAATCAAACATTAGTTCCACCAAAATATCAATATTTAATTGTTCATCAAAATCTTGGGATCAACACCCAATTCACCCCCCTCTTGGGTATTTCACTAGGCCAACATACCCCATTGAGCAAATGGCCATGGGCTGGATATTAGTGTCTGCTGCTGAGCTGGAACTTTGATATCATTGGAGAACCGCTGGCATTTATCACATTTCTTGACGTATTCTTGTGCATCATTGCACATTATTGGCCAGTAGTACCCCACTCTTAGTACTTTGTGAACCAAGGTCCTTCATCTTTTATGATTTTTGCAAACTGCTTCATGTATTTCTTGTAGGATATATGTGGCTTCCTTTGGTCCTAAACAAATAAATAAAGGTTGGGAAAAAGATCTTTCATACAGTTTATCATTGGTCAGGACATACCTTGACACTTTGTATAGAATTTTTCTTGCAGAATCCTTATCTTCTAGTAGAATACCTTTCTTTAGATATTGAACTAAAGGTGTTCTATAGTCTTCTTCTTGGTCCAGCTAACCTATGCACACGTAATGGTTAGCTTCTGATGCTATAGGTGGTTGCTCAAGAAATTCCACCAATTCAGACAGCTGATCAGGTCCAAAAGCAGAAGCTAATACTGACAATGAGTCTACCCTCTCGTTTTCATCTCTTGGTACAACTTCAAATTTTCAGCTCCGGGAGTAGAGAGATTAGCTTTTTCACATTCTTAACATAAAACAGCAACATTTCCTCATTTATCGTGAACACTCTATTTATCTAGTTAACTACCAGTTGGGAATTTAATCTCACCTCCAAATGCTGGGCTCCTAGATCTCTGGCCAGAGTTAACCCAATGATTACTGCTTTATATTCAGCTTCATTGTTGGAGGTTCGAAAACCAAGCTATACTGCCCTTTCAAGCTGATCTCCTTTAAGTGTTTGTAGGACTATGCCTAGACCACACCTCCTTTATGTTTGAAGCACCATCAACCCACAACTTCCATGGTGTAGCTGACTGATCAGAGCACTCTTCATCTTCCGTTGTAATTTCTTCTACGGGAGTTAGCTCAGCAATAAAATCTGCCACGGCTTACCTTTTAATTGTAGTTCTGGGTTTGTATTTGATGAAGAACTCACCAAGATCTATAGCCCACTTCATAAGACATATAGAAGCCTCTAGTTTGTACATTACAGCTCTGAGGGGGTAAGAGGTCAGCACATTAATCTCATGCGCTTGGAAATACGGTCTGAGCTTGCATCCTGTGGTCACCAAGGCTAGGGAGAGCTTCTCCAGTTTAGTGTAATGCGTTTTTGATGGAACCAATGCCTTGCTGATATAGTAAACTTGCCTATTTCCTCCAGTGTGATCTTTTACCAGTGTTGCACTTACTACCACCAGTATTATCGCCAAATAGAGATAAAGTTCCTCCTCTGGATTTACTTTAGCTAGCGTCTCAACTGAGCCCAAATAGTTTTTAATAGATTACACCGCATGTTCATAGTATTCATCAAACTGAAAGGTTTTGCTTCTATTTAAGATTTTGACGAAATAGGCGCACCTATCAGTAAATTTGGAAATGAATTGGTTCGGGGTCGCCAACCTTCATGTAATCACTTGAACTTCTCTTATGGTTATAGGGAACTTCATATTCCGAACAACTTCAATCTACCATGAGTCTACCATGATGCTGGACAGGTTCACGACAAATCTTAGAAATTTGCCAGATGCAACTCCAAAAGTATATTTGTCTGGGTTCGATTTCATATTGAACTTCCTCAGTATAGAAAAAGCCTCCGCAAATGAATCAGGTGGTCTTCTTTCTTGGAGCTTTTGACCAACATATCGTCTATGTAGACCTCCATAGTTGCTTTAATTTGCTCTCAGAACATACGGTTTACTAGCCATTGATAGGTTACCCCTGTATTTCTTAAGCCAAATGGCATTATTTTGTAGCAGTAAGTACCACTTAGAGTGATAAACATTGTCCCTTTCTCATCTTGCTTATCCATGCAAATTTGATTATACCTTGCATATATATCCATCATGGTCAGTCGTTGATGCCCTGCTGCTGCATCTACCTTCTGGTCTATCATTGGCATTAGGTAACAATTCTTCGGGCATGCTTGGTTGAGGTCAATGAAGTCCACGCATATTTTTCACTTTTTATTTTTCTTCTTGACGAGTACTGGGTTGGCCAACCATCTTGGGTATATCACTTTCCTTATGTGACCAATTGAGAGCAGCCTCCTCATTTCTGATTCAATCACTTCCTTCTTTTCAGGGCTGAATAAGACCTAGAAATGTCAAGGTGGTGGACTGCTACATTAGGGCTGATACCCTTCATGTCTTTTGGGGACCAGGTAAAGTCATCTAAATTCTCTTTGAGCAGTTTCCTGATCTCCCCCACCTTATTTTGGCTTAGGGATCTCGCTATCATCAGCTTTGAGCTCCTTTATTGAAGGTGGTCTCTCGTATTTGTTCAACAGGTTGAATAACGTTGGGGTGTTCTCTAAAATCATCAATCTCATGAGCTGAGCTGTTTGGTGGTAATTGCTATAAGGACTTCTTCCTTCCCTTCACAGTTATTGCAAAGCACCGTATTGATGCTACCTGATCTTCTCGTATCTCTTCTACCAAACCATCCTTCGTGTATTTGATTTACTGGTGGTATGTTGATTCTACCACCTTCATCGCCTGTAGCCATAGTCGCCCCACTATTGCAGTGTAGGGTGATGAAAAGCCCATCACCATAAACTCTGTGGCCCTTGTATACCCTCTTTCCTCCTTGTTTACAGTGACTGATAGGGTGATCGTTGATCCTAAGATTTTGATGAACAATTAAATATTGATGTTTTTTGTGGAACTAACAATTTTATTTAGTGTTTCAGTTTATTAGTTCCAATGATGAGATTATCACGAAGATATTGAGAAAAATGCTAAATGGATGTTGAAGACAATGACAAAGATTATGGACGTTAAGAGATTGAAGAATTTGAAGAACCTAGGGAAAACAACTCAAGTTAAATTTTTACTCTTAATGTATCCTGATTAGGATCACACACGATACAAAATATTTTTACAATTATGTGTGTTTTTTTTTATTTTCTCAATTAGCTCTACTAAATCCTTAAATTTAATTTTAATCAATTATCTTTCTTCAATTACATATACTTAAATATAATTCTTTTTATGCTTTCATTGATTAAGATCAAATTATTTTGGGGACTAAATTGAGAGTTTTAGAAGTTATATTGTTGGTTAAATATAGGCATTATAAATCTATATGATATATGAGGTCCATATGTGTCATTTATTGACATAACATTTGAAAACTAGCGGTTGGAGGTCTCGTTTGAGGGCCATTAAAAGAGATTTGCGGATTTTAGATAACAAACACACAATATTAAGAACTATTCAGTTCCTAATTTTTTCTAAGAGTCATCATTCTGATATTATTTTGAGAGATCAATTCTGAGATTGGTTATTGAGAAGTTCTTGAGTTAAAGCGCTATTTGAGTTAGCGTTACCGATCTAAGCTGTCTTGCGATACTACGTGCAATCTATTCGGTGTTTTCCTGGTGAGATAGTTCCAAACTTATTCTTTAATTGAGTATTTTATCATTATTATTTGCATAGTGAATTGATCTTTTTGAGAAATCGTTTTTGAACTTTAAAAGCATAAAAATCTTTTAAAAACGATTTGTGTGTTATTCTGATTACGTGCTTAATTGTTGTACCCGCATTCTTTATTATAATCAGATTTTGTTTCCTCACTTTATTTCTATCACTAGTATCGGGATATTAATTGAGTATTAATTAATCTAGGGTGATAGAAGCTCTGAGTGGGAAAAAGCTTATCAACTCTGTAATTGGTGACTTGTGTGCAGATTAGATATTATTGGGAATATCTAATCAGGGGTACTTTTGAGTTTCAATCTCTTCCTGTAAAGAGATTGAGGTTTTATCTTTGTCTAGAGTACAAAAAGGTTAGATTACTCTTTTTCCGTTGAAAAGAGTTTAGGTGTGATTCTTCCTGATTAGGATCAATTATGAGTGAATTGTAAAGGTTCTATCCTTACCTAAAAAAAGGATACATGGAGTGATTGTGTAGTTTAATTCTTGAGCCTAATGTATAAAAAGAGTTAGGTTGTGATTCTCCCTGTAATATAATTAGGTTAGTCTTGAGCCTGAAAAAGATAAGGTTATTCTTGAGCCTGGATGAAAGAAAAGGTTATTCCTGAACCTGGGAAAAAGAATTTATAAAGGTTGATTCTAAGCCTGCGAAAAGAATTATTGTGTAAAAGTTTGGCTCCTACCTGTTTAAAGGAATCTTAGTGATTAGTGGATGCGAATCTCGATGGGGCTCGGAGGACTAGATTAGCCAAGAGTAGCTTGGCGAATCAGAATATATCGTGGTATGCTGCTTTATTTATATTACTTATATATTATTGTTTAGTGTGCATCTAATTGATAATATATTTCTGCTGCTATAAAGAGATAATAATTAATTTATGATTAAATTAATTATTTGAATATTTAAGGTATTATTATTTTGATTAAATTTTATCACTACCCAATTCACCTCCCTCTTGGATAGCTCACTGGGCCAACAGTGATCTTCCCTCTTGAAAAGTTGAGGTCCCCATTGAAACCCACCATGACAATCTGGGTTGATCTAATGTCAAAACTGGGTACTCTCATCTGCTTCAGTGTGTCCACAAAGATAATATTAGCTAAACTGCCAGTATCAACCAAAATTCGTCTTACCTCGAAGTTGGAGATCCAGAGGGTCTTCATGGGGGTACACAATTCCCTTACAATCCTTTTCAGAAAAAGTGATGACTGGTCCTGGTTTCGTGGTTATTGACATTGCTTCTCTAAAGCAGCGCTGTAGTGCTGTCTTACAGACCTTCTTTTTCCGTTCAAGGTTAAATTTCCCAGTTTCAGGCCCAGTAGTGTTTATCATGAAAAATAACCTCGCGATTACCTTCTGGACGATCCTCTTTGTGCTTCTTTTCACGATTTTCGTGACGATTTTCTCTTCTGGATCTTTTCCTGTCCCTAAAGCACTCCTGCAAATAGCCATGTAATTGACCCATGTCAAATAGTTGTTTGATTTATTTCTTAAGCTCCCAGTAGTCGTCTGTGACATAGTCATGGTCCCTATGGAAGTCGCAGTACTTTGAATTGTTCTTCTTGTTGGACTTGATGTGTTGCTTGGGAAGCCACTGAACCACTTTGAACGACCGAATTTCATGTAGAATCCTTGAGATCAACATCCCTAGGCCTGGGAGGTTTAGCTCTTGTCGTGCATCTAGTCTAGAACCCAAACTTCTGGGCTGATCTTTACGCCTATCTAAGCTGCTGCCTTTTGTTCTGTTGTGGTCCTTCTCGTTTTACCTAAGGTGATCTTTGACTGATCCCCTTCATTTTCTCGTAAGTTTGACATCCTTCAGCTTCATGTAGGGTGTAGTTTCTCCATCAGCTCAAACATATTCTTCGGGTTTTTCTCAATAAGAGAGTCTTGGAATCTGTCGTGGCGTAACCCTGAAGTAAATGCATTGATTATTAGATTGGAGTTACAACCTTCAATGCATGTCAGCTCTTCATTAAAACGACTCATATACTGTCGCAAGGACTCTCACTTCTCTTGTTGTAAGGCTAGCAAATAATCTAGTCCATTCATCAACCTTTGATAAGTTATAAAGCGGCAAACGAACATCTTCCTAAAGTCTTTGAATGACAAGATGGAGTCAGATAGAAGCCTATGCAACCACTCCAAGGCAGAGAGCCCTTCAAGGTTGTAGTGAAAGCTCTGCATACCGCAGCGTCGCTTACTCCATACAAGTTCATGACATACCTGAACTGGCAGATGTGGTCCACATGATTTGTTTTCCCATCATATTTCTAGAACTTCGAAGGGTCGAATTTCTCAAAGAGTGGTGCAGACTGGAGATTTGAGGTGAACAACATCTCAGTTCCCTTTAACAGCATGTCTAGTTCATCCAAGGACATATTACTTTCTTCCCTGATTCTGGGCTGTCGACGTGAATCAACCGTCTAGGTCCTGCTAAACATCCTTATCTCCTGTTGCTGATTGGTGATATTTCTCTAGACAACTTTCTCCCCTTGTGATTGTGGGTTTGCTGACCATGGAGACTCTACAAGTAATCGCGCAACACATTAAATTTGTGTTGTTCTTTACATGATTAAATTATACAAACGTGATTGTCTATTTTAAAACGTTAAAATGACATCTCAATCATATTTTTACATGAAAAAAATATAGTCTGTGTTGAATCTAACATGTTAAATTATTTATGACATTTGAATTTAATCATTCATGGTTGTGTTGAATTCAATAATCTGTGTGGAATTCAACATGATCAATTAATTAGGAACGTTTGATTTATGAGTTTCAAAGCTTGTGTTTAATTCAACATATAAATTACAATTGTATTGAATTCAACATGATCACTTAATTAGAAAAGTTTGTCATCATTTAATAACGTGACATGCTGTAAATATAATTACCAATTATAATTTCATTAATCATCTGTTAGTATAATCATAAATAAGTACATTGTAATTACTTTTTTCTTGATTTGATTACACATACTCATTTGTCTAAATAATAGATTCAAAATGATTTATACATTCATGTTGAAGTGAACACAAATCTAATTTTTTTTTTTCACGTGTTGAATTCAACACAGTCATGAATGACAACTTTTCAATTTTGACAATAACTTTAACATGTTGAATTTAACATGGGTTATGTTATTTTGATGTAAAAAAATATAATATTGTCATTTTCATTACAATTTATAGGACAAATGATTGATGATGTTGCCAAGAATTTTTAACACGTGCTATCAACTTCTCACCTGTCAAAAGCCTCTTCACCTTCCTCTTTGAACCTACAAAACCGTTGAGTTTTTAAGGAGGACACTGGTGTGATGTCGGCCAAAGAATCTCCGGCGTGAGAATAAATTAATCTGGTAATGGAGAAGGTTAAAATACTGAGAATAAATTAATCTGGTAATGGAGAAGGTTAAAATACTCAAATTAATCGTCAAGAATACACCATGATACCTTCCATTTATATAGACTCGGTTAACCTTTGCTGTTTCATTGGTGGGTCACCCATTACGAGATTTTCTCATAACGGCATGGTAGATAACCACGATATTCTACACTTATCCAGATGGTGATCTCTATAACGTGCTCCACTAAATGTCGGTCATTGCAGTTAATGGCTTACAACGTTTGCAGGCATAAGAGTTACCATTATCATGAGTTGACCTATTCATCCTTTGGCCGAATCATCGTGGGCTCAGATTGCCCATTAATGGGCCTCCTTATGAGGCTATTAAATTTGCACGAAGGACCGCTGAGGTCCTTTTCCTAATGCGCCTATCATGCTTGGGCCAAACAATACATCGGGTTTACATACTTTGGGTCGGATTACTAACTCGATCCGACCCATTAAGGCTCTCATGCCTATATCAGTTGTGAGCGGGAGTTTTCCATATCAATTGATTTTATATTTTTTTTAACTAAATGTTAATTTTTTTACTTTACTGAAATTAGAAGGGTGTAAAATATAATTTTTTAAAGTGGAGGGGAATATACTCTTACTCAGAGAGAGTAAAGGAGTGTAAACAACACTTTAGCCACTTTTTAAAAAAAAAAAATTGAAAGCATTTTTTACTTTTTCTTTTTTAAAATTAAAAAACTAAGGTCCGAAGTGATAAGAACCCAATAAGAAAAAAGAAGAAAAAAAATATAGCAAAGAAGCATATTGGCAGAGAACTTTTTTTTGTTGTGTTTGGATAATTTATTTGGAGAAAAAAAATATATTACTATTGTCCAGTTACTATAATGTACTAGCTTATAAACAAACAATGGAAAATTTTAGTCTTTTTATTTTTATACAATATGTCTCATTTTCTCACCAAATCTCATCAATAGGAGAAAAATTATTTTTTTACGTTTTAGAAAAAGTTTCAATTGACCTGTTTGATAATGTTTATATAAATATTTTATTTCTCTTACTAAAAAATATTTAATTTTAAAAATAATATTTATTTTTTGTACTTAAAAAAATAAAAATAAAAATAAAAATAAAAACAAAAATAATACTAAAATATTATTTTTACACTAATAAATATATTTTTATTTTTATTTTTAAATAAAAGTATTTTGAGAAATGTATTATTCAGTCCTCCAAAGATGGGAAAACTATAAAAATACCTCCAACAACTTTAGTTAAATTTTCAGTTCCCAAAGATTTTTAAGAAAATAGTCTCTTTTCTTTAACCATCTTTTTCCATAATTTATATAAAATGTAATTCCTTAGATATAATAAAATTTCACTTAATGTTCACTTATGTGTGAATATTTACTCAATATTTGAAAATAATATTTCACTTCATGTTCATTCAATTCCATGTTCCCTCAATATTTCACTCAAATAATTCCGAACAAATAGTTTACTCAATATTTCATTCATTTAATCAAAATATACAATTATGTGTGAATGTTAACTCAATATCTCAGAACAAATGAAAAACATTAAAAAAATCTCGTTATGAATGTACACTTCTATGTGAATGTTCACTCAGTATTTTTTAACAAATTAAAACAAATGTTCACTTGATATTTTTGAACAAATAAAAAAATGTTCACTCAAAATATTCAGAACAAATGTTCACTCATAATTTTTTGAACAAATGTTCGCTCAATGTTGAAAACAATTGTTCACTCAAATTTTCAGAACAAACGTTCATTCAAAATTTCAAATCTGGAAATTCTGGATCAAAGATAGAGATACAAATAAAGAGAGAGCATGACAAACTCGCAAGAAGGAGAACGACCTGCTCATCCTAAGATTTTGATAACAATTAAAGGTTGATGTTTTTTATAGAACTAACGGTTTGATTAAATGTTTCAGTTTATTAGTTACAAATGATGAAAATATGATAACAAAGATCATGAAGGATTATAAGATTGAAGAATTTAAAGAACCTAAAGAAAACAATTCTGGTTAAATTTCAACTCTTAATATCCCAATTAGAATCACATACAACACACAAAAATTTTTTTTTAATAATTTTTATAAATATGTGTGTTTTTATAGGATCCTAATTAGTTAAATTATTTGCTACAATGTGTAATTGAAAAAGAAATATTAATAATTGATTAATATTGAATTTAAGTATTTAGTGGAGCTAACCGAAAAAAAAAATTGATTAAAGAGACAAAAACGTCAATGAAAATGAATTAAAAACGAATTGAGAGAAGTGTTCCAGCATTAGTAAGTCGACAGGTAAGTCGACCGGAGCATAGAAAGAAAAGTCTTTGTATTTTTTAGTCAACAAGTAGGTCGACCTGTATTTAAATATGAACTCTTTGTATCGATAAGTCGACAGAGCGGTCGATTGTGACCAGAAATGTAACTCTCTGAATATCTAGGTCGACAGATAGGTCAACTGATGGGTTGTGGATTTTTGGCTTGGCTACATCCTGAATCTAGGGGTCGACCGGTGGTAATTGGTAAGTCAACTTATGACACTGTTTCAGGATATTGTGGAATTTCATAAGTTATTCTAAAAGTAGCCGTTACTAGCGTTTTATAGTTAAGATTCACGAGATATATTAGGGATTTAATGTTATTTGAGATATGCAACATATATTATGATATCCTAATAGATTTGATTCATTAAGTTTGAATATTTATCAATTTGGTACATGTAATTCTTTTTATCCTATTTAATTATGATTGAGAAATATTTGGGGGACTTAATTGAGAAGTTTAAAAGTTATAATTAAGTTATTTGAACCAGGATGAAGTCTTAATTATATAAGGGATCTATAAGAGCAATTAATGTCATAACAAGTGGGAACTAGCCGTTAGAGAACTTATTTTCTTCCCATTTATATAGATCTGCATTTTTTATGTTAGAGAGAGAAATCAAGAGAAATATACTTAGCTTTTCTAAGAGAAATCATATTGAGAGAATTGTGAGAGCTTTTCTAAGAGTTTACTGTGGATCATTACTGCTACCGAATCTGAAGTGATATTGCCATAATTATTCTTTCGGTGGAATCCAGGTGAGACCTTTCCAAATTACTTTCTATTTAGTACTGCTTGATTATATTTGGAATTTGATCTTTAGAAATTATTTTTTAATTTTTTTATTGAAAACTATTTTTGAAATAATTTCTTGAATAAATCTGATTACGTGCGACCTATTTTTTTTTTTGTTTAAAAACAGATTTTAAATATCTCACTTTTCTATCACTAGTTTTGGGATATTAATTGAGTTCTAATTTATCTGAGATGATAAAAACTCCGAGTGAGAAAAATCACTTATCAATTTGTAATTGGTGAGTTGAATGATGAATTGAATACTATTGGGAGTATTTAAACTAAGGATAGTTGGTTTCAGTCTCTTTCTGTAAAGATATTGAGGTAATAATGCTTCCTGGATTGAATTGATAATTAATCAATTTTGTAATGGTTCAATCCCTACCGGGTAAAAGAATATTTAGAGTGTTTGTGAGGTTTTGATTCTTTAACCTTAGTTTTAGAAAGAATTAGGCTATTCTTGATCCTGTAAAAAGTAGAGGTTATTCCTGAGTCTGTGAAGATGAATTTGTAAAGGTTGATTCTGAGCCTGTGAAAAGTATTTTTGTGAGGGTTTGGTTCCTACCCTTAGAGGAATCTTGAGTTTAGTGGGTGCAACTCTTCGTGGGGCTCAGATGACTGGATTAACTAAAAGTAGTTTGGTGAATCAGTATAAATTTCTGGTGTGCTGCTATCTTTACATTATTTATTTTTGTTATTTGGTGTGCACCTAGTTGATTTATATTTTCGCTATGATATAAAGATAATAATTAATTTAGGATAAAAATTAATTATTTGAATTTTTTGAAGTATTTTCTCTGATAATTTTTTATCTACCCAATTCACCCCCTCTTGGGTAGCTTGCTGGGTCAACAATTGGCATCAGAGCTGGTTTAGCTCGACACACTTAGTTAACAAAGATCACATAGCACAAATAATAGGAACACTAGCTAAAGGGTAGTCTATGCACCGACCACCATTGTTTGCTGGTGAAATTTATTCGTTCTGAAAAAATAGAATGATAGCCTTCCTTTAGGCTACAAATTATGATTTGTGGCTAGCAATAGAGGATGGTCCATTTGTTCTAATGGAAAACGGAGGCTAGAAGAAGAAGGAACAACTAACTACTTCTGATAAGCAGAAATTCTCTATAAACTCTCATACTATTAACATTCTATTTTGCTCTTTAAATGCTAATGAATATTCTAGAGTTTTAGGTTGTAAATCTACAAAGGAGATATAGGATAAGTTACAAGTTACCCACGAAGGGACAAGTCCAGTGAAGTAATCGAAAATCAACGCTGTTTTGAGGAAATTTGAATTGTTCAGAATGGAAGAAACTGAAACGATTCATGAGATGTATACTCACTTCATCGACATTTACAATCACTTGAGTCAACTTGAAAAGCTATACTCCATGGAGGATAGAGTTCGAAAGGTCCTAAGATTTTTAACAAAAATATAGGAGTCAAAGGTGACGGCAATTGAGGAAGCTAAGGATTTTGGCAAATACGAAATTGCTGATCTCATAGGCAACTTGATGACTCATGAAGCGGCGATTAAAAGATATGAGGATGACACTGGAAATAGCAAGAGGAAATTCTTGGTGCTAAAAGCTCAGAAAATTGAAGAAGATGATGACAATGATGATGAAAATCTTGACAGTTAGTAAGCGAAAGATGTGACGCTTCTCACAAAGAATTTTAGAAGAGGCGCACATTCCGTGGGAGAAGAAACCTTAACATGACTAAAGTGGAATGTTATAATTGTCATAAGACTGATCACTTTCAAAATAATTGTCCCGAATCGAAGAAGGATAAAGAAAAGAAAAAGAAGAAGAAAGAAAAGAAGAAAGCAAAGAAGAGTAGGAAGAAATCCATGAAAACTTCTTGGAATGATACTAGATCAAGTAGCTCGAAAAAATCAGATAGTAAAGATATGTCCATGTTTGCATTGATGGCCACTGGTGATGAGGTAACTAAATATTCAAGTTCTTGCCCTTTAGATTTTGATGAATTATTTGATATTTATCAAGAACTTTCTCATTATTATAAAAACAGTGTTCTAAAATAAATGTCCTTCAAAGTACAATTAATACATTAAACAAGAAAGTGATGGACTACAAATCTGAAAACAATTAATTGAAATCCAAGTTGACGGATTTGCATTCAATGGTTCTCAAATTCACTAGCGGTGAAAATAACTTAAAAATATTTTTGGAAAGTTCACGTGGAATTTTTTATAAAGTCGGTATTGGATTTCAGAAAAATTTTAAACAAAAACATTTTCACAAATTCTTTTCTAAAATCAAGAATCTTGTTAGATGTTTTAAATATAATGTTGTGGGGCATACTATTCGTAGATTTTTTGCTAAAATATCTAACTGTAGACAAGTTTGGGTTCCGAAAAGAACTAAAATTGTCCTAACTAACAAGATCAGACCTACTTAGACTGGGTACCACTTAGGAACTATTTGAGGTGCTCCTTACAGGTTATTCTAAAAGGTTTCAATAGGTAAGGACAAATGATTCCTGGATAGTGGTTGTTCTCAACACATGACGGGAGAAAAAGAAAAAATTACATCTTTGATACCTAAGGATGAAGGTCATGTGACTTTTGGAGATAACGCAAAGGGTAAAATTATCGGTATAGGTAGTATCGGTAATGGTACTACTATTATTAAATATGTGTTACTAGTTGATGGACTTAAATATACTTTATTTAGTATTAGTTAACTATGTGATAAGGGCTTATATTTGATCATGATAAGTGCATTATTAATAATAGTCATGATAGTAGTACCTTGTTAGTTGCATCATGTTTTGAGAATGTTTATACTTGCTCATTTGATGATTTTAATTCTCAAAATTTATCTTGTTTAAATCATTTGTCTGAAAATAGTTGGTTATGGCATAGGAGACTTGGGCATGCTAGTATGGAGTTAATCTCTAATTTATCTAAGAAGAGTCTCGTACGTGGCCTACCTGATTTGAAATTTGTAAAATATAAAGTAGGTGATGCATGTCAATTAGGCAAGTAGGTTAGATCATCATTTAAGAAAAAGATCCACACATCCACGTCTAGATGTTTTGAATTGTTACATCTTGATTTGTTTGGTCCAAACTCTGTTGCTAGTTTTGGTGGTAAATTTTATGCTTTCGTTATAGTTGATTATTATTACAGACTTACCTGGGTATTTTTCCTTGCTAAGAAAAGTGAAGTTACTTCTGTTCTTACTAAATTTTGTAAACGTGTTCAAAATGAGAAGCAATGTTCCATTATTAACATTCGAAGTGACAGAGAAAGAAATTTTAAGAATGATGATGTGGTAAGTTACTGTGATGAGCATGGTTATGCTCATAACTTTTCTGCACCAAGATCACCATAATAAAATGGTGTAGTGGAAAGAAAGAACATGACGTTTCAAGATATGGCCAGAATGATGCTTAATGAAAATCGTTTACCAACATGCTTCTAGGCTGCAACAGTATTTCAAATAACCAAAATCAAGGTGATAATGTACCTAAGGAGTCCCAACAAGAGGAGGAATCTAAGAAAAAAGGATTCGACTTTACCACGTGCTATAAAGACAGTACCGAAACATTCGGTAAAAGAGATCATCGGTAAACTTAAAAGAGGTGAGTACTCATTATTCTCTTAGGGATATAATTAATTTTGCTTTTTTATCTCAAATTGAGCCTAAAAATGTAGATGAGGCGTTAACTGATGAATCTTGAATTTTCGTAATGCAAGATGAGTTAATTCAATTTGAGCAAAACAAAGTATGGTGTCTTGTTCTGAGATCGAATTTTCATCCAATGATTGGTATTAAATGGGTTTTTAGAAATAAAAAGGATGAATCTGGCATGGTAATTAGAAATAAAGCAAGATTAGTAGCACAAGACTATAATCAAGATAAAGGAGTTAATTATGATGAAACCTATGCTCCTGTTGCTAGACTAGAAGCAATTAGAATACTACTTGCTTTTGCATGTTCACGTAATTTTAAGTTATATCAAATGGATGTTAAGAGTGCATTTCTAAATAGCTTTATAGCAGAAGAAGTTTATGTGGAACAACCCCCGGGATTTGAAAATAATAAATTTTCCGATCACGTATTTAAATTTCGCAAGGTTTTGTATGGGCTCAAACAAGCTCCTAGAGCTTGGTATGAGAGACTTAGCCGACATTTGATCGAAAATAGCTTTCGAAATGGGTATTTGTGATATAACATTGTTTGTAAAGTAAACTGATTCTGATATCCTATTAGTACAAGTGTATGTTGATGAAATTATTTTTGGATCTACTAATGAGGATCTTTGCTAATAGTTTCTTAAGATAATGCAGGTTGAATTTGAAATGAGCTTGATGAAAGAGTTGAATTTCTTTCTTGAATTATAAATTAAGCAAACCAAATAAGGGATATTTATAAATCAAGCTAAATACACCAATGAGTTGTTAAAGAAATATGGCTTGGATGGCGCTAAAGAGTACAAAACTCCCATGGCAACGTCTACGAAGATAGACAAAGACGATACGGGCAAAAGTATTAATGAAAAAATGTATCGAGGTATGATTGGTAGTCTGTTGTATTTAACTGCTGGCAGACTTGATATTATGTATAGTGTTTGTCTTTGTGCTAGATTTTAGTCTTGTCCTAAAGAATCGCACTTTACTGCGATTAAGTGCATTTTTCGATACTTAAAGGGGACGACTGACCTAGGATTAAGGTATCCTAGGGAGAGTGATTTTAAATTGATAAGTTACTCCGACGCTGATTTTGTCCGTTGCAAAGTTTAGCGAAAAAGTATAAGTGAGTCATGTCATTTGTTAGGACATGCATTGGTTTCTTGGTCAAGCAAGAAATAGAATTCGATAACCTTATCCACTACTGAGGCTGAGTATATGGCAGCTGGTAACTGTTGTGCTCAAATTTTTTATATTAAGCAACAGTTAAATAACTTTGGAATTTGCATGGAGGAGGTCCCGATTTTTTGTGATAATAAAAGTGCTATTTGTTTAAATAAGAATCGTATACAACACTCACGAACTAAGCACATAGAGATTAGACATTACTTTATTAGTGGTCACATTCAGAAAATGGACATTGTTATTGAGTATATTAATACCTCCTATGAGCTTGCTGATGTTTTTACCAAACCACTAGTGGAAAATCAGTTTGTGAATATCATTCGTGGTTTGGGTATAGCTAGGCATAATGATATTTGCCTAGAGTAGAGTTCTTTAGTGTTTCCCCCCTCCCTAATTTTTTTTAGACGACAAATAGGGAGAATTAGTGTTTTAATTGAATATTTTCAGAGTTTATTATATTTTGAAATTTGTGCTTTATTGAATATCTTTTGATTATCTTTATTGCTATGCTTTAATAAGTTAAAGATCCTGTTCTCGGATTTAGGAAGAGCGTGGTTACATTATTGTTTTGAAGAAAATATCAAAGTTAATTGTCTTCATAAAAAATGAGGAGATTGTTGATCTTAAGATTTTGATGAACAATTAAAGGTTGATGTTTTTAGTGGAACTAACGGTTTGATTAAATGTTTCAATTTATTAGTACCAAATGATAAAGATATGATGACAAAGATCATGAAGGATTAAGGGGTTAAAGAATTTGAAGAACCTAGGAAAAACAATTCAAGTTAAATTTCAACTCTTAATATTCCAATTAGGATCACACATGACACAAAAAGTTTTTTAAATAATTTTTATAAATATGTGTGTTTTTTATAGGATCCTAATTAGTTAAATTATTTGCTCTTATGTGTAATTGAAAAAGAAATATTAATAATTGATTAAAATTGAATTTAAGTATTTAGTGGAGCTAACCAAGAAATAAATCAGTTAAAGAGGCGAAAACGTCAATGAAAATGGATTAAAAACAAATTAAGAGAAGTGTTCCAGTATTAGTAAGTCGACAGGTAAGTTGACCGGAGCATAGAAGGAAAAGTCTATGTATCTCTCGGTCGACAGATAGGTCAACTTGTGTTTAAATATGAACTCTCTGTATCGATAAGTCGATAGAGTGGTAAACCTATGACCAGAAATGTAACTCTCTGAATCTCTAGGTCGACAGATAGGTCAACCAATGGGCTGTGGATTTTTGGCTTGACTACATCCTGAATCTAGCGGTCAACCGGTGGTTATTGGTAAGTCGACTTATGATACTGTTTCAGGATATTGTGAAATTCTGAATTTTATTCTAAAAGTAGTCGTTACTAGCCGTTTTATGGTTAAGATTCACGAGATATATTAGGGATTTAAAGTTATTTGAGATATGCAACATATATTATGATATCCCTATAGATTTGGTTCATTAAGTTTAAATATTTCTCAATTTGGTACATGTAATTCTTTCTATTCTATTTAATTATAATTGAGAAATATTTGGGAGACTTAATTGAGAAGTTTAAAAGTTATAATTAAGTGATTTGAATTAGGATGAAGTCTTAATGATATAAGGGATCTATAAGAGCAATTAAATGTCATAACAAGTGGGAACTAGCCAATAGAGAGCTTATTATCTTTCCATTTATATAGACCTGCATTTTTTATATTAGAGAGAGAAATCAAGATAAATATACTGAGTTTTTCTAAAAGAAATCATATTGAGAGAATTGTGAGAGCTTTTCTAAGAGTTAATCTTGAGAATTATTTATTGTGGATCATTGTTGCTACCAAATCTGAAGTGACATCGCTATAATTATTCTTTCGGTGGAATCTGAGTGAGATCTTTCCAAATTACTCTCTTTTTGGTATTTCTTGATTATATTTGGAATTTCATCTTTAAAAATTGTTTTCTGATTTTTTTATTAAAAAATATTTTTGAAACAATTTCTTGAATAAATCTGATTACGTGCTCAATTACGTGCTACCCATTTTTTTTTGTTTAAAATCAGATTTTTAATATCTCACTTTTCTATCACTAGTTTTAGAATATTAATTGAGTTCTAATTTATCTAGGGTGGTAGAAGCTCTAAGTGAGAAAAATCACTTATCAATTTGTAATTGGTGAGTTGAGTGACAGACTGAATACTATTAGGAGTATTTAATCTAAGGGTAGCTGGTTTCAGTCTCTTCCTGTAAAGAGATTGAGGTAGTAATGATTCCTGGATTGAATTGATTTGTGAGTAATTTTGTAACAGTTCAATCCTTATCGGGTAAAAGGACATTTGGAGTGTTTGTGAGGTTTTGATTCTTTAACCTTAGTTTTAAAAAGAATTAGGTTATTCTTGAGTTTGTAAAAAGTAGAGGTTATTTCTGAGCCTGTGAAAAGGAATTTGTAAATATTGATTTTGAGCCTGTGAAAAGAATCTTTGTGAGAGTTTGGTTTCTACCTTTAAAGGAATCTTGAGTTTAGTGGGTGCGACTCTCCGTGGGGCTCGGAAGACTAGATTAGCCAAGAGTAGTTTGGTGAACCAGTATAAATTTCTGGTGTGTTGCTATCTTTACATTATTTATTTGTGTTATTTGGTATGCACCTAATTGATTTTATATTTTTGCTGTGATATAAATATAATAATTAATTTAGGATTAAAATTAATTATTTAAATTTTTTGAAGTATTTTCTCTGATAATTTTTTATTTATCTAATTCACCTCCCTTTTTAGGTAGCTTACTGGGCCAACACGACCAATAGCGAGCGACGAGCACGACAAGTAGGGAGCACAAGGAGCACAACAACGAACAGCGAACACGACAACTAGCCGCTTTGGATTTTTTAGATCTAAAAATTCCAGATATAAAAATGTTAGATCTGGAATTTTCCAAATCTGAGAGAAAATAGAGATAGTGCACAACGAGCTAGTAATGTGGATAAATATATTTTTTATTTTTATTTTTAAATAAAAGTATTTTGAGAAATGTATTATTTAGTCCTTGAAAGATAGGAAAACTATAAAAATACCTCCAACAACTTTAGTTAAAGTTTCAATTCCCAATGATTTTTCATAAAGTAGTCTTTTTTCTTTAACCATTTTTTTTACTAATTTACATAAAATGTAATTCTTTAGATGTAACAAAATTTCACTCAATGTTTACTTATGTGTGAATGTTCACTCAATATTTGAGAATAATATTTCACTCCATGTTCATTCAATTTCATGTTCTCTCAATGTTTACTCAGTATTTTACTCAAATAATTCAAAACAAATAGTTCACTCAATATTTCATTCATTTAATCAAAATATACATTTCTGTGTGAATGTTCACTCAATATTTCAGAACAAATCAAAAACATTGAAAAAAATCACGTTATGAATATACACTTCTATGTGAATGTTCATTTAATATTTTTTAACAAATTAAAAAAAAAAAATGTTCACTCGATATTTTTGAACAAATAAAAAAATGTTCACTCAAAATGTTCAGAACAAATGTTCACTCATAATTTTTAGAATAAATGTTCACTTAATGTTCAAAATAAATGTTCATTCAAATTTTCAGAACAAATGTTCATTCAAAATTTCAAATTTGAAAATTTTAGATTAGAGATAAAGATACAAATAAAGAGAGAGCACGGCGAACTCGCAAGAAGGAGAACGACCAACGGCGAGCGACGAGCATGACGAGTAGAGAGCACAACAACGAACAACAAGCACGACGACTAGCTGCTTTGGATTTTTTCAGATCTAGAAATTCCAGATATAAAGACGTTAGATCTGGAATTTTCCAAATCTGAGAAAAAATAAAAATAGAAAGAGAGCACAATGAGCTAGTAATGTGATGCAGTGATTGGTGGTGGTGGTTGTTCATAGCAACGGTTGCGGTGAAAGCAGCTGCTAAGAGAGAGAGAGAACGAGAATGAGAGGTTCTGTATAAATCCACATGAGCCGGAGTAGAAATCATCAATTAATTTGTGGTTGACGACGGTGACGAGATTTCTCGTCAAATAGAAGTCCTTGACTCCGTAATATCGACCGGCGAGCTCAAGGTTGGGTAAGGAAGTGATGGAATCACATGTCATCTGGAATCGCAGAAGACCGAAAAAATGCCAGCCGGAGCCGAAAATTTTAGAAGAGAAGAAAGGGAAGTTGAATGGGCAGCGAAGAGAACAAACAACAATGGTGGCAACAGTAGTAGCCACTGTTTTGGCAATGGTAAATAGTTGCAGTGGTGGGACTTGCAGCTAAAGAAAAAAGAGATGAAGATGACAGCTGAAAATGAAGACGACTATTAGAGAGAGAATTTAGGGTTTTATATATTTATACAATAATATAACCGTTTATTCAATAATTTGGTTAATGATTAAAGAAGTATATACTAACTATGTTTTATAAAAAGGTTAAATTATAATATGATTGTTTAAAATATATATTTTTTTAAAAGTAAATTAAATAATAAAAAGTTTTATTTTTATCAAAATAACTTTTTCTCTTTTAAAAAATACCCAATTTCTCCCCCCTTCCCTTTCTCTTCATTCAGTCGGCCTCTACCTAAACAAACAAAAGTCGGTCGGGTTTATCCTTATCTGACCCTTCCAACCCCCAATTTCCACACGATTTTCACATAAACAAACTTTCTTCTTCACTCCACCATCCATCTGTAATTACGATGAACCCTATATAATTTCTCGACTTCCACAATCGTTATTATATTTTCTCTATCTAGAAGTCTCCAGGTGTCTTTCTCCTCTTTCTTTCTCTCTGCGTCTGTGTAAACCCTGGTTTTCTATTCAGTTCCCGTCAAAAGTGAAGCAGATCGTCTCTCGGTATTGGATCTACTGCAATGGCGTCTGGATCGTCCGGTCGAAACAATAATCCGGCTCCGAAAGGGTTCGATTTCGGATCCGATGACGTTCTTTTTTCGTACGAAGATTACGGCAATCAGGAGAGTTCTAACGGAAGCCACTCGGATCCTGTGATCGGAACCAATTCGTCCAAGGTTTTGTAATTATTACTACTTAGGAGCTATTCTAATTTTTTTCCTGTTTCATCAAGTGGTTTTCTTTGATTATTTGTTAGGGTTTTGGAATTTCTTTTTTAGTTTTATTTTCCTTTTTTGATGACTTTCATCTCTGAAGTTTAATACTTGGTTGACTTGGGAGATCGTTATTTTTCCCTAAATTAGCAGCCGTTAGTGGCTTATGTGCTGAATTTATTGCTCTATCTTAAGATTTTACGGACGGAATTGATCTTAAGGTATTGAAGTTGATTTTTTTTTCTTAATCATGAAATTGAGTGAAAATAAATCCTGCTTTATGTTTCTTCTAAAATTGCGGGTGCTTTGTAACTGCAATTGCTATAGCTTATAACTTGGGCTTCATGTTGGTTTTGAGCGTTTTCTTTTATGTCATTCCATGTATCTATTATCAGTGTTCAATCTCCACCCCTAGCTGCTCCCTCCCCCCGGTTCTGCCTCTGGTTGTGTATCATTGGTGGTTCCTCCGGTTTGGGTCGAAATGAAGCTGAAGGGTACTGATGATGCCGGAGAACCTCCCACCCCTGCCCGTGGTTGAGTTATTTGTTTTGGGCAGGTGAAGTTTCATCCTGTTTGAACAGTTCTTTTGAACTACATCTTGGCAAGTGTCAATGTTTTTTGGAAAAATATAGAAGTTGGCCTCTTTCAAGCTGTACTTAAGACAATCCAATAATTTTTGTGATGTTTAAAGGAGATAGGAATAGTATGTTGATTGCTTCTTTTTGAACAAGAAAACCTGTTGGTATATTTTGACTGAAGCAAAGAAGCAGGACTATTATGCGCGTACATTTTGTTAATGCATCTGATTCTTGTTTCTTGTATTATATTCTTAAAGTTGAATGAATACTGAAAATTCCTTTCTTGAGCACAATGATGGTCTCTTACCTTGTTTGCACAAGCTAGCTAGCAGCATGAATGATTGGCGCTCGTCCCGTATTCATTACTAAGTTTCATGGTTGATCTCAAACTTTCACCTTGTTCAGCCTGCAGGAGACACAGGTAGAGTTGTGCCTGAACTGTAATTTCCTTAAGACCACGAAATGGTAATTAATCATTTTCCACCGACGGAGAAGATCTAGAATGAATGGGATAACTAATCCTTTCCATAAATGAGAAACAGATAAGTATCATCTTGGGACAATAAATAGTTGTCAAAAACGCGCTTAGAGTCTAGGGGCACAAAGAGAGTTTGAAGATTGGCACACCTGAAGCTTTTAATCAAGTTTTGTTCTGCCCTTTTTACTTAATGAGTTGATTTAAAGTCTTTTAGTGGAAGGAGGGTGTGTTGGATTAAACCCGAGGCATGACAAGTTATCACAAAAGAAACGCTAAGCCTTTGGTTCGTCTTACAATTACGGAAAATTTGAATGCATCCTTTCTATTGCAAAGGCCTAACACGATTGATCTGAATATCAGGTTTTGATCTCTTGTTTTCTTTTTTGAGGTCCTGCATAACGTTCTCTTGAAATCTTCCGACTCTTTTAAAGACTTCCTGATAATTTGGGATATTAGACCATTATTAGTAATATCTCATAAGACTTTACAATAATGTATTGTAACGATTCATGCAATATGGTCCAGTTTAGATAGTAATATCACTTTTGTTGCTAGGTAATAATATGATTGGATCATTATAAATATACAAGGAAATCTATATTTTGCATGCCCTGTATATTATATGCGCAATTTCATTCTGGCATGTTCCATATCTTGTGCCTTAAATGACTAGATAATGATCTTTGTGGAATTTCAGTTCATGCACAGCTTATCTGGTGCCTTAAATGACTAAATTTCGATAGTTGTGGAAAGCATATTGTTGGAATTGCGTCAAAGTGAGATTTGATATAAAGTTGGAGTTGCATCAAAGTGAGATTTGATTTTAAATACTTCTTTCTAAAAGGAAATAGTTGTTTAACCCATTTACTGTGATTAGTATGGATACAAGTTGCTGCACGGACTCCATTTTTCTGATATGCATGTTTTTGTTTATTTTTAATTAAGTCAGATCCGAGCTAGAGAGTATCACGAGTTCCTGTATTTCAATTCGATACGGTTATTATGTACAAGTTTTCTTAGGAGTTTTATGGTTATTACTTACAGTAGTAGTCAATTCATTTTTTCCTTTCTTTTCTTTTAATTTAATTGCACATTAATGTCTTGATCTCTTAAGCAGGAATTCCATAAAAGTAGAATGACAAGATCATCGATGTTTCCGGCATCTTCTTATAGTCCGCCAGAAGGATCTTTTAACCAAGATGTGATCTCCACTGTGGAGACAACCATGAAGAAATATGCTGATAATCTCATGCGTTTCCTTGAGGGAATTAGTTCACGTCTGTCTCAGTTGGAATTGTATTGCTACAATCTTGACAAATCTATTGGAGAAATGCGTTCAGATTTGGTTCGTGACCATGGAGAAGCTGATTCAAAACTCAAATCTCTTGAGAAGCATCTCCAAGAGGTGAGCTGGTGGTGCCTTAAAATGGGCCTTGCATAACTTTTTGACGGTGTTAAATTAAACAGCATTGTGATGTATTTTTCTTTTGTTGAATTTTTGTGTCGAAAATGTCTTCTGGTAGGTAAAGCTGCCTCCCGTCGTTATAGACTTAGATTACAGCTTGAGCAGGTATTAATGTACTGGTTGTTTACGATGCCCATTGCAGGTCCATAGGTCAGTACAAATCCTAAGAGACAAGCAAGAACTTGCTGAAACCCAGAAAGAACTTGCCAAGCTTCAGCTTGCCCAGAAAGAATCCTCTTCTGCAAACAACTCTCAACCCAACCACGAGGAAAGATCAACACCAACTTCTTCCGATTCGCATATAACAGACGGCACAATGGAAATCCACGGCCAGCAGCTAGCTCTTGCCCTTCCCCATCAGGTAGCACCACCACCACCACCACCACCACCAAGGGTGGTAGAGCAGCACCACCCTGTTGTCCAACCACCACCAATGCCACCTCAAACTGCCTCCCAACCACCAGCATACTATTTACCTGCTCAACCACAGTTGCCAAGTCCTCCATTCCCAACCCAGCAATCTCAGGGCCAATACCCGCCATCCGACTCCCCATACCGACCTCCTCAAACGCAGCCTCAAGTCAACCAGACTCAACAAGTTCAACCATTACCCCAGTATCAGCAGCAGTGGCCCCCACAGTTACAGATCCAGTCATCACAACAGCCATCCATGCCGACCCAGATTAGACCCCCGCCTGCCTCAGCTTATCCTCCGTACCTCCCCAGTCAACAAGCAACTCCTCCACCCGAAACACTCCCCAACAGTATGCCTATGCAAGTACCATACGGATATGGTGGGCCCGGTGGTGTAGTTCAGCAGCAGACACCACCTCAGCATCCCAAACCCTCTTTCGGAACACAGTCGGGAGATGGGTATGTAGCCAGTAGGCCCCTCCCCACTCTCAGCCCACAAAACCCATATTTAATGTACGAAAACGAAGGAGGTAGGACCCATCACCCACCCCAACAGCAGCCTCATTTCCAACAACAGGGAGGTTATCAACTTCCGCCGCCACCCACGGGTGGTAATCTCATGGCTCGGCCTTCCCAATTCATGCGGAGTCATCCCTACAATGAGCTGGTTGAGAAATTGGTAGGCATGGGGTACAGGGGCGATCACGTGATGAGTGTGATCCAGAGGCTGGAGGAGAGTGGGCAGGCCGTTGATTTCAACACTGTGCTTGATAGGCTGAACGGACATTCCTCTGGAGGTTCTTTGCAGAGAGGATGGTCTGGGTAAGCAAAAAAAAAAAAAAAAAGAAACGCTACTATTTTTTTTTTCAAAAGTCAGCGAGAATTACGTGGTGTTTTTTAAAGTTCACGTTCCGTAGAATAAAGATGGATTATTGATATATATGTATCTGATTAAGACATACCGATTGTATATTTGCCGTCTCTTTTTATATGATACCGTCGAAACGACTGGCTGCATGTTTTCTCTTATGTTGGCATTTGTACATACGTTTTCTGCTTGTACAACCTATCCTTTTATATTTTGTTGATCCAATATTCATAGAGAGGCTTTTGTTTTTTGATTTAAAGCATGAATGTTTGGTTTGGTTTAGTGGTTCGTTCAGGTTTATTATTGTATTATGATCATGATTCTAGCAGCTTTATTATGCACTTGCTGTTTGAGACTCTTAAATGGTCTCCGAATGGATGCCAAATCGAATTGCTGGGATATCGAAGTATTCCTCTAGGTAGCATATACCGAAGACATTACTTTATTGTTCATTATTTTTGGGAAAATTGCAATTTTGATCCTCAATGTTAGGATGGGGTTCCAAGGGGTTGTTTGGTTTGATTTTGGAAAAATATTTTCAAAAAATTTGATAAATAGTAAAACATTTGGTCTTGAAGTTGGACCAAATAACATAATTGTCATGTAATGTCACTTAAGATCTCAGTTATTTCAAGGGTAATTTGTCACTTTAGATCTCAGTATATTTTTTAGGATCAACGGGTCTAAAATAATCCCGGGAGGACCCGTTGTGGTTGTTGTGGTAGAGGTTAAGGTATCGACGGTTGTTGCGGTAGAGGATTATTACCACCGTCGGCCATTTCCTGAGTTTGGTCTCTCATTTCTCTCCTTAATCTTCTAAGTGTGCGTTCAACTTCTGGATCAAGAGAATTCGTTCCAAGCTTCGAGCTCTTCGCATGTACCTTGCCAACCACAAAGTAGAACGAACAAAATTAAAACAAAAAGAATGCCTAAATTAAAATCACGTCACTTGGTTGCAACATTAGCTGAAATTTCTAAATTATTCAATCCCCGGCAACGATGTCAAAACTTTGTTGCGATATTTATGCGTTAGGTGTACTCACAGGTGCACGAGGTTAAACAAATCATAAAGTGAGTGAATGAGTATTATTCCCTCGAGGATTGGTAAAAAGAAATCAACTAAGCACCACAATTAAAATGACCTAATTTTATCTAGCGAAAGAGATTAAAGTGATGAGAATTAAACTAACAACTAAATTAATGATTGACAAAGAAATTAAATAGCTAATGGAAGAGTGGATTGAAGGGAATTCAATGGAATAGGAACTCTAGGGGGGGTTTGACATCACTTTGCTAAACTATGCTAATCCAATTCAAGCTTGTTAATTAAATTCATGCGCAACCATTAACCATATGTATCTAAAATAACATCACTTCCTCTCTCCAATGCCGACTAAGGTAATTTGTATAATTACTTGAATTAATATCTCTATTCAATTCAACTAATTATCTGATCATTTAGTCTTGCCCATCTAATGGCTATCCAAACTATACTAGCCTCTCGAACTAATATATTAAGGGTTGTGTTTCTCCGTCTCAATATGCAGAATTACTTCTCTCGAGTGCCTAATCCCACATATTTATGATATCCAATTCATCTTGTGAATAAGACCTAGAAAAAAGTTAAAAATTATTAATTCATTTAATATATTAAAAATTTTGTGTTATAATATACTTTTTAAAATAGTAACCCAAAACTTGTAATCTAATGGTTATTTAATGGGAAGTCTAATGTTCAAAATTTCTTTAAAATAGTAATTTTAGTTCGAAGAGTATATTTTGTTATTCATAGAATAACTCTTCAAGGGATAAAATAATGGGAAAATTATCGGTTGAACTCACAATTAGCCTTAATCTACCAATAAACCCCGCTCCTTTATTACCGAATAGATCAATCCCGCGTTGGTTTTACTGTGCACCGATCAGTCCTAAATTTTTCAGCCGTATATTTTTTGGTGATCGATTTGCCACTCCATTATACACGCAACGAGATTCCATTCTTGAATCGGTGTTTTAGTTGCGGAAACATACTATAAATATCAAATCATGCAGAATTTTCCTAATATGCATTGCATTTCGAATTTCAAAATTAAGAAATCGGCGTGGACACAACGATAACGATCGAATCAGAGCAGCTATGGAAAGACAATTGATGTATCATTCTAAGCCGAGTAACATCAGGTAACACCTATTCTCATTTGATTTGTGCCAATCGTAGTGATTTTACAGACATCTTGATATCATAGTTAGGGTTTCGATAGTAACGTGTATAAAGATCTCATTTTTTCGTTGATGAAGTGTTTTGTTATCGAACATATGTATACGAAAATGCTTTTACAAATGGATGATACAGTGTTTTTCGGTGCAAATCGACATATATAGTAGTTTTTTTGGATGATTCTGGTTGATTCACACAGTTCACAATGTGGAATGTAACATACACACACAACATATGCGAAATGGAATGCAGTATATAACGCACATAACGTTGCATTTATAGCGTGTTACATTGATAGGGTGTGTTACATTTAACAAGGAAAAGGGAGCATGTTACATGTAACATCAACATAATAGTGTGTTATGTTTGATATTACATGTAACATTATTAGGAAAATGGGGCGTGTTACATGTAACATCTACATAACGATATGTTATGTTTGATGTTACATGTAACATATTTGTTTTTAGGGTGGGGGGGGGGGGGGGGGGGGGGGGGGGAACAAAAAAACATGTTCTGATGGTTATTGGTATGTCAGCAGGGATCATTTTTTTATTGCATGCATGTGCAAGTATGAGGGGGTGACCATCGTTTTGAGGATTGCCAACAATAAGAACATTAGCGATTTGTGTAATAAGATCATAAGCAAATGACCAGAATTAGCTAAGTCAAAATTTGACTTGTCATACGCATTGCATGGTCATCCTAACTACATGATTGCTGACCAAAGCGACTTTGAGGAGATGATGTTGCTAATAGCACATATGAAGATTGAGTTGTTGGATATATGCCTCCAGAAAAGATTGAATGATTCTAGTGGATCCAATGGTGCATCAACAAGTGCTACTGTCCCGTTAAACAGTGGTGGGGACAGCGAAAATGAACTTGACCATCATGTGACATTTTTTTTATAGTACATTGTTTGTGTTTATTTTTGCATTTTTTTTTTAGAATTATGCAAATGAATGTAACATTATGTGAGTGTTTAATTAAAAAAATTTTAGGTTATTAACGAATGCAGGGAGATGATGTCTTTGGAACAAGCAAAGGTTGCAAGTGATTTAAAAGAAATTGGTCAATATTTGCCAAATCGGTCATATTTCATAAATAGTTGTTGCTGGGTAATAAAACTGTTACATTTTTTTACATTTTTAAGGTGTTTTTTATGTTTTTGTTTGATTGCGTGCACACATTGTGTGTTATTAATCTTTTGAATGTTTACAATATATACAGATGTGGATTACACAAGGGGACAAAAAAGTATTGACTGACATACGAAATCCAAAAATTATAGAAGCATTTTCCAACAACTATAGATATGTGCATTTCCCAACAAATACTGTAGGAATGACATCATTAACGGGACACTAGTCACTGCTCATTTGTGATAAGCAACAACAGAAGTGGACACACCACAATTCAATCAACCTCTGATGTCCCGGAGATGTGGATAGATTTTACAAGAACGCAAAAAGACTTGTGAGTTTCAATACATAGTTTTGAAGCTTGTCAGTGCAATGTTGAATGAATAATCCTCACCATTTTTCCATGTTCAAATATAGGTTCATTATGTTGATGCATTATTGTCAGAGGAAGCTAGCGGATATTAGTTGTTGGGTGCTGAAATTCCAAACTCCGAGAATGTCCCAGATCAGGGATCATCTCTGTAAGATCACTTCATTAATTGCCTATTAATTATGATTATCCAAACAGAACTAATTTTTGTTGAATTCTCTTAACATATTATATTTCACAATGTTGATTGTGGTGTTGCTATAATTCATGTCATAAAGAGTTCAATAGTGTACAAATCAACGTTAATTATGGCATTGAAGGTTTTCGAAGAGAAAGAGGAGCACTCGTGCATGAATTCCTCAATGATCCACCCAGATCTTGGACATTGGATGACTTCGAAGCAAGTAAAACTAACGAAACACATCATGTTGAAGATGTTGAACAACATCGCACCTAACTGGTCCCCCCATCTCCCCAAAAAACACAGAACAACTGTAAAATCAAAGTTTGATATGTGTGGTTGAACAATTTCCTTTTTAATCTGCCTTTTTTTGGTTTAAACATCATACGTAGCTAAATATTCATTTTCCTTTTTTTTTTTTTTTGAAAGGTATACTTGGTAGGTTCTTTTTACAGTGTGTGTAAAATGTAACACAAACGTTTTTGGATGTACACACCATTATTTTGCTGGTTTGATATTTTTTTTTTGTAAGATTTGATTGCGTCTAAGAAACTGAAAAAAAAAAAAAAAAACCTAATAATTCAAAGACTAAACGATTGAAATGTTACATGTAACATTTCCACTTATACATACATTCTCATGTTTTTTCAAAAATGATGTTACATGTAACATTAGCTTTGACCCACACTATGGATGTAATCATTGTCACATGGATACACATACTCAATTTTTTTCAAAATGATGTTACATGTAACATTTTATCTTGCCCACACCCTGGATGTTTATATTACATGTAACATTTCACATGGACACACAAACTCAATTTTCTTTTCAAAAGGATGTTACATGTAACATTATATTTTGACCCACACCCTGCACGTAATCATCGTCACATGGACACACATACTCAATAATGTTACATGGATGTTACATGTAATATTATCTTTCCCCACACCCTGGATATTTTATGCAACATGTGAATAGATGTTACATATAACATTTTAATGTTACATGTAACATGGATGTTATGAATTTCACCCTTATCCCTTTGAATGTTACATGTAACATGAATGTAACATGGATGTTATGATTTTCATGCTTATCCCTTTGAATGTTACATGTAACATTAGTTACATCAAGTTAAATATCTCCAAAAAATATGATTAACATCTCATTTGGAAGAGAATCAAATGCAAATAATTGTTTTGCATTTTTTTCTATTTTTTCATATGGAAATCTGAGATAAAAATCATACAGAGTGTGCATATGGATATTGGAATCGTTTACCAAACTTAGATCCACAAAACAGGAAGGCGAAGATCTTATTCAGTGTGAGGCGCATCACACAAGGGTATTTTTGTCACATAAATGGTAAAAGGATCAGTCGGTGCAAGAAAATGTGATAGGGTTTAAACGGTAGTTTCGGCCGCAATATGGGACCGTTCGGTCTGCGCCCCTAAAATAATATTATTTTATTACTTAAAATTTGTGTATTTAAATACATATGAGAAATTTATTATTTAGTCCTACAAATATATATATATATATATATATATATATATATATATATATATATATATATATATATATAATCTATTTAAAAGACGCTCAACTATTATAATTTAGTTTGTGGTCCCAAAGATAGTTTAGAAAATAGTTCCTAAATTTTGACCATTATGTTTCCTTGAATTTATATTTCCTGTCATTCTAACATATACAATCGTCGAACAAGTAACAAATGTGAGCATTCACACTAATACAAAAATAGTGTTGTGAATGTTCACATTTACAATATTTATTAAATTTGGTATTTTAAAATTGTTGTTTCAAATTGGTGTGGATATTTACATTAGCATAAATAGTATTGTGAATGTTCGCATTGCTAATATTTACATTCAATCAACATTCACAACAATTTGATATCGTTGACAACATTTCAATGTTGTGAATGTTCACAATACAACGAAAACAGGAACTCGCAAATGCATTAATTTAAGGCATTTTTAATATGGGCCCCAAGGCCCAACTACATATTATTGTTATCCCCAAATAACACTATACATTTACCCTAAACCCCATTTTGCAGTCGTGATTGTCACTGTGGGAGAGAGAGTACATGATGAGAGCTGAGTTTAGAAGGTAATTTGCATGAGAAATCTTCAGTCGAATTTTGGAAACTACCATTTGAAGATGCCTATATAACCATTCGACAGCAACAATCCCAACACACTTATACCCAGAAGCAACCCCGTCGCGGCTTGGCGTTGGTGCAATCTTTGTCGCCGTAAAAACGTCGCTTACCATCACCAGTGCCATCGCCATTCATTCCCAGCCGCTGTCGCCATTTCTTCTAAGTGATCGATTGTTCCTATCTGGTAAGTTTCATTTCACGCAATCTATTTCCATTTTAAGGAATAGGGTTTCGCGACCAATGTGTTGTAACAATCATCGCTTGAATCAGTGTGCTTCAATTTGTTTTGGATTAACAGGCTGTTACATTCCGTTATTGTTGGATTATTGATGAAATCGTTACTGTGATATGAAGATCGATGTTTAGTTAATGTGTAGCAAAAATCGATGTTTGATTTATTGAGATTTTTAATGTATATCAATAATCGTTACTTTTCGTTACATTTCGTTTTGAAAAATCTGTCTTAGATTCACATTTGTTTTCGATTCACATATTATCACATCCTGTTACTTTATAGCTGTATAGTAAATATTAAAGAAATTATAAGTGTATAGTAAATATTCAACTTTTCCATGCTGATTTTCAATATTCTTCTTATTTTCTTGTTGATGTTATACTTATTGAGTTTTTTTATGTGTAGCAAAAATTAACAATCAAAGTTTCGTTTTGGATTAACTTGCTCTTAGTTTTCATTATTGATGTCACGTTGTTGATCAAATCGTTACCGTGATGCAAGAATCGATGGTTAGTTAATGTGTAGTAAAAATCGAAGTTGAATCCATAGTTTGAATTTACAGATTCTTGTTGAGAATCGTTACTTTTCATTACTTTCCGTTATTGAAAATCAACTCGTAATCCCGTTTGTTGTGAAAAAAAAAAAAGATGTTGTTACTTTCTATTATTGATGTGGGGTTAATGATCAAAATCGTTGCGGTGATGCAAAAATCAGTGTTTAGTTAAATGAGTGGTAAAAATCGATATTTGATGTATTAGAGTTTTACTATGTAGCAATAATGGTTACTTTTCATTACATTTTGGTTTGAAAATTTGTCTTAAATTCACATCTGTTTGGATTAACATATACACATCATCTTGTTACTTATATAACTGTACAACAAACGTTAAAGAAATTATAATTGTTCAGTAAATATTCGACTTTTCATAGTTTATATATGAAAGATGTTGTTGGCCCAGTGAGCTACCCAAGAGAGGGGGGTGAATTGGGTAGTACTAAAAATTAATCCAAATAATAACACTTCAAAAATCAAACAATTAATTTTATCCTAAAATTAATTATTATCTTTATAACAGCGGATAAGTATAATAAGCTCTAGATGCACACTCAAACAACACAAGATAAAATAAAGGAAATAAGCAATGCAGTACACACTGATATATCCTAGTTCACCAAGCTACTCTTGGCTAATCCAGTCCTCCGAGCCCCACGGAGATTCGCACCCACTAAACTCAAGATTCCTTTATAGGTAGGAATCAAACCTTCATAATGATTCTTTTCACAGACTCAGAATCAACCTTTACAAATTTCTTTTTTTAGGCTCAGAAATAACCTCTACTTTTACAAGCTCAAGAATAACCTAATTCTTTTTAAGGAAATTCTCTCAAAGGTCCTATCCCATAAAAACACCACTTTGTGGGGCCCTGTAACAGTAATTTTTTTACACATGAGATGGGACCTAGAAAGTGGTTTTTGAAAACTTGGAACCTCTCAAAAAGTTTCCCTTCTTTTTATACCTGAGGCTCAAGAATCAAAAGCTCACAAAAACACTACAACTATCATTTTCCCAGGTAAGGATGGAACCTTTACAAAATGTCTCACAATTAATTCTATAAAGGAAGAATTAACACCTCAATCTCTTTACTGGAAGAGATATAAACCAAGTTACCCCTGATTAGACACTCCCGATAGTATCTAATCCGCACACAACTCACCAATTACAAAAATTGATAAGTTATTCCCACTCGGAGCATCTACCACCTCAAATTAATTAATACTCAATTAATGTCCCGATACTAGTCATAGAAATAAAGTGAAGAAACAAAATCTGATTATAATAAAGAATGCAGGTAGCATAATTAAGCACATAATCATATTAACACACAAATCGTTTTAAAATATTTTTATGCTTTTAAAGTTCAAAAACGATTTCTCAAAAAGATAAATTCACCAAGCAAGTAATAATAATCAAATATTAAATTAAAGAATAAACTTGGAATCATCTCACTAGGAAAACACCAATGGATTGCAAAACAGATCGCAAGACAGCTCAGATTAATGACGCCGAATAAATTAGCGCTTTAACTCAAGAACTTTAACTCCAGAATAATCTCATAATATTTTTCAGTATAATATCAAAATGATAACTCTTAGAAAAGCTTAGGAACTGAATAGTTCTTAATATTATGTCTCAATTATATGAAATCCGCATGTCTCTTTTAATAGCCCTCAAATTAGACCTCCAACGGCTAGTTTTCAAATGTTATGTTAATAAATGACACATATGGACTTCATATATCATATAGTTTTATAATGGCTATATTTAACCAACAATATAACTTCTAAAGCTCTCAATTTAGTCCCCAAAATAATTTGATCTTAATCAATGAAAGTATAGAAAGAATTATATTTAAATATATGGACTAAATCTTAAGATCAATATAAAGTCCCTTAAATCTCTCCCATATTTTAGGCCCAAAATATTCTCCACGAAAATAACGATATTTAAATTCAAAATTCGCAGGTTTAAATATAGGAATATCAAATATATCTTATAATAATTACTTTTCAAATATTATATCATTAAATGACACCCCAAGACCCCATACATCATATATAATCAAAATAGATTTTTTTCATTTAAAAATATTCTTGGAAAATCTCATTTTGGTCCTTAAACATTTTTAAATCAAAATTCATCAAGATAGAAAGTATTAAAACACTTTAATTAAATACACCAAATTAATAGGCATAATAAAATATATACATCATATCTCAATTAAATATAGATCCCTAGAATATCTCAATCAAGTAAGCCAAAAACGACTAGTTAACGATTAGTTTTGGATCAAATCCCAAAATTCCACAAAATCTAAAACAGACATGTCAGTCAACTGACCAAGGTACGTTTGTCGACCGCTCGATTCAGGATACTAGCCAAGCCAAAGATTCTATGCTCATTGGTCGACCTATCTGTCGACTTAGAGATTTAGAGAGTTCCATTTTTTTTTCACAGGTTGATTGCCCTGTCAGCTTATAGATCCAGAGAATTCATATTCAATCACAAGTCGACCTACCTATCGACCGAGAGATACAGAGAGTTTTCCTTCTTTGTTCCGATCGACTTACCTGTCGACTTATGGATGCTGGATTACTTTTCTAAACTCGTTTTTAATTCATTCTCATTGACGTTTTTGCCCCTTTAACTGATTTCTTTTCTCAATTAGCTCCACTAAATTCTTAAATTCAATTTTAATTAATTATCAATATTTCTTTTTCAATTACACATAGGAGCAGATAATTGCACTAATTAGGATCCTATCAAAACACACATAAATTTAAAAACTTTTTGTGTCGTGTGTGTTCCTAATCGGGATACATTAAGAATAAAAATTAACCTGAGTTGTTTTCCTTAGATTCTTCAAAATCTTAGGTCTCTTAATGTCCATCGTCTTTGTCAGTCTCTTTTGCATACATTCATTACTTGTCATCATATCTTCGTCATTGGAACTAATAAATTGAAACACTTAATCAAACTGTTAGTTCCACAAAAAATATCAACATTTAATTGTTCATCAAAATCTTAAGATCAACAGGTGTTATTCCACCTATTGCCATATTGTTTTTGGTTAGAACTTCTAATAGCGTCGCCACAAAGAAGGCAAGCAAAGACCTCTTTCACCTCAAAAGAAAATAAAAAAATAAATGTGCTATGGTATATCAGCACTCTACCCATACAGTGTGATATTTAGTGAACTCTCTCCACTTACTTACTGAGGTCACCATTCCATTCATCCAAAGTGGCTAGATATTTAGTTAGATTTTAACACAATTCTCGTTTTTTTCTTATTTTATACTTGCGCAAGCAACCCAATAACCATTATGTTATGGAGATCTTCTAGAAGATCTTGGGATAAAATAAGGCCCTCACTGCTTAGTTAATCTCATTGAAGAATAATTTTTTGTCATTTACTATACTTTAAGTGCTTAAACTTGAGTGGATGTCTATTCAATGAAATTCTTGTATCATATTCTTATCCTTAACTTTATACTGATGAGTGTGAAAAAGCATTTTTTGTATGCAAAAGCCAAAAAAAATTTAGCCATATTTTGATTAAACTTTGCTTTGGAAAAGTATGTGCCTCCACGAAGAGAAATGACCTCCAGCATTAGCTAGTAAGAACGTGCATTATTAGAATGGTAAGGTGTGCCTTGAATTCATTCAGTATTTTCAAGATGTAATTGTACAGTAAGTATTCGACTTTTCATGTTGATTTTCAATTTTCTTCCTCTTTTCTTGTTGATGTTATATTTATTGAGAATTTTTATATTTATTGAATTATTTACTGTCTAGTAAAAAACCATACCTAACGTCTTGTTTTGAATTATCCTATTCTTCCTCTACATTGGTAATGTTTAGAAGTTGAAATTTTGTACGACACTGTAATTGTTACTCAAGTAATGGCGGGTGGATCCGACAACGATCCAGTCTCACATAAGCAACCAAGAGGTAAACAGTATAGATGTAATCTACTTAGCTTGTGTGATTTAATAGGGAAAAACCGAAGGAAGTTTCGTCCTACCCATATTGAGGTTATGTTATCCACTCTGCTTTGGCCTTTCTTTAAGGCAATTGTGGACTAAAATCTTGTGATCCATCAATGCACTAAAAGTGACTAGGACATATTGACACTGCTCAAGTATTATAGCCGGTAAAATTTGTACTTATCATCTCAATATAATTCCGTTGCAGTGATATTTACTAGTTAACTATAATTTTCTGAACATTATTTTATTGTATTTTTGCAAATGTGTTTTTTGCAGAAGTAGGAAAGCATTTGTGTTTGACGGCAAGTGTATATCTCTGAGTTCGATGGATATATCGTTATTCTTTGAGATACAAAATGGGACCAAAGCAGTTGAACAAACTTATGCAAAGACGATTGTGACTCTATTTGTTGAACGACATTTTGCTAAAGTGGAGCAAGTCTCAACAAGAGTGATATTATAGACAATCGACATGATTATTGATCGGATCGATCATGACGACATTAAGGACATCGTAAGGTTGATATGTTTGTACGGTTTTGTGACTTTCTTTTTTGCAACTATCGGTACAAATATCGGATGGTCTTTTGTGCAAATGGTAGAAGACTTGCGTGTAATGTCTGAATACGCATGGGCTGATGCCATTGCGAAGGAGGTAAATAATTCTATCCTTAATAACATCGACAAACCGTATGCGATTCGTGGCTGCATCATCGCTATATTGGTAAGTTGTTTATAGTTGCAGTAACAAATGTTATATATATTCTTGTTTGTTGATGTAATAATTTTTCTTATTTCTATATGTTACTCTTAGTATATGTTTTGAGAGAGTTCAACCTTGTTAGAACTAGACTATAATCACCAAGGTGTGCCGGTTGGGGGGGAGGAGATGTTATTTGGATCAGCATTCCACGTTTCACCTGGTGGAACTTATCTTCTCTAAAGAACGTACTGCATGGGGTGAATGAATTGAGTGAAGATCAGGTTAGTGCCTATTTGTATCTTTGAAATATTATCTGTATGTCGCAAAAGGGATTGTTGCATCATTTATAAGATAGTTACTGCACAATAATAGTTAGATGTTTGTTGTATCATTTATAAGAATGTTACTGCACCACAATAGTTACTAGTTTGTTGTATCATTTATACGAATGTTACTGCACAGTAATAGTTAAGTGCAATTATCATTTAATACATTTTTTGAAAATTTTAATGTGCGTCAATAATTGTCTACTACTTGTTGATACATATGTAGTCGTGCGGTAACATTCGCTTCGTGTTATTTTATTGTTTATTGTATATCTAAATTGCTATTAATTTTTTGGTGAAAACGTTTATCTTTTAACGTTTCTTGATTGTTCCTATATATTAAGTTGCATGTTCTAATGTTTTTAGATAATCTCCAATGATCTGGTGTCATCAGCTATGAAAGAGATTTATGTATTCGGGGCCCAAACTACAGTAGCAGCTGACGTATCTCCCCCAGTCAAGAACCCCTGAGCGATATCACCGAAATCAGAAAACAATTGGAAGATGCGTTGAATTAGAATAGTGAGTTGGTTGTTGAGAACATGCATCTTTGATCTGAGCTGAAATCTTGCGACGAGTTGATATTATCGTTGATAACACAGTTGGATGATTTGGCGGAACGGACCACCATCAGTGATGCGGAACAATTGCACGGCGAAAAATCCTTTATCGAATTAGTTTCATCTCCAAATATTAAAGGTCCTGAACATACCGAACTACAAACATTTATGGTGAGGGAGATCAAATGGCAAAGAATGAAACCCGCACGAAAGTCAGATTACGTGTACGAGGGGGTTAAAAAGCGAAACAAAAAGGGGCGTGATCAGGTAGTGGTTGATATGGACGAGATCCTGTTAATACATCGAATGAATAGAAAGAAACCCAAAAAACTCCCAAACAAAAACATATGCGCAGTGGCCAAATTACTAGACGATGGTGATTGGGATAAACTAAACTCCATACATGAAACACATGATGATGCGTATGTATTCCTTATATTTACTTTGAATCATTTTGTACTTTTTTCTTTGGTTCATTATGCAGTATTCGATTTTATGTTTCTCTCTCTAGTGACCTAGCATGGATTGGATTGGACGACTTCTTTGGCATCCGTTTCAGTGACATAATCGATCTCTTCAACAAAAGACAATTATCTAGTTGGATAAGAAGATATACCATATGTCGTATATTTTAGTGAATATATAAACTTGATTTTTTTTTGCCTCATTTTTTGTAGGTGATAGATATGTTTGCCGAGATAATATATCATCGTCAAATTGAAATGTTTAATGGCAACTCAAATGTTGATGCTCCACACAGGGTGTTTGTTATGCCTAGTCTTTCTTGGGTAACTTCCTCTGCCACGCTGTTTGATCTTTTAATATTTTAGTGTATTTATCTAACTAGTCTTTGAGTGCATATTAAATCTTGTATTGTTTTTGATTATAAACTTATGTTAAAGAGAATAAAGAGGCAATCATTCAGGAACAAATGGACAATCAATTCTATAAAGGTCTTGCTAGGAAATATGAGACAATAATGTTCCCGATAAACACGCCAGGGAGGAAATCTAAACCGTCGCACTGGACATTACTTGCCTTCGAGATGGAAAATAGGACATTAAATCACTACAACTCACTATGCAGTCCTAATTCACATGATCCGCATTTCTAGAACGCCAAGCTTATAGTAAGATTTTAGATATTTTGCGCATTAATTGATTATGAGTTGTTATTAATAAATCTTCATGCCTAATGCACAATCTTATTCAGTTGCTTTACAATTATAAATTGCCTGGTTATTGTGTCACTATATTATGGCTATATAACAACATTCGTATTCGTATCCCTATTTTACTATGTTACTATTTTTTTGTTACTACACAACAATATTTACTGTCATCCCCGTCCCCTTACTTTATTTGGGGTTGTTGTATAATTATTATTACCTAGTTACTATGTTTGCAAAATTTATTGCTGCACAACAATATTCGCATCGGGTATCCCCCATTTGCCCCATGTGTTACTGTTTTGTATGTTAATGTACAGTGTCATGCATCCTACTATGTTATATTGTTTAGTGTTATTATTTGTTTAGTATTAACTATTGATAAGTGGTTTGCAAAATATAGGCAGATTATATTACCAACTATTTCGCTCGGACTGCAACTGATTCAAGCGCTTCGACTCAAGAAAGATCGATAATTTTAGAGCCTATTTTTTACATACCTCAACAAAAGAGGGACCGGTGAGTGAGGATTTTGATTTGTATTAATTTTGTGAGTATATGCACCATCATATTATAAATTTGTATATTTGTTTTTATCAAACCTAATTGTAGAGTAATTGTTACGTATATAATGAGGCAGTTCGTCCTTGGGTAACGAGCAAACATCAAGCGTGTAGATAATACCGAGGTAGCAACTGTTGAAAAGGCGGATCTTATCAAAGACATAATAAATGATAAACATGGTAGTTGAGCTTTTGATACATTTTATGCGCATAGCAGTTGAGTGCGATGAATCCGTCGACAAAATAATTTATTTCTTTTTTCAGTTCTTAATAAAAACAATATTTGCTAGATCATTTGTTCCAACTTTGTTGTGTTATTTTGATTTAATGCTTCACTTATTTCTAAATTTATTTGACGTGTGTAATTTAATAATGTATGTGGTTCATGAGTAATCCCCTGTGTGTCAGTGTATTTGTTGTTAACATTTTCCAACCAGTCATGATTACTGCAAAGTAATAGTTACGTGTACAGTAATATTCTTGGTGGATTGTTGCATAATTTTTGTATTAAAAATAATTGTGTAGTAATATTCATCTGTGCTGTTAAAGAAGGGTCACACTATATTGTTGTGCAACGTATCTAAAAAATTTATGTACAATAAACTTCATTAAATATTGCATGTTTTTTGTGAAAATGATCGATACTCCGTTTCTCGATATTTTTTGTCAGTTTTCACAAGAAACATAACCAGAACATTAAATTAGTATAGGAAACTAGAAAATGAAAAGCTTCACAAAATATGTTGAATTTTTCAAAAACAATAAAAACTGTTGCTGCAAGAAATAGAATGATAATCTAATAAATGATGTCATCTCATATGGGTTCTTTGCATGTTTTCTAGTTGTATCCTTTCCCACCGCAGTGAGTACATTTTAATTTTCCCTTGTTGAATTCTCATTCTGATGAGATTCTCGTTTTCTTCGATCCTCCCCTAGGTCGTTTGGTAACTGGTAATTGTATTATAATATTTTCTTGTTTCGTCTCTTTTTTCCCCACAGTTGGCACTACGAAAATTCCATCCTCGTAACTTAGACGGTAAAAAGACATGTCTAAGTAATCCTCTACATATGAGTTCAAATCTTTACCGGTATTTGTAATAGCAGCGCAAGCATGTGCACACAATATCACGTTGTCCCTCCAATCAAAACAAAACATGTTTGATTTTTTAGGCCTACAAGTATATAAGGGTCCAATTGAACTCCAAAGACTCCATTCACAGATTCGCACACCACCTATGCCCTGTATTCTTCCAATCTTTTTACATCTGTTTCTCGATTGTCTCACAAAGAATATTTTTCACCCCCGATGCCATGTTATGTCATTTCATCCGTTGTTTCGTTAGGTCAACACGGATTCGGTCAACAACTTTGTGAATTGGCAGGTGTCTGGCTTCCGCAATCTATCCATTGAATGTCTCTGTGGCATTGGATGTCAATTCACCGTATCTTTGACATTTGAAGAACACATTTGTCCAATTCTCTCGCGACAAATTATCCACCCAATCAGAAATATACTTGGACCCCTCGGTTTTTAGTTTTGCCGATAGTACGTAAAAGTCGAATTCTATTTTTGCTTTGTAACACTCATATAACAACCACAACAACCGTTGTTTTACCACTGGTGACCAAGCTCCAATTTTTCCCTTCAAATTCATTATTAAGTGGTTCAAACAAAATGAATGGAATGCATCTGAGAATAACTTTTTCATAGTTTTTATTAACCTAGCATGTCGATCAGATATGGATGTCATGACTCATTCTAGTAGGATAACGTTATGTAGTTGTTTTAGAAATCATTTCCAGTGGACTTCTGTTTCAGAGTCAACGATTCCAAAAGCCAATGGATATATACCTGTCAGAAAATGACAAAACTTTAGTCATTTAAAATGCATTATTTACTGTACATTAAATATTATGATTAAAAAACAACAATAATTACATTTGTCTCTATACAGCAAAAATTACATTGGATACCACACAAAAAAATAATTGATTAACAAGTCAAAAAATAACTAGACTTTTTACCCCGCTTACCGTTATTCCCTTCTTTATCGATCGCGCCAAGCAATGTGCCTTTATACTTTGCTTTCAGAAACATTCCGTCAAGAAATAGTAGAGGTCATACATATTTAAAACCTTCTATGCTAGCCCAAAATGAAACAAACAGTCGGTTAAAACAACCAGTACTCATATCATATTCAATTTCGAAACAAGTTCCCGGGTTTGTCTCTATGCACGCTTCTTTGTTCCATCTCAACTCATCATAACCACTATGATAATCCCCAAAAAACATATTCTCACTCCTTTTCAACCCCCCACCATGCATGGTGATAACTTATGTCTAACCCATAGTTATTTTTAAATTCTTTGATGACATCAATAGGACACTTTAGTGGTTGAACCTTTAACATGTTTTTTATACAGCACAACACAACTTTGGAATTAATCCTACCATTTTTTCTGATACGGAATGCAACACCATACTTGCGAATATTGATATTTCTTGATGTAAAAATATTCATTCTTACTATCGACGCTCACACGTATGAACCATTCACGTCCCTACTCAACCTTATATGCACAATATGCAACAATGCGAGATGGTTCGTTCTTATAGTAATCAAATTTGAACCCAATTTCAATAAAATATTTTATCAAGCAATCTCTAAAATCATTAACCCCACCTTTAAAAACTTGTCTTACCTTACGAATTAACTATCTCCAATCAGCAGACATTGTTGTCGTTTTGTTTGGGCAGTACGGTACCAACACACTTTCATCTGTGTCACTCCATGTGTTTTCGCTGTAATATTCAGTGTTAGTTCCAGATGCATCTCCGCTACTCTCTTCAACATGCATTAACTATATGGATAAATCAATGCATTCCAAATTAAGACTTTTTGAAATCTTTCAAAGATTACATAATGATTCCATGTCTTCTAAATAACAATTAGGATGGTTAGGGATTGAATAAGACAACTTGAAATTTTTCATGCGCAACCCCGTATACTTATCGCACACGCGGTCAAAAAGATCCTTAATGGTTGAAGTGCTATTAATATAAAAAATATGTGTGGTCTCCAAGTGTTTAGCCACAAGTATATTCGTCCAATTTTCCATTTCCTTGTCAAAAATAGGAAAATATTCAACCAAGTATAATTGTACAGCAAAACAATTAACCTATTATAAATTGTGCATCAAATATTCAACTGATTATAACTGTATATCAATATTCAATTCATAAAAGTTGTGTAGTAAAATATTCAACTAATTATAACCGTACAATCAATATTTAAACAATTATAACTGTACAGTAAATATTCAATCCATCCATTGAATTGGAAACAAAATATTTGGAATAAAAAACAAAATTGTTCCTAAATTTTATGCTTTGTTCTATGTTAATGGGAACAAAACACATTAGACAGATGTGAGTTTTCAGACACCAATATTCGACAAATAACTTGTAGTTATGATTGTTACATATTCATTTATCCTTTTGAAGTAGACATATATGAGTTTACAAACACCAATATCACATTTACTGTTCGAAACTGATTTCAAACAATTCTAATCTCGGAACAAATTGGGAATAGAAATAGTCCATTCCTAAAATTGGGAACAGATTTATCGATTGAACAAACAAAAATGAAAAACTCAGAACAAATCTGTTCTGATTTCAAAACTTATCCAAAAAAATATCAATAAGAAATCCTAAAAATGGTTCTTGTTCTTGTTCCTAATTTTTGACAAACAATAATGACAAATTAGGGCACTATTTGAAACATTCCTAATTTCAAACAAATTTTGAAATCCCAGAACTTATTGGGAACAGAAACAGTTCATTCCTAAAATTGGGGACAAATTAATTGATTTTTCAAATAGAGGGGGAAAACTCGCAACAAATTTGTTCTATTTTAAAAATTTATCCAAAAAATCAAGGGAAAATCAGAAAAAATGTATCAATTCTTGAAAAATATCGGAAAAAAAATAGGAACAAAAATAGTCCATTCCTAAATTGAGAACATGTGTATCAAAATTTCAAATAGGGGAAAAAATGGCACAAATCTGTTATGTTTCAAGATTTTATCCAAAAATACTAATATCAAATCAGAAAATTGGTTCATGTTTTTGGTCCTATTTTTTCAAAACAGTAATAAATAACTTAGAAACTAGGAAATACATATAAGAAAGTCGAACCTTGCAATCTTGATTTGTTGCTCAACCGCCGATGCAGTCGCGGCCGATGTTGTTGCCGATAATGCTAACCGTTTTCGTCGTTAACTCTGCCGGAGTGTAAATGTGTGTGTGCAATTTCAGGTGTTTGTAACGGCCTTGATTATCTTCTTTGCAATGTAGGGCATGAGAAATGTGAACGGAAAATTTAATCTCTTCCAATTTTATAGTTTAGTGAATGAATTTCTTAGATTTTTCCATGTTTAGCTTGATTGTTGTTTCCAAAAATACTTAGGAGAGCTCTTCAAATCCCAGTCGCACGTGATGTATTTCATGTGTAAATTTGGAGTTCTCTCAAAATAAAAATAAATAAATTGGTTTTTAAGTGTTTGAGCTTATTTATTGTTGCTCATTCAAATATCAAGTGTGAAAATTGATTTTTAATTAAAATTTCTTAAATTTAATAGGGTTATCAGTGTGAACATTCGTACTTCTATGAACTGATGTGAATTTTTACATGATTTTGAAACAATAAATCGAATCAAATTTAATTGTGATTACTAGTGTAAACATTCACTGAATAATTGTAAATGTTCGGGGGAAATGTAATTAAATAGATTTTTAATAAAAACCCATTTAATAAATAAAAGTGATCCCTAAAACTAGTAGAGCCAAAACCGTTGTCGATCCAGTGCTTCGATATCTTCCTCCGGTGCTTCGACCTGGACCGGTCCTTTTGCCGTCTTGAAATCTTCCTTCGGTGCTTTGAATTCTTCCAGTACTCTCTAATGAGCACAACGTTGTCGTGGTTGTCTTTGATCTCATCTCCATTGTCGTGTCGATGGTCATGGGAGAAGTTCTAGATTAGGCATTTGAAATCGAGATTCTGGTGTCTCAAGTGATCGTCTCTACGATTCAGATCCAGCGATTCGAAGACGAAGAGGAACTACTTAATTCCGGCGATTCAAAGATAAAGACGAAGATGAAGAGATTTTTGTTCTCATAATTTCTGGCACTGCTATGTCTTTTTCGCCATTATTCTTCGTCTTCTAGTAATCGCGTTCTTTGTTTTGTTTGATCTTTGGTCGTTCATTTGTTTTGTCTGACCTTCGTTGAAGATAGAGATTAGGAGAGAGAGGGGAGACAACGACTGATTTGATTGTCAAACCCTAGCGTTTATATAGTGAGCAACTGATTTAGATTCCTAGCATTTTCTGGAAAATGTCTAATTAACAATATGACTGTTTAATTGTTTTTTGTCCACAATAATTCTTAAACAATAATTCTTAAACGAGGGTTAAACAATAAAATTAATTTATTCTAAAATAATGATCAATAAAATCAGAAAATGCTTTATGAGTCTACTACAGCACAAATAAAATACTTGCTTGTCAAATTCACACAGAGCAAATTACAATCTTAATGCTAATATTTGTTACCTTTCCTGGAGATGCTTTTAGAAATTCGTCTCAAATTTTGAAGGTAAAAACGTTTCTTCTCTCTCTCTCTCTCTTTTATTTATTTATCTTGGGTAATTTTATATTACTCCTTTATGCTAAAAGTATAAAATTGTTATATGTAAACCGTTAGAAATATTTAATTAGATGTGATCTAGTTACTAAAATGTACAAACTAATAAATTCCAATTTATCTTTTTGTACAAAAACATAAAAACCGATATAGGGTTTGCTAAAAACTTTTCCCTTAGTACGGATGTCTACAAAATCCTTTTTTCACATAGCCTTGTAAGTCCGTATAATCCAATTTTATATGGACTTGTAGATTCATTTGAATTACAAACATTTGATGACACTTATTCTATTGTAAATGCTTAGATAGAGAAATGACCCTCATCATGCCATGAGCCATTGCTGCTGCTATCACGTCCTCATTCTAAGAATGACTATGTTAGGGTATTTTATTGACCCAACGACGAGAGACAGGTATTTTTCATGTACCGTACAATGCCACGTAGGGTTGGTGCTTTGATTATCAAACGATTGAACAACTATCATGGTTGTGGATCAATATTTATTGAAGCATTGAAGTGGTAGAAGATATTCGAGTAAAGATGTGAACTCGAAGCATCTTGCCATCGTTGGGGCATCATTATGCCCAAGGCACAATCTGCTAAAATTGCATTAAAGAGGTCGATGGATGATGCAAATATCATTGCAAGATTGGAAAGTGAAATCATGCAAACAGAAAAAAGTTTGAACTAAAACAACAGATTGGGAACTTAGGGACGAGATGTCCTAAACTCATAGTGAACTTATCTCTTGATGGAGCTTCAAGATTATTTGGTTGATCCAAAATTGTGTAACTATGAGGAAGTTGTCGTTCGTGTTGTCACCAATAATGAGTAGTTATTCAAGTTATATTTACAAGTAATTTGTATTTGTAGTACCAAATAATATAAGGATGTATTCAACAATTTTATGATTTTGAACTTATGAAATAACGTATCAAATTAGCTTTAGATAACAACTACAATTCAAGTTCACAATACGAAATACACGACACAATTTGTAGAGCAACAAAAATTTATTATACAATATGTTAATGTCAATTAGAATCTAACTCTATGCTAACAGACGCTTTAGGCGGCATTTATTTAACTTTTCTGTCTTTCTATTTATACTCCCAATAAAATGGGTTGAGAATTATGGTACCGTTTTGGAATTTTCTGAGAACAGAGTCACATTCGGTAATGATAATTGTTGATGTCAAATTTTGGTTGACTCCAACGGTATGGTCTGGTCAGTGCTGGTGTAGTTGGAGATGTCCAGAATGGAGAGCTTCAATTCGTGGAGCTTCTAATCCATAGAGAAGTCTCTGACCGAGAAGGGATAGGCCTATGTTGAGAAGAGCCCAAAAGCCTTCTGGGCTGAGAAGGGGAGGATCAAAAGGCCTTGCGATCCTTGGAAAAGTGAATCAGAGCTTGGAATGGAGTAGATCCGGGAAGAGAAAAACTGGAATACTTTTTGGTCCGGAAAGAGAAGAGCTGGAATACTTCCTGATCCGAGAAGGGGAAAGCTGGAATGCTCTCTGAATAGGGAAGAGATGAGGCAGCGCTTTGACACTTGCACAAAGGACTTACCGGGATAGACCCGGCATGTCCCCTCCAGCGTAAGAATTAGCGTACAGGGGAAAAGTTTATAAAATATGCTATCAAGAAAAGGGAGCTATTTTTGTGTGTCAAATTCATCTACCTTTGAGTAATTGTATGCTCTCCCATATATAGGTAAGGTGGAGATTTGATTAAGGGCTTAATCATGGATTAGTGTCTCCTCAATATCTCATTAATGTCCCATTTTGGCATGTAGCCAATGAGAGGGTACCAAGGAGTATCTTGTGTTAGCCATGTTGGAAGATATTTGTGGATATTTTGGGATATTTGTAGATATTCATGGGATATTTGTGGGATATTTTGTAGATATTTGTGGGGATATTTTGGGAGATATTTTGGGAGGGACACTTTTCTGCTGTGCCCGAGATGAGGAATTTGACTCTTGCCCTTCCCGGATAGCTGGAGACGGGAAATGGAGTTATACGGAGCTTCTCGCCCTGCCCTTCCCAGATAGCCGAAGACGGAAAGAGGGGCTTTGCTGAGGAGTTTGTGGAGTTGATTTCTGACACGGGCAATGCCGCCGTGGAGAATGCCGAGATGGGAAAGGGTTCCCCATCCCAACGGCGGCTTGTCTTCCCTTCTTGGAGAGTACTACTAGCTGTATTTTGAGTGGCTAACATGGGCTGGAAATGTTCCTCTGCTCGGTACAATCTTCACACTTAATCCCTGGTAGGAGTTGATCTTGATGGAGAGTTGATCTTGGTGGAGAGTTCTGGACATGTGGCGGACTTCCATTGGTTGCGTTGGAGTAGTCATTTTTACACCTATCAATAATTATTCTTAAAATATTTTTATAATATCTCATAACAAAATAAAAAAACGTGTTTGGTTGAAACTAATTTCATGGGGTTATTTAAAAAGTCATTAAAAGTATTAGGGGTCACATTGTATTTTCCCTTTTAATTCCACCAGCCTTCTTCGTGTCTCTCTCTCTCTCTCTCTTTTTTTTTTTTTTTTACTTCAAACTACTTCTCCTTCTTTTCCACTTCGGCGAACCCCCTTCGGCTGTTATACTTTGGCGAATACCCTACCACCACCAGCCCTACTACCATAAAAATACAACCTCCCACTCTTGTTGCATCTCATCTCTCTCTCTCTATCTCTCACTCACTTTCTCTCTATCTCTAAAATATATATACACATACACATATAAAGAGAAGAATACTCGGATCTATAAATCTGAGCACAAATCTAACAGATTCGAGTCAGATATGTAGATCCTTGTTTTAATCTTTTTTTTTCTATGTGCTAGAGAAAAAAAAGATGTGAGAAAAAAAAAAAAAAAAAAAGATGAATATGTGTGGTGGTAGTTAAGGATTGGTCTGGTAGTAGTTCTTTGTGGTTGGTGGTTCGGAGTGGTAGTGGTTGTTGAAGAAAAAGATGATGAAGATGGATATTGAAAAAAAAAACGAAAAATATATTATTGACCTTTAAGAAATGGTTTGAAAATGATTTTGTGGGAGTGAAACAAAAATAATATTTTTTTGTTTCTCAAATGCTAAGGAATATCGAAAGTACTTCCAAAATTTTGAGAATATTTGGCAACAAAAATATGTTTAGAAAACACATTTCTGTACATTACTTTCAAAGCTTTGGGAGCAAGAACATAAATTAGGGGACATAAACACTAAACAAACGGGGGCTTAGTTGCCACTTTTGGACCCATGATTGATCGAAAATATTGAATGCGCTCCAATTTGTTTTTTTCCAAAGTAAACGGACAACCTAATATTTTTATCTCAACTCTCTCTCTATATATATATATGTTGTTATCCCAAAGTGGTCAACACCTTGAGTATGGTCTAATCAGTTGACAAGTGGGTTCTCCTGCTGAAGTAGAGTTGCTTAGTTAGAGTTGGAGTTGGAAATTCTTTAAGTGAGCTGTAACGGTCATCCTGGAGAGTAAACTTGTAGAAGTTAAGAGTCCTTGTTCCTTAGAGAGTTGTACCTACACAAGGTTGAGCCGAGATTTATCCCGACGAAGCCCTCCGGCATAAGAGTAGGAGCTCAGTGAGAAAAGGTACAGAAACGTATCAAGTATGTAAATAGCGATTGAGCGTTACCTCAGGCTTGCATAACCCCTGGTATTTATAGGCGTTGGAGATGATTAGTTTTACTTAATCAGGCTTAAACACGGTTAATTAGGAGAAACCACGTGTTCAGCTGATAATTCGGAGCGTTTTGGAGATAATCCCTAGGCTTGAGCTTTTGGGGCCATTTAGAGAAGCCCGCGGGCCTCTTTTAGGTTTATGGAGGAGTCCTAGTGGAAACGATTGGAGATCCGTAGAGTTATGGAGGGAAATAAGATTGAAATAGTACGCCGGTCGAGATAAATAGCTAAGTCCTTGAAGTTGGCCGTCTAGGGGCACAGCATAGAGTTTTGGGTTGCAGCATCCCAACAGGTCATATTGTTCCTTCTTAGGTGCAAAGGAGATTTCAGGGAAGGAGCCCCGGTCGATGTATGTTCTTGCCTGGCATTTTGGATTCTGGAATGTGGCTACGTCACGGTGAGGGTAGACACGTGGCCAGAGCCCTAGTACTGACTCGGTGATACCCAAAAATACTCTTATCAATTGCCCCTAGCCTTAGGCGACAAGAGAAGCGATATGATCAAGAATATCAATTTCTGGCTGGAACGGGCATCCCAAAAATTTCGAAGCACGAGAAACATCCTTGGACGATTTTTTGGAGCTTTCTACAGACCAGAGGGAAGTCCTCCTGGTTGGCTATCCTCAAACCCTACAACTCCGTCCTCCAGGCCAGCGGAGCTCCTGGGAGGTGGGCACGTCTTATAGGTGACCTTACAGATGGGTAATATTTTGAGTGGTACTTCTCGAACTGTTTACATAATCTGGGGAGACCAATTTTCGGATAAGTCCCCATGTGATAGTGAACTGAGACGAGATAGCATAGCAGGATTATCGTAAATTTTCTCGAATTTTTTAACAGCTCTTTTCGAACCGTTAGCGTCTTCTGGAGGACTAATTTGGGATAAGCCCCCATGTGGCCGGGCACTAGGTAGAGATAACATGGCAGGGTGACCGTAATTTTTTTTAATTTTTTGGATAATACTTTTTGAACCTTTAACATATCCCGGACATGGGCTGGCTTCTACTACGAAGAAGGAGACAGAAAGATGGTACGCACGACGAACAGGTAGGGAGGCCGGGCAAGCACAACCCTCTGGGGTACAAAGCGAATAGGGCGGTAAGCGCACTGGCTGACTAACATGTTGCCCACAGGCCAGCGCGCATGCACACGTGGCGGGGCACGGCTGTGCCGGTGCGTATTGTTGGGCCTTTTCTCCAGCCACAAGTCCTCCCGCATGTACCGAGATCCTGTCTCACTCTCTGTGCCCCATTCTTCTTATAAATAGAGAGTTTAGAGTCTCATTCAAACATATTCACGTTTTTTGGGCGTTCTCTCCAAGAGATTTCTCTACACTGTACTTTTTCTTTACTTTGAAATGTTTTCCTGCATTTCTACATCTGAATATTCTTCCTCTTTTTTTGGGAGCAGCTCAGGTTTCAGCGTGTTAAACTGAGCCTTCATTGTTCTTGGGGATGCCAAACAATGCCCAGGGACCATTCTCTCATTCTTCGGCGGTCCGGACACAATCACCTAAGAGAGGACCCTCCTTGGCTGAGCTAGTGTTCGTGGTCAGCCACCCTGGCGGACATAGAGAAGAAGGCTCTTCGCGGGAGCTTGTTTCCGTAACCATTTCGAATGAGAAGGAATGGGTGACACAGACTCGATTTCTTGAGGCAATTCTCCTAGTATCATGGCCCATCAGCAGTCTTGGGCCTAAGATTTTGTACTCTCCTGTTCCTATCCGGAGCCTTTTCTAAGACCTTCAGTCTAAAGTTACCGGGAATGATTTGATGACAGCTCGTAGATTATTTACCTTCCCGGCTTCTGTCGTGACGGAGGTCTTTATTGCTGAGCAGATGGCACATCAGCCATCCCCGGGTTTCATTACGGTGTTTTTTCATCAAATAGTTGTCGGACTCTACTTTCCTATTCACCCCTGGGTCCAAGCTATCTGTAAAGAGTTCAGTATGTGTCTGTCATAGTTGGTTCCGAGCAACATGAACCAAGTATGGAGCTTTTTCGCACCCTGTTCATTGCCAAGTCCCTATCGTTCGGGGTTGAGTGGTGCTATGTGTCCTCTAGGTTAGTATTTCTGATTAACATGGATATCAAGTTACCCAATTAGAAGCCGAGGTACTTTTACTTTGGTGGCGACAATTGGGAGTTCAAACCTGACGAGGAGGATCACTTGATTCTTGTCTAGCAATTTTAGGGATGAATTGGTAAATATATCTTGGGGTGGTTGAGAACGACACTTTGGCCATTTGCACTTACTCGGTTCTTGTACTGTTTTTGCAGAGAGTAAAAAATAGGTTGAGAAATCGTCGTACAAGGCACCAGAGCTTCGTTTAGAAATTGTTGTGCTGAAGGAGAGGGTCTTGAGGATACCCTTTAACTAGGTGAATGAGCTACAAGTTTAAATCTATATAACATTCATTTTTACCGAGCCTCGTCTCTTCCCCCTATTGAGCTTCCGTCGAGACTAAAAAACAGATCGCCAATTTTTCTTGACCTGGGCTTGACATTCTGAATTGTGATCTATGGAAGGCATGAACAACGTTGTTCTACTGAGGAGAGTAGCTGCCAAGAAGAAAGCCTTTCGGTTATTAAATAGGGATAGACTTCTCAGGGCGATATTCCATATCTCCAATCTTTGGCCCACACAAAAGAGTTTGGTCCCCACGCCCGGGATCCAAATACTATGCAGGCAGCCCCGTAAGAGAGGGGAAATCAATTTTCTACGGATCTGACTCAGCAAGGCAAGCAAAAAAGCAAGCATCCCTCTAAGTCAATGAATATTGCTCCAATCTCTCTAGATCTTAGTCCCGAATTCTTCTGAGTTAGGAATACCTATGTAGAGATTGGTACTCGCCTGGTTGATAACTCAACACTGATGCCAAAGTTCTTGGGCTAAGTAACGACACCAGTCGACAGGAAAACAATTGGCGCTACAACCTCGAAGCGGCTCGCTAGGGACATTTACAGGGATATGACGGGGGGTGAGTACTTTACTCTTTCTCAGTAGGGATATGACGGGGGGTGAGTACTTCACCCTTTCTTAGTACTTAGATTATTTGAAAGTATCTTTTTAATTTCATAAATCCTCACTGTTTCTTCCCAACTTGTTTTCACTGACAGACTATCCTTCAGTTCTATGGGCTGGTGAACCAGGTTTTGTCGGAGGGTAGGGTTCTCGCCGAGTTAGATTCTAACCGAGTTGTCCTCAAAAAGAGCATTAAGGTAGAAGATAGCCTCTGTGTCGATCTGTCTAATGTGCGGACCAAGAATCTTGAATGTCCCGTTGATCTTCAGGACCTTCAATCTAAGGTTGATCTACTCAATGCTATGTTTACCACCTACAACCAATGTGTGAAGAATCTGGAGCAGAAGTGGTGGGACACCGTCAACTGGACTCGGGAAAAAAGTATGTTAGAGGCGGTGGAGTAGTGGAAGAAGGGTCCCGGATACTTGGCACTCCAGGAGAAACTGCCTACTGATTTCTTGGAGGCATGGAACCTAGACACAATGAAGGTTATTCACCGTCTACACTCAGAATTTCTCGTCGGCCTTGTGGATATGAATTCTCAAACCTAGAGGATGGCACTGAGCATGAAGGCACTGCGCAGTGAGATGCTGAGAGGACAGTGCTAGTGAGAAAGTTCTTGAGGAGAGCGAGATTGATGTTTCTTCTCCTCAAGAGAATACCCCTCAGGACAGGGGTAAAGAGGACTAAATTCTGGGTCATTACTTCTTTAGCACTTAAAACTCTATAGTTGTTTTTTCACTTATTCTTTTTGTCAACTTGTAATAGGTAGACGACCCCCTCTTTTTGTAATGGGCGGATGACCCCCTCTTTTTGTCGACTTATATCGAGTTGATGACCCCCTCCTATACATCTCCTACACATATCAATACAAGTCATTTTTTGTGTATTCCTATTTTTCTACTTCCAAGCCTGTGAGCCTTTTGCCCAGGACCATAGACCACTAGCCCCCAGTTCGGGACATGAGTTACTTGTAAAGAAATCGTGTCGTGGACTTATGGGGAGGGTTTCCTAGGGTGCCTGGCCCTCTCGGTCAGCAGGGGTGCAACGTGATGGTTGGTCCCCCGTGGCTGGTCATCGGTGAGTTATTTGTAGTCAAGTTCATTCCTAAATTCTTTTAGGTTATCTCAATTTGGTCCATGCAGGAGCATCTTCCCCTTTAGAATGTCGGATTTATGGTCGACTAGTGGGGAGAGGTACTTAGCTACAGGACTTAGACCCAATCAATGCCTCGTCTTTAGTGGATGACCTTGGTCTTTCCCCGGGTATGGACTATTGAATTTTAGAGAGGGTCTAGTTGTTACCCTGGACATTAAGTTCTGAGATAAGGCTTGTGGATAATCAACCACAACGCTGCGTGTCAGGATGCCATTTTTTTTAGATTCATCTACGATTCTGAGGGTCGGGATGTTGTCCTGGAGAATCATCCGCTACCCTGAGGTTCGAGATGTCGTATTGGAGAATTATATGTGACTCTGAGGATCGGAATTACATATTGGAGAATCATCCGCGACTCTGAGGGTCGGGATGTCGTTTACTGGAGGGAACACTAGGCACATTGCACAAAACACCTTCTTTATTTTCATAAGCAAAATTGTTACACTTTGTACAAACTGAAAGTTGTTTACAAAGATGGATCTTTCCTACAAAAGTAAAGATTCAAATGGTTAATGTTCCACCGGTGCCTAAGTGGCACACCTTCTGTTGTTTCCAGATTGTAGGTGCCTAGAAATTTGATCCCAGTGACTTTGTATGGCCCTTCCCAAGTGGGGGCTAACTTGCTAAGGCTTTGTTCTTTGGTGGCCAGAGTAATCTTTCTAAGGACAAGGTTGCCGATGTCAAAGGAGCAGGGATGAACTCATCAATCATAGTATCTGGCTGCCATCTGCTGGTAGGCAGCTGGCCGAACACAGGCTTATTCCCTTCGTTCTTCAAGAAGATCAAGGTTTGATAATAGCGCCATATCATTTTTGGCTTGATCGAAGGTCTCGATAGTTATGAGTGTCTACACGCTGGTTTCTATAGGGATGACAGCCTCGAAGCTGAAAGCCATCGCAAAAGACGTCTCACCGGTGGGAGTTCTCAGAGTTGTGTGATACGCCCAAAGTGCAGGGTAGACGTCTTCCACCCATCAGCCCTTTTACTTATCAGGTCTTGTCTTCAATCCATGCAGGATCATTATGTTTATGACTTCCATCTGACCATTTGACTAAGGATATGTCACGACCCGTCCCAAAATCCCGACATCCCAGGTTGGCGTGACGACATCATGACATCACCAAAAACAACCAACGAACCATCTATTACACGATAATATGCATATATATAAATAAACCATCATCTATATGAAGTTATACATATTTCTGTTATGAGAACACATCCGTTCCCCAAATATACTAACAGCAAAATATAATACCATGAACCCCTCACAGGTTCGCCTCAGAAAGCTCATCTCAACCCTCCATACGACTCTATCGTAAGACTCTACCTAGCGCCAGTAGGGGACTGACGCCTAGCTACTTCACCTGCGAGTATACTGCCTTCTTAGTAAAAACATCTTTAATAATAAAAACTCATTCTATAACATCTAAATGGATCAAGCGTAAGTTTATAAATATCACATAGCTCGTAAAATCTCCAGTATAAAAGCAGGGAAAATAAAGCGACATAATTAAGTTCCATTCAAATCCAACTAATATAAAAATCATACTAATCACCATGATAATAAATATCAAATCAATCAATACACATAAAACACCACATCTCAAGCACACTTTTTAAGCACACAACTCAAACATACACCTCAAACACACACTGGCCAGCCCTAGTGATCGTTTTAACTTCACGATCGGGAGTTACAACGATACCGTACTACCCGTAGAATTTGCCTTCCTAACAGACACCCATCACTCCACCGAAGCGGATAATCACTGCGCAGTATAAACATCTAACATCACTCTGCCGAAACAGATAAACATCACTCTGCAGAAGAGGATAAATACTATGGTATCGTCAAATCAATACCATCACTCTGCCGAAGCAGATAAATATCATAGTATCCTGAAGTCAATAACATCGTCAAATTACGAATCAATAGCATCGTCTAATCAACAATATCGTCAAATTAATAATATCATCATCAAATCACAACGTAATAATATCGTCTAATCAACATCGTTAGATCGCACATCCATCTCTCTTTTCCAAAATCCGACTTTTTATCCGAAAATCATATTTCTTACTTTCTTTTAAAAAGGAAACGTCTGATTTTACCAAAATCACTTTTTTACTTTTTATTTTTTTTTAAAACCATACATATTTAGAAAAATAGATATTTTCCACTCTCTCTTAAAACCACCAAATTTTAGCGAAAAAAACCATTTTCAACTTCCTTTCGAAACCAACACAATTCATCGAAAATCTATTTTCTCAACTCACCCAAAAATCTACTTGATCCATATCATTTTGAAATCATTTAATTTAACTACAACCATTTTCCATCATATATATATATATATATAAAAAAATAATTTGGTAAAAAGACAGTACACTCACTTGGCTATCTGCTCCGCAAAACTTTTATTAACTACTCCCTACCGAGACTCTGGTGCCTGCGAACCTAATAGTGACAAGGCCTAAATTAATATTTTATGCAAAAAAATAACTTAATCAGACAATGAAGGCACTAAGTTTCACAATTTTCCCCGTCCCCACATTTTATTATGTAAAATTATTATTCGGTTAATTTTATTCCGTTAAAAATTACTACATAAAATTTAGTAATACGAACGGTCCCAAATTTATTATTGCGGTCACAAATTTTGATGCTAGAATTTAATTGAACAAAACTAAAATAAATTTAACGAAAAACGTTACCCATTCCGAATCGTTCATTGGTCGCGAGACTGATTTTGAATTTGTTAGGGGTTATTTGTGTAGTTTTCTCTTTTTTCTTCTTTTTCCCCTTCTTCTTTCTTTTCCTTTTTCCGTTTTTTTTTCCTATTCTCTGCTCTGTTTGAATTCTAGTCAGCCCTCCCTCTCTTTTCTTAATGTCGCCGATTGCCGACGACCTCACACCCACACACCCACGCTCACACAAGCAACCACTCCCACAGACAACTCTAATCGACAGACGACCCACGCCGACGTATACTGTCGACGACGGCTTGCACATGCAATCACCGAACAAACGGCGACGATCGCGTACACCCTCGATCGAACACACCCACGAACCTCGCACATACATAGATCTGATCACATACACATAACCACACACACGCATACACACACACGCACTGAAACAAAACAAAGCACGCACGACACCCCCACACACATGCACACGATGAACAGAACACGGCAACCCACCGGCGATGAATTGCCGACTGACCTTTCTCTCTCTTCCTCTTCCTGTGTTGTTTCCTTTCAACAAGCCAACAACGACACACACACACCCCTCCGGAGGAGCCACACACACCGAAGAACACACATACATAACACATCACCACACACCCATCTGATCGTTGAAACAAATATACACCCACAGCTGCACCAACCGGAAACAGGAAACACACACATATTCACAGTCACCCACATGCACCGGTTGAGCAGAACACACACAGATGCACAGACCCACACACAGCCAATGGAAAACACACACACAACAGTAATGGCAACACACACACACACATACATACACGCGCACACACACACACACACTGTTGGCATAAACAAAAAAATAGAGCACCCTCACCCACACACACCCAGCCACACTTGAACAAGCCCTTACACACAAAAGTCACCCTGAACGGCGACGTCATGCCCACACCGTCGGAGGAACGTCGATTCAAGAAAAATCGATGACCCCCATCTCCGATTCTCTCTCTCTCTCTCTAGATTGTTCTGAATTTGATTTTCTAGATTTTTTTTATCTCTACATGCATGAACAGATATATATATATATATATATATATATATATATATATATAATTAGTGGTTTGTGAAATGATCTCCCCCTACCACGTCGCCCCATTTCTTTCTCTCTCCTGTCGCCGGCGATCTCACTGCACACACACACACGATATATGCATATATATATATATATATATATATATATATATATATATATATATATATATATATATATATATTTATATGTTTTATAATAATATTTAGTTTAATTACTCTTTTTTCCTCTAACTTTCTTAAAGCCTTCTTCGTAGTCCGATTTTCCCATTTAACCACGTCTTAAATTTTAATTTGATCCCTAACAATTAATTTTTTTATAAATTGAATGACAAAATTTGAATCCCAAGTTTTGAATAATGTTTCTAAATTTCCTATTTGACTCCTAATCTTTTAATTTGAATTTTAGTTGACCCAATTACTTTTAACTTAGTCTTTAATTAACTCAAATGTTTCTTTGAAATTTCTAAATGCTCTAAAATGAGCTTAAAGTGACATACGTGCTACGATTTGGGTCTTACAGGATATCCGGGGGAGGCGAAGTTCATTTTGATCCCCAGCTCTACACAGAAGGTAATGAATAGGGAGTTGTTGAATTGAGTGCCGATATCGAATACAATCACTCTCAGGACCCCGAAATAGCACACTATACTCTTCCATCCAAAGTCACAAATATTTTTCAAGGTGATTCAGGCCAGAGGTACAGCCTCGACCCATTTCGTGAAATAGTTAATGGAGACAACCAAGAAATTCCTTTGCCCGATTTTCTGAGAGCGAGGTCTGAGTAGGTCAATGCCCCACTAGGCAAAAGGTCACAGGTTGGTCATTGGAGCCAGCATGGTAGAGGGGCGTGAGAGTGCAGTGCAAATCTCTAACATTTGCCGTATTTCTTGATAAATTCCAAGGCATCTTCATGCATTTTCGGCCAGAAGTATCTCTAATAGAATAGCTTACTGGAAAATAACTTACCCCAGAGTGGTTGCCGCACAACCTTTCGTGAGTCTCGCTCAGGACATGCTTGGCCTCTTCAAGATAGAGACATCTGGATTAGAGGTTCGAGAATGATCTATGGTATAGAACTCTGTCAATGAAGATGTACCTCGCTGACTGGTAGCGTATCCTCTGGGCCTCCACACGGTCCCCTGGCAAGGTGCCATGCTCTAGTACTACTTGATTGGGTCTATCCAAGTTGGCTGATCAGTGAGTTCGTAGATAGTGGCCATTGGATTCAAGGTTGTAATGCTCAGAGTGTTAAGTTATTCCATAGGGATGCTCATTTTCAGAGTCCATTCCACCGCCAAAGTAAGATTTCTAGTGCGTTAGCATGCTTGTTCTCTTTCCGGGGGATTTGGGACACTTGGATTTTTTTGAAGTTTTCCATAAGTGCCATCACCCTCCCGAAGTACACCGACATGCTCGGGTAATTGGACATATAATCTCCGTTCACCTGGTTGACCAAGAGTTGTGAGTCATAAAAGACCAAGAAAGTTTGTACATTGAATTTCCTTGCCAGGCAAAGACTAGCGAGCAAAGCTTCATATTCAGCCTCTTTGTTTGTAGCTATGAATCTGAGCCTGAGAGTGTATTTAACAACTTCTTTATCCTAGGCTACCAGAATCATCCTTGCCCCACAGCTGCATACATTGGACGATCCATCCGTGTAGAGCTACCACGTTGTAAGGCCAAAATTGCAAGGATCGAAGGTCTCTGGGTCTCCTGGGGATGAAGTTCCCTAGTGATTTACTTCTGAATCCTGTTCATCTGAGAAGGTGAATTCTGCGATAAAATCAGTAAGAACTTGGTCTTTAATGGCCGTTCTCGGCCGATATTTTATATAGAACTATCCTAGCTAGAAACTGTACTTCATCAGCCTTCTTGAGATGTCAGGATAGTACATGATCTATTTTAGGAGTTGATCGGTCAAAACCACAATGGTGTGTGCTTGGAAATACTATCGGAGTTTCCTGGAGGAGATCAGCAAGGCGTAAGCCAACTTCTCGAACACCATTCTATTTTCTCACCAGTGATGCGCTTACCGTTGTTAAGAAAGTAAAAATGTATAAGTATAATTCTTCTTCTCTTTTTAGGGTGCTGAGTAGGGGCGCCCAGGAAAGCTAGTGCTTCAAATCACAGAAAACGGCTTCACACTCACTCATCCAGGTGAAGTCTTTGTTCCCGCGGGGTACCTTGAAAAAAAGAAGACACCACTTTAAAGATTTGGAGATGAATCGATTTAGGGCTACAAGCCTGCAAGTCAGCATTAAGACTTTCTTCTTCGAGCAGGGTGGGGACATGCTACGTATAGCGATGATCTGGTCAGGGTTGGCATCAATTCCGCACTTAGAGACTATATATCCAATAAACTTCCCGGCCGACACGCCAAAGATGCACTTGGCGGGGTTAAGCTTCATACAGTAGGCCCTTAGCATGTTAAAACATTTCTGAAGGTGCACTAGGTGATCAAGAACTCGTGAGCTCTTCACAAGCATATTGTTAATGTAGACTTTCATAGTTTTACCTATCTCCTCCTTGACCAATTTTTTGACCAACCTATGGCAAGTGGCTTTGGCGTTCTGCAGGCCAAAAGGCATCAGCTTGTAACAATACGTTCCTCTATCCGTAATGAATGATGTTTTTATCTTGTCAAGGGAAAACAAGAGAATCTCGTTGTAGCAGACATAAGCATCCAGGAAGCTGAGGAGCTTATAGCCTACCATGGCGTCGATGATTAGATAAATCCTCGATAGAGAAAAAAAAATCTTTGGGGCAGTCCTTGTTGAGGTCGTTAAAGTTAACGTAGAGCCTCCAATTGCCCCTTGACTTAGGAGCGAGCATAATATTGGACAACTGATCTGGGAACGTCACATCATCCACAATACTGTACTTAATCAATTTTTTTATTTCTTCTTCCATGATTTTTTGGCACTCAGGATGGAATTTTCTCATCTTTTTCCTGACGAGAGGATGGCGTGGGTCTGCGTGGGGCCCATGCATGGCCACTCTTGGATCGATTCTTGGGAGCTCATCACAAGACCAGGCTAACACATCAACTGTTGATCCCTAGGTTTTGATGGACAGTTAAGTGTTAAATTTTTTTTGGTGAAACTAATGTGTTTGTTGAGTGTTTCAGAAAAAAAAAAAAAAGTTTCATTTATTTGATTATGATGAAGACATCATGAAGAACAAACAAATGGTGTAAAGATGAATGCAATAAAGAGTGTTGAAGATCTTGGAAAAAATAGGTGAAAACAACACAATACTCTTATCTCTTAATGCAACCCGAATTAGGATCATACACGACACTATTAAATGAGTTATATTTTTGTGTGTTGATATGATAGAGTTTAGGATCCTAATTATTGATTTATTATATGCTCCTTATGTGAAATTGAAAATAAAAATTGACCTAAGTGAAAATTATGATTAAAGTATAGAAGGTTGGTTTTTAGGGTAAAGTTAGTCAACCAAGAAAAACAATCGGTTAACTGAATCAAAACAGTGGATTTTGGAGTAGAAATTGGTGTAGGAAATGACTAACCGGCATCATCAGTCAACTGATCAGAAAGGATCGGTCAACCATTTGAAACAGTAAGGTTTTCGGAGCAAAATGTGAAGTTACTGAAGTAATCGGTCAACCAACAAAAGGCGATCGGTCAACCAATGGGCTTAACGGTGAAAAAGTGAAAGTCTCTGAACCAATCGGTCAACCGATTGGGAGGCAATCGATCAACCAACTGTGCTGGAACTTGGCAGGGAAAACTTCCTAAACCAATCGGTTAGCCGATTGGCATCTTGGGTTTAGCTTGGTTTCTATGCTAAATCAATCAGTCAACCGACTGTTTCGATTGAGATTTTGAGAAATTTGGGATTTTCGTAAAAAAACTAGCCATTTTTTATGATTCCAAGGGAAAATTTTGTAGGATTTGAACCTACAAAAGATATGGTACATGTGTTTTGATATCTCTATTGATTTGGTCCACATAATTAAAGATTCTCTCAATTTTAGCAACTAAATACTTCTTATCTTTATGATTGATAATTAAGAAATATTTTACATAATTATTTGAGAGTTTTGAAATTTATTTTTAAGTGAATTACACCATAATTAAATGATTATATTATATGGGGTCTAAAAGTGCATTTTAGAGGCATATATTTTAAAAAATAGTTGTTGTAGGGCTTGATTTCAATCAATATATATAAACCTGCAAAAATTGTACGAAATATGTCAAGAACTATCAGTTCCTAAACTTTTCTAAAAGTTATCTGATCGCTCAGAAATAATACCCTTAAAGTGATACCGCGATACTGATGTAGTACGGTGTTCAAGTAGGGTGTCGAACCACAGAGATCGGACTTGTAATTATTAATTTCTTATTACTTTTCTTTCTTTAATGAAAACGATTTTGGTTTTTTTAAAATAAGATAAGAAAATACTAAATTTAAAAATAAAAATAAAATAAGAACCAGATTAGGAATTGTGGGGTTAGTATTTTAAGAATTATGTTTTTCTCGTATTTTCTATTTAAATCGAATTTGTATAAACGAGTGTTCCTAACTACAAGCCGGAACCACTCAGAAAGATTTCGATTGTTATTCTCCGGCATGGAATATCTTTTATATTTAATTCCTACACTAAACTAATCTAAGGTGAATTAATATCTAGGCATAAATCATCTAGACCAATAATCAATCCCCAAGAATACGATTATGTAACCATTAAATCAAGACAACAGGTGCAAGATTTAATGTTCTAGTAGTTATTGGATTTAAAGCAAAATCTCTACAAAAACATTTTGACAATAAATTCAATCACAATTAAATTTATTTTTTAGAACGAAATTCCTGCCACATAATTGTTTATAAAATATCCAAATTTAAATAAGAAAAATACAATATTATATAATTTCAAAAATACAATACCACAACTCTAACCTTGTAGAAGGAAATTAGTCGTTCATCATTGTGTAGAACGGTGTTTTCTTGAATACAATCTTCAAAAACACCGTTTACACTTTGTACCCTTTAAGATTCAAACTTCCTCCAACAATAAAAATAAAAATAAAATAAGAAGAAAATATATACAAATGGTGTTGAAAATGGAATATGGAATTGATATGATAATTGGATAATTCTCCTTTTACATTTGTTTCAAGCCCTATATTTATAGACAAAATTTGAGTAAAAATGGAAAAGAAAAAAAAAAAAAAAAAGAGGGGGCCAACTTGGCCAATTGGCCAATTTGTCGGCCAGATTTGGCCGGCCCAAGTGGGCTGGTATAGCCAACCTATTTGTGGGCTGGCTATACCAGCCTACGGGTTGGCAGCCCACTTTGTGGGCTGCCAACCCAAACGGACTAGCCGTATGGCCAGCCTGTGGGTAACTAGCTGGGCCATCGGCTCGGCTCCTCTCACAAGGGCGGCTCGGTTGAGTCACCCTATTTCAAAATTTCCGTATTCTTTTCGGCTTGACGTGGTTTGTTTGTTTTTTATCTGATTTGTCCCAAATTAACGTTGTTTTGTTCTAAATTCAAAATCCTACAAAAACAAATGAAATAACTTAATTTATAATATTTTAATTTATTTAAAAGATTAATAAAACTTAATTTAGTGGTACTAGATCACATAAAATGCGGTGCGATCATTATCATTCTGCTGAGATTATTCGAGAGAAATTGAGTTAAAGTTCTTAAACGAAAGCGTTGTTGAATTGGCGTCACCGATTTGTGCTGTCTTGTGATCTTATTTTCATTCTTTGGTGTTTTCCTAGTGAGATCTTTCCAAGTTATTGTTCTTAACTAAGATTCCATATTATTATTGATTGCTTGGATTTAAGATCATTAGAAAATTATTTTCAAATTTAAGAGCGTAAAAAAAAAAATTAAATGATTTTATGTGTTTATCTGATTACGTGCTTTCATTTGTGCTACCCATACTTGTTATTAATTGGATATTAATTTTCCTAATATTGAATTTATCACGTAATAAATTTTGGGATATTAATCGAATATAATTGTATTGAGGTGGTAGAAGCTTTTTGTGGGAAGAAACTCATCATTTTTCGTGTTTGTGAGTTTGAGCAGATTAGACATGATTGGGTCGGTGTCTAGTTCGGATAGTTAGGTTTCAACATTTTTCGGTGAAAAATGTTGAGGTTTAATCTTTATCCTAAGGTATAAAAAGGTTAGGTTATTATTTTTCTTAAAAAGAACTAGGTTTTGATTCTTCTTGAATTGAATTAATTTTGAGTGAATTGTAAAGGTTCAATTGTTACCTGAGAAAATGATACTTGTGAGAGTTGTGAGTTTGTGATTCTTCCTATAATAGAATTAGGTTAGTCTTTAGCCTGCTAAAAAGATAAAGTTCTTCCTTAACCTGGAAAAAAGGACATTGTAAAAGTTGATTCTGAGTTTGAGAAAATAATCGTTGTAAGAGTTTGGTTCCTACCGTTAAAGAAATCTGGGGTTTAGAGGTTGCGAATCTCCGTGGAACTTGAGGGACTAGATTAGGCAAGGCTAGCTTGTTAAACTGATATATCTTAGTGTATTGCATTCTTTACTTTCATTATATTTTGTTTGGTGTGCACTTAGAATTAAACACTTATCTGATGCTTAACGAAGATAATAATTGATTTAGAAAAAAATGATTATTTGATAATTAAGTGTTGAAAGATTTATTTGTCTAAATGTTTTATAATTACCCAATTCACCCCCTCTTGGATAACTCACTGGGTCAACAATTGGTATCAGAGTTAGTTTTAGCTCGATAAGCTTAAAATCCTAGCTAAACCGATCACGTGGCATATACCATGAAAAATATTTTTTGTGTATCCTCTCTTAATGGTGATAGATCCATATATGACAATGATATTTATGATTCTCGTAGCATTAGTGATAGTGATGGAGATGATGATAATAAAAATATCCACATTGTTATGGAAAAATTACGTTCTCTCACATTTCTTTCTACTAAAAAAAACTTGAGTTTAAAAAGAAAATATATTCTTTTGGAAATTGAAGAAAAAACGTTCGAAAATCTAAAGTACATCTGGATGACTATTGCAGAACAAAAGAGTTTTCAGATGTCGTTTTTGAAATAAATAATTTGCTATCTAAAGTGAATTTTCTTAAAAATGAAAACAAAGTCTTAAAAAACAATTTTGACCTTCTTTTCAGGCAAAGTTCAGATCTTGAATTCAATATTGATTTACTTAACTTAGAGTATACAGATAGACCAAGAGAAATTATGCATCCAAATCAATTGTTAGTATAAATGAGATCAAAAGTAATGTCGTACCCAAGGGTATAAGAGGTACTCCTAAACCTTGCAATTTAAGTTCATTAAATTTGTTAAAGATGGAAGTGTTCAGCATGTCGATTAGGTAAGTTGGTAATGGTTTATAGGACATGTGCTAAATTATATGTTCTTTAATTGTCTTAGAATTATTGCATAATGATTAGATAAGTTTTCATATATATGTGTGAGATTCACTAAATGCTATGTTTAAAAATATGTGAAACATGTTATCTATGACTTATTCATCATTGAATTAATGTGATTTATTAAAATGCATGATATCTTGATTTATTTAAAATATCAAAGATAGTTAAATGATAAAGAATGTTTTGATTGGTGTATTTATTTGATTTGAATTGTTCATGACCTTGATTATATGCTTACATTGAATTTTATTGTTAGTTAATACTGATTTATTGATTAAAACTGAGTTATGTGATGGTCTGAGCTTATCAATCTGTGCTTAGTGTTTTAAATTGATAGTTTTTGCACATGGATATATTTATAGACATTAAGTATCTAGCTATATGCATAATAATATGTTCTTCTCATACATTTCATGTCTCCGGATTTTTAAATGATTATTATTCTAAAAGGGATCTAGAATGTTATGAGATAACATCTTTAATATGCATGTTATTATTGAGATACGATTCATGTCCTTGTGCGTTAACGATTATATGATTCTGATTCACTCCAAAGGGATGTTGGCAAATGATATCGTAAAATATTGTGCTATTTGAAAATATATGTTGATGATATTATTTTTGGTTCTACTAATGTGGATTTTTTCAAGAGTTTGCCAAGATAATGCAGATCGAATTTAAGATGAGTATGATGAGGGAGTTAACTGTCATTCTTGGGTTGCAAATCAAACAAACCAAAGAAGGAGCTTTAATTAATCAAGCTAAATATAATAAAGAGTTTGTTAAAAAAATATGGCTTGGATGACGCTAAAGAGTATAAAACTCCCATGGCAACAACTACGAAAATAGACAAAGACGATACGGGCAAAAACGTAAATGAGAAAATGTATCGATGTATGATTGATAGCTTGTTATATCTTACTGCTAGTACACCTAATATAATGTTTAGTGTTTGCTTATGTGATAGATTTCAGTCTTTTCCTAAAGAATTGCATTTAACTACGGTTAAGCGAATATTTCCATATTTGAAAGGGACAAATGGCCTAGGATTATGGTATCCTAGGGAAGTGACTTCAAGTTAACTCGTTACTCCAACGCTGATTTTGCCGGATACAAAGTTGAGCGTAAAAACACAAGCAGGTCATGGTCACTTTGTAGGACATGCCTTTATTTCTTGGTCTAGTAAGAACCATAACTCAATTGCCTTATCCATTACTGTGGTTGAGTATATAGCAGCTGGTAATTGTTGCGCTCAAATTCTATAAAAGCAACAATTAAATAATTTTGAAATATGTATGGAGAAAGTCCCTATTTATTGTGAGAATAAAAGTGTTATATGTTTAAGTAAGAATCCGACACGACACTCACGAACTAAGCACATAGAGATTAGACATCATTTCATTCGTGATCACATTCAGAAAATGAATATTACTATTGAGTATATTGATACATCCGATCAGCTTGCCGATATCTTTACCAAACCTCTAGCGTAAAATAAATTTGTGAAAGTTATTCGATGTTTAGCTTTGGCTAGGCATAACGATGTTTGCCTAGAATGATGATTTTGGGTCTCCTTCTCCACTTTTTGAGATGAAAAAGTGGGAGAAATGGTTTGATATTTAAACGAGTTAGATAATGTTTGAGAATTTGTTCGCCTAAGCACTGTACTGATTAACGTGAGATCTAAGTTGCATTGGTGATATTGAGCTTTATTGAATATTGCTATTGTTATATTAATTTTTGGGCTTATGATTGAATATTCGTTGAATTATTTAAATTTGTCTTTATGATTATGCGTATATGAGTTAAATACTGGTCATCGGATTTAGGGGGAGTGAAGTTACATTTTTTGTTTTGAAGAAAACATCAAAGTTAATTGTCATCATCAAAAATGGGAAGATTCTTGATCTCTAGGTTTTAATGGATAATTAAGTGTTGATTTTTTTATTTTATTTTTTTGTGAAATTAATGTGTTTGTTGAGTATTTCAGAAAAATAGTTTCATTTATTTGATTATGATGAAGACATCATAAAGAACAAGTAAAGAGTGCAAAGATGAATGCAATGAAGAAATGAAAAGTGTTGAAGATCTTGAAGAAATTTGGTGAAAACAGCTCAATACTCTTATATTTTTAACGCAACCGAATTTGGTTCCTACACGACACTATAAAATGAGTTATGTTTTTGTGTGTTGATATGATAGAGTTTAGGATCCTAATTGTTGATTTATTATATGATTCTTATGTGAAATTAAAAATAAAAATTGATCTAATTGAAAATTATGATTAAAGTATAGAAAGTTGAAGTTTAGGGTTGATAAGGGTATTTTGGGCACCGAATCAGCAACTGGGACCCAGCCACGTATCCATCCTCGTAGTGACAAGGATGCATTTCGGAATCCACAACGCAATTCTAGAGCATACGCTGACCACGACTCCTCCCTAGAATCTCATTTGCACCCAGGAAAGAGCGAGAAGCCCCACAGAGACGTGCCACTCTAAACTTTGCGCCGTGCCCTGGATGGTGAATTTTAGGGACTCATCCGTTCACCTCGACCGACTCCACATTCCAACTCATTTCTTCTTCAGGACTCTACGGATCTCCACTATTCTCTACTAGGTTACCACCACAGGCCTAAAGAAAGCCCGCAGGCTTCGCCAAATGGGCCCAAAAGCTCAAGCCCAGTGATTATCTCCTAAACGCCCTGGATTATCGAGTAAACATAAGGTTTCAACTAATTAACCGTGTTTAGGCCTGATTAATCATCTCTAACCCCTATCCTGGTTTAAGCGTTTTGCAGATACTACTCCCTGAGGAGTATAACTCGAGGCACAACAGGCCAGTCCTCTCAGGACCCAACACAACTCACATGAAGAATGTTCAATTGATGACTACACCTCCGCAAGAGTACCCACTTGTCATCCAACTGGACCATACTCGAGGTGTGTACTAGTTTTATGCACTAACAGTTTGACGTCGTTTGTGGGAACTATGCAAAAAGTCTTATCCCCATCACTGTTCTTTGTTCAGCTGAGCCTAGATGATCATAAGGTCTGGTTGGACAGACAAACCCAGAACAGAAGAAAGAGAAGACAAGTCAAGAACCCCAAGGGCGCACCCCCCAGCTCTCACCAATGAGAATAACTGCCCTATCCAGGACCAGGCAGGACCATCCACTCTATCACCTGGGGCTGCAGAACAGACCTTGGGGGGCCGTGGAGGCATCTCTGTTTGATCTCTTTGAACGCCAAATGAGCGAGTTAAAGTCGTATGTTCAACTCCTCCTCGCATACTTGTCATTGCCCCTTGTTTAGGGGAGTCCAATTCTTTAGACCGTAGCACCCGAGGAGCCACCTCAAGACCTCGATGTTCTCATAACCACTTTGAGTGGACATATACTCAAGGGTTTCCCTCCACCTAACAACCGTGAGCTTGCGGGACAAGAGAAGGGGGGGCCCCGTTAATGCCGAGATCTCAACCTCCTCCACCATGCGAATTTGTGCCAATGGACCTGTCAGTGTCCCCTAATGGTCGATCTCTTTATCAGCCAACCAGGTCCACTCACAAAGGTCAGCTTGAGTGTGAAGTTGGTTCCCACTTACCTCCTTCTCATCACACTGTGGCCCAAGCGATGGGCAATCATGTACGGGCGGAGTCCCTAGCAAGAGAGGCTATGGAGTGTCGCCTGACTAACATGGAAGCCCATCTCCAAGAGGTGCAAAAAGGTCGAGTAGGATCGGGTGTTATTGTGGAGGTGAGCTCTCTTTTTGTGGAGAAAGTTCAGGAAGAAGTAGCGCCGAGTCACCTTACTCATCCCCAGATGAATCTATATGATAGGACGTCAAATCTCATTAACCACCTGTCCATATTCAAGTCTTATATGGACATTCAAGTAGCCTCTGTAACTTTGTGGTGCAGAGCCTTGCCCATCACTCTCATAGGTTCAGCGAGGTCTTGGTTCCATGGTCTGAGGCCAACATCCATCTCCATCTTCAGGGAGCTCAAGCAGTTGTTCTTGACTCGTTTCAGTGCTCCCAGTAGAGGCTAAAGACTATGGCTCATATCCTCACTCTTCGACAAGATCCCACTGAATCTTTGGGAGACTACATTGAGTGTATCAACCGAGAAGCAAATGCATGCGATGACCTCCCTGAGAGTTTAGTACTAAATGCCTTTGTTGACAAGTTTGGATACTAAAGGTTATCCTATGACCTCTACTCTAACCATGCTCTCACTCTCGATCAAGCTTTGGATCGTGGGGCTATATTCTATGGTGCTGACCTCAGTGCTGCAACCAAGAAAGAGAGTGAATGAATAAATGAGCCTAGGGAACCCAGGAATGAAGGTTCAAATCAAGCCTAAGGATTGAGAAAATTAAAAACTGAAGGGAGGTTCAAACCCCTACCAGGAGACAAGAGGCCACTTTCTCCTCCTGGGCGTCATCAACCAAAGTTCACCCTACTCATGGCCTCAATGGCCTACGTCTTTGTAGAAAACTCATGCCAAGTCTTTTTCTTTCCTCCACCGCCTCTGAGAGAAAAGTCAATCGGGAGGTCGATGACCAAGTACTGTGAGTTCCACCAAAACCGAGGCCACTCCAAAGAGAACTGCTTCCAGCTCAGGCATGAGATTGAAGCTCTCATCCAAAGAGGCTATCTCTAGAACTATCTAGAGAGGAAATCAGGAGCAGCCTGATAGGGACGAACCATAGGGAGAGTCTTAAGCCTAGAGAAAAAGGAGAAACTACAACTGTCCACTGTCCCGGGAGGCTGAGGCTGAGGAGGATCACCAGCACGTAGATGGTAAAATCAACCTCATCCATGGAGGATTCAGATCTGGAGACATACAAAGTCACTAGGGTCACACGTCTGAACATATACGATCTTAAAACAAAATAAGGTGTGCCACTTAGGCACCCGCAGAATGATGACTAGCTGAAGTGTAGCTTCTGTAGGGATAATCCACTTTTGTGAACAACTTCCAGTTTGTACAAAGTGTTGTAGGTTTGGATATCAAAATAAAGAAGGTTTTTTGTGCAGTGTGCCATGTGTTCTCTCCAATAAATAGCATTCTCACCTTCTGAGTCACTAATAATTCTCCAAATCAACATCCTAACTCTTGGCATCACAAATGATTCTCCTCAATGGTATTCTGTCCCCCTGAGTCGCATCCCAGCTCTTGGCATTGTGGATGATTGTCAATAGTTGTAGTCCGACCCCCTGAGTTGATCCCCGTTCTCGACGTCATGGATGATTCTCCACAATTGCATTCCGACCCCCTAAGTTGCATCGTGGCTCTCGGCATCGCGGACGATTATCCATGGTTTTATTCTGACCCCCTGAGTCACAAGTAATTCTCTAAATTAGCATCCCAATTCATGGCGTCGCGAGTGACTCTCCACAAGCCTCATCCCAGAGCTCAACATCGAGGGTGACAACTAGACCATCTCCAGAAGTCAATAGTCCATAACCAGAGAAAGACCAAGGTTATCCACCAAGGGCGGAGCATTGATCGGGTTTGAGGGCCTACAGTCAAGTACCTCTCCCCACCAGTCGACTATAAGTCCAGCATTCTAAAGAGGAAAGTGCTCCTACATGGATTGAATAAAGATAACCTGAAAGGGTTCTTGAGTAAGCCTGAATACGAAGAACTCCTCAATGACCAGCCACAGGGGACCAACTGCCGCGTTGCACCCCTACGGACCGAGAGAGTCGGGCACCTTGGAAAACCGCCCACCTAAGTCCACGACATGATTTCTTTAAAATCAACTCATATCCCGGACTGGAGGCAAGTGATCCATGGTCCTAGGTAGAGACAAGAAGTTTTTTCAATAATTTTTCAAAATTTTGTAACTCTGAAAATAGAACCAAGCAGAAAGCGACTTGGCAAAATTGTCGAGAGAAATGAGTAGACTATGAAGTACCTTGGTTGTGCTACATAGCAACTTACACGCTCGCGCACAGAAAAACAGGAATAAATGAAAAGGAGTCTATAAAATCCTAAGTCCCGAACTCAGTGTCGTCATGCGTGGTACCGCCCTCCGTCTTTGAAAACTTCATCCCCATTGGACCAATAGAGAAATTGAAGTATAGGTAGTGGATAGCAATCATGGTGGTCCTTCTCAAGGGCACCGTCTAGGGGATCACCCTCATCGCCCTGCCACGCTACTACTAGTCAACAAGGTCTAAATAGTGACGGACACCGCCCTGCCACGCCACTCCCAACCAGCAGGGTACAGATGTTGACCTTATCCAAAAATTTCATTCAAGAGTGCCATCCAGAAAATTCGCCCCATCTTCTCTGGCCGACATCATCATATCTTGTGCCCACCGCCCTACTGTGCTAACTCTGGCAAGCAGGGCACAAACGGGGGCCTTCTCCAAATGTATCAACTATAAGTCTAGGCGAGCAATGCCCTAACATGCTCAAACCACTCCCCCCTTAGGCTTCACCCGTCGGAAAGGTTATGACTGAAAAAAACTGTTAGAGTGGAAAGTCAAAGCCTCCAGGGTGTAAGGTATGAAAGAGTTAGGTAAAGTACAAAAGGAAAGTTAAAATTAAAAATTCAAGAGGGGCAAAGTTGCCCTCCAAAAAAAAAAAAGAGATCCAAGGGAACAACCAGTAAAAGAAAAAGATGGGAGGCGTTCCCCCTCCCCCCACATGCTGGCCTTAAAAGAGGCCAACGATGGAGTTAGCCCAAGGGCTAGCAAGAGTTAGCCTTGTGCCAGCGCCCCAAAAGGGTATTGATGGCCCTCTTAAGGGCCAATTGTCATGCTGCCCCCTTTGGGGGCCAATGCGCTCCCAATCAAGTGGCCAGCCGGGGTGGGTGCCCTACCCTAGGGGGCACACTGTCTCACCCCCTACTTGTTCGCGAGGTGCACCCCCTGAGGCTCATCTTTATTTTCTCTTTAGTGAAGGCCAGTCTGTGTTCAGGGCTTGTTCACGGTAAACGTGTGTCGCCCTAAAAATCGAAGAAATTCGAGGTCACCCTGTTATGCTACTTGACCCCGAACCCTGATTGTTGGGGGCCTATTTCAATTAAGCTTCTCAAGAAAAAGCTAACTCTTAAAAAAAAGGATGACCATATGAGTTTCTCGTATTTTGTAGTCTCAAAACGCCTGTTTCAACCAAAAATTGATATCCCTAACCACCTCGCTTCCCTCGCCGCGCAGGGCTAGGGGGAAACTAATAAGGGTATTTTTGGGCACCACTAAGTCAGCACTTGGGACCCAGCTACGTGTTACGGCTCTTCCTTGGAATCTCATTTGAACCTAGGGAGGAGCGAGGAACCTCGCAGAGATGTGCTACTCTTAGCTCTGCGTCATGCCATGGATGACCAATTTTAGGGACTCAGCTGTTCACCTCAATCGGCTGCCCATTTAGGCTCGTTTCTTCCCCAGGACTCCACAAATCTCCACTTTCCCCCACCAAGTAACCACCATGGGCCTAATGTACGATAAGCGTTTGTTACACGCTCGCGTATTGACTACTGACAAATGCACGAGGTCAAGTTTTAGTATAGATGGATCATGAGATCGAATATCGTTCCACTAGGGATAAGGTAAATTAGTTGAATACCGTGATTTTCATAGTCTCATATTATCTCGACTTCTCAAGAATTGTTTGTATTTTAATTAACAACTAAGATAAATTACAATAATTGGGTTAGTTCTAACTACATTGATTACCTAGGTATTGATTTCTTTCATGTAATACATATTTAACTTCGTTTAGTTAGCGATAACGGTGTTTATCCTATCTGACAGTCTCTGTATCTATAACTCGCTCACTCCCTCTTCCGAGTGTAAAGCGAACTAATATATGACTTCGCGTTGACGTCAAAGTCCCTCTCGAATGTCTTTTCGAACACATAGTCATATGAGTCGTGAACCAACATCATGGATTACACACTCTCAAACTCTCTCCCGGGTTATTGGATTGTCGCGTTGTGTTTAACCCTAGTCCAAATCCGGGGTTACCTCTCCCAAGTGTCAAACCCTATATTCTCGGTTTATCATAACAAGCATAAAATCAATAATAATGGTAAACACAATCGGATATAGACAAACAACCATTAAAATAACGTATATTCAATCAAACTAGTATTTACATGACTTACAACAACACCTAGATAATATTTATCTAAACTACATGTTCTTAGCCATATAAACATACAAAACAAGAGTGATTCAACATCATTAGATACAAAAAAGCAATTACAAAGATAAAAACAAAGGAAGAACGATCAAATCTGAGAGTGGAATGGTCCACAGTCGCCAAGGATCGGCTCGCAAATGTTTCGTCTTCTCAAATGATGAACCTTTTATTCTTGCTCTCTCAAGAATGGCTAAAGAACCCTAAGCTAAGGTTAGGAATGTTCAACAACCTTTTTCACAAGTGGGGGAGAAGTATTTATAGGCTCAAGGTATCAAAAATATCTAAAAAGATTTTTATGCCTAGGCAGAGCTGACCACCTAGGTGGTGGGATTCACCGCCTATGCGGTGAGTAAGTCGGTTAAGCCTTCGCCGTGGTAGTGGAGGAGGCGGTGAATTCCAGACACTCTCTGATCTTTTACCGCCACGATGGTGGAATTCCGCTACGGCGGTGGAACAGTCTTCAAACACTCTGTACTTTCACCGCCTAGGCGATGGGATTTGTTCGATTTCAGCACTCCCTATATTCTCACCTCCTAGGCGGTGGGACTGCCATCTTGATCCCTTGTATTTTTCTCACTTTTCTTCGCCTTTTTCCCTCCGTTTTGCTTATTTATTGTTCGTTTACGTCCCTACACCTGATTTACATAAAAACAACTAAAACGCAATTAAAACATTAATAAAACACTTGAAAACTGGCAAATTTGGCTTAGAAATAAATAGGTATTTCACACCTATCACCTAACATAGGCCCGCGAGCTTTTCCAAATGGGTCCAAAAACCCAATCCTAGTGATTATCTCCTAAACTCCCCGGATTACGGCTAAACACAGGATTTTGACTACTTAACCGTGTTTAGGTCTGAGTAATCATCTCCAATGCCTATATATATCGAGGGTTGTGCAAGCTCGAGGTACGCTTTATTACGCGCATGCACTGAGATCACTTGCTTAGTTAATGCATTACTATATATTTTTTCTCTGAGCACTAATTACTACGTCAGAGGAGCTTTACCGGGACAAATCTTGGTCTAAGCTTTCTGTAGGTACTACTCCCTAAGGAGCAGGACTCTAGGCACAATAGGTCAATCATCCCAAGACCCAGCATAACTCACGTGAAGAATTTTTAACCGAAGACTCCACCTCAGCAAGAAGACCCACCTGTCATCCGATTGGACCATACTCGAGGTGTGTACCAGTATTATGCACCAACATGAGTTAAGTTTGTCGACTGAGAAAAGAAATCAATTAACTGAATCAAAATAGTGGATTTTGGAAAATAAATTGGGGAAGGAAATAACCAACTAGTATCAATTGGTAACCTGATTAGAAAGGATCGATCAACTGTTTGAAACAGTGAGGTTTTCAGAGCAAAATGTGAACTTCCTAAAGCAATCGGTCAACTGACCAAAGGTGACCAGTCAACCGAGGGGCTTAAGGGTGAAAAAGTAGAAGTCTTTAAACCAATCGGTCAACCAATTGGGAGGTAATACGTCAACCAACTGTGATGGAACTTGGCAAAGACAACTCCATGAACCAATCAATTAACCGAACGAAGGGAGATCGGTTATCCGATTGGCATCTTGGGTTTGGCTTGGTTTCTATGCTAAATTAATCGGTCAACTGATGGACAGGGTTCGGTTAACCGACTATTTTGGGTTGAGATTTCGAGCAATTTGGGATTTTGGTCAAAAATTAGTTATTTTTTATGATTCCAAGGGCTAATTTCAGGGGATTTGAACCTACAGAAGATTCGGTACATGTGTTTTGATATCTCTACTGATTTGGTCCACATAACTAATGATTCGCTCAATTTTAACAACTAAATACTTCTTATCTTTATGATTGATAATTGAAAAATATTTTATGGATGTATTTGAGAGTTTTGAAAGTTATTTTTAAGTGAATTACACGAGAATTGAATGATTATATTATAGAGAAAATTACATTTTAAACCCTCCAAGTATTAACACTTTTCTAATTGGTCCCTCTCTATTTGAGCGTTTTATTTCGAACCCTCTAGGTATCAGCCTATTTTTATTCGATTCTTCCGTCAAAAAAATCTGTCAAACATAACAGAACAGAGGAGCAAATCTGTCTTTTTACATATTCTTAATTTTTAAATGATTTTTTTTTTCTTTTTTTGATCTCCCGCTCATTTTTCTCTCTCTCTCTCTCTTTTCCTCCTTCCTTCTTCCTCTATTCTTTTCTATTCTTCCTCTCTCTCTTCCTCACTTTGCCTGTAGAAACTGGGGGTAGAACCCACCCCCGAAGCAAGGGGTGTTTACCCCTAGTAAAAAACAGAGCGTGAACACCCCCTGTTGAATTAGGTGTTTTTATCCCCTATTATGGGGGTGGCAACAGGGGGTGACATTCCCTGTTATGAGGTGGAACCTGGGGTGCAACACCTTGTTAGAACCACCCCCCCTAACAGGGGTGCACCCCCTGTGAAAAACAGGGTTGAAAATACCCCCTCAACAAGGGGTGCCATCCCCTTTTAAGGGGGTGTTTCACCCCCATAACAGGGGGTAAAACACCCCCTATTTCGGGGGGTCCACCCCCCGTGAAAAATAGGGGGTGAACACCCCCTATTAAGGGGGTGTTCACCCCTTGTTTTTCACAGGGGGTGAAAACACCTCTTTCAACAGGAGTGGGTTCCACCACCTGTTTCAGCCGGTGGGGTGAGAGAGGGAGAGAGAGGAGGAATAGAAAGCGAGGGGAAAAGCAGGAAGAGAGAAAAAAATACAGAGAAATGAGCGGGAGATCAAAAAAAGAAAAAAAATCATTTAAAAATTAAGAATATGTAAAAAGACAGATTTTCCCGTCTGTTCTGTTATGTTAGATAGATTGTTTGATGGAAGGACCAAATAAAAACAGGCTGATACCTAGAGAGTTTAAAATCAAACGTTTGAACGGAGAGGAACCAATTAGAAAAGTGTCAATACCTGGAGGGTTTAAAATGTAATTTTTCCTATATTATATGGGGTCTAAATATGCCTTTCAAAGGCATATCTTTTGAAAAGTAGCTATTGAAGGGCTTGATTTCAATCTATACATATAGACCTACGAAAATTGGATGAAATATACCAAGAACTTTGAGTTCCTATGCTTTTCTAAGAATTATCATTCTGCTGAGATTATTCAAGAGAGATTGTGTTAAAGTTATTGAGCTAAAATTGTTGTTGAATTGGCATCACCGATTTGTGATGTCTTGCGATATTGTTTTCATTCTTCGGTGTTTTCCTGGTAAGATCTTTCCAAGTTATTATTCTTAATTTGGATTTCATATTATTATTGATTGCTTGGATTTAATATTGTTAGAAAATCATTTTCAAATTTAAGAGCTTAAAAAAAATTAAAATAATTTTGTGTGTTTATCTGATTACGTGTTTTCATTTGTGCTACCCACACTTGTTATTAATCTGATATTAATTTATCTCACATTGAATCTATCATGTAGTAAATTTTGAGACATTAATCGAGGATAATTGTATTGAGGTGGTAGAAACTCCTTGTGTGAAGAAACTCATCATTTTTTGTATTTGTGAGTTTGAGCTGATTAGACACGATTGGGTTGGTGTCTAGTCAGGGTAGCTAGATTTCAATTTTTTTCAATCAAAAAGATTGAGGTTTAATCTTTATCTTATGTTATAAAAGGTTAGATTATTCTTTTCCTTGAAAAGAACTAGGTTTTGATTCTTCATGAATTGAATTAATTTTGAGTGAATTGTAAACATTCAATCCTTACCTAAGAAAAGGATACTTGTGAGAGTTGTGAGGTTGTAATTTTTCCTATAATAGAATTAGGTTAGTCTTTAGCCTGGTAAAAAAATAAGGTTCTTCCTTACCCTAAGAAAATGGACATCGTAAAGGTTGATTCGGAGCTTGGGAAAATAATCGTTGTAAGGTTTGGTTCCTACCATTTAAGGAATCACGGGTTTAGACAAGGCTAGCTTATTGAACCAAGATATATCTTGGTGTGCTAAATTCTTTACTTTCATTATATTATGTTTGGATGTGCACTTAGAATTAAACATTTTTTCATTACTTAACGAATATAATAATTGATTTAGAAAAAATTGATTATTTGATAATTAAATGTTAAAATATTTATTTGTTTAAATTTTTTATAACTACCAAATTCACCCTCCTCTCTTGGATAGTTCACTGGGCCAACATCAACATTTTCTCGTAGTAGCTTAATGAGCTCAACCCATTTGTTCTAGGGTGAGCTTAGCTCTTAGTCTAACCATTCTTTCTTTAAGAGTTGGGTGAATTGATACTTCAACCAAATCTTCATGTGGGTAGGGGCCCGGTTCATCATCCCTAGGGTCATCAATCGGCACCATGACTTCTTCGGTATCTAGGGTCATGAGCTTAGAAGTTACTAGCTTAAACCCTTGGAGTCCAGGCTCTACCATTGGTTGTTATTTCTTCAGCTCTAGTGCCCTCCAGGTACAAGCTCGTGACGCTTCCTGGTCACCTCTGACTTCTTTTACCCCTTGATCGATGGGGAATTTTGCACGGTTCCTATAGATGGTGCCAAACTGTTGGTGTCCCAAAGTGGTCAACACCTCAAGTATAATTCAATTAGGTGATAGGTGAGTCCTCCTGCTGAAATGGAGTTGCTTAGCTGGAGTTGGAGTTGGAGTTGAAAATTCTTTAAGTAAGCTGTAACGGTCGTCCTAGATAGCCGACTTGCTGAAGTCAAAAGTCCTTTCTCCTTAGAGAGTTGTACCTACATAAGGCTGAGTCAGGATTTGTCCCAGCGAAGCCCCTCCAACCTGAGAGTAAACTTTTAGAGAAACAAAAGGTACAGAAACACGTCAAGTATAGATTGAGCGTTACTTCGGGCTTGCATAGCCCCTGGTATTTATAGGCATTGGAGATGATTACTTTTACCTAATAGGCCCTAAACACGATTAATTAGGTAAAACCACGTGTTTAGCCAATAATCTGCGGCGTTTGAGAGATAATCACTGGACGTAGACTTTTGGGCCTATTTGGAGAAGCCCACAAGCCTCTATCAGGCCTGTGGAAGAGGCCTAGCGGAGGAAATCAGAGATTCATGGAGTTTTGTAGAAAAAATAGATTGAAATGGTGCGCTGGTCGGGATAAATGGCTAAGTCCCTAAAGTTGGGCATCTAGCGACACGACATAGAGTTCTAGGCGACAGTGTCCCTTCAGGGCACATTGTTCCTTTCTGGATGCAAAAGAGATTTCAAGGAAAGAGCCCTAGTCGGCATATATTCCTGCGTGGCACTTTAGATTTCTGAATGTGGCCATGTCACAATGAGGGGGGACACGTGACTGGGGTCGTGGTGCTAACTCAATGATGCCCGAAAATACCCTCATGACTCATCAATATATAATTGGCTTTCCATCTTGTTATTTTTCCCGATGTTTTTGGTAAGCACCTCATCTCTCAAAACCAAGTGTCACACACGATTTCTTCCATCTGGTAGTTGCCACAAAAATTCTAATAATTATCACAAACCTAAATCTTTTATCGACATTCTATACCCAATGTATCGTTACTTTTCAACTCAAGAACATCTACCGAACATTCCAAACATCAATTGAATTGAGCATAACAAATTGTAACAAACATCAACACTAAACATAGAAATTGGTTAAAGACTAAAAGGGTATTTCACCTCATAAGTTATGAATTCATTGCTATAATCAGTGACGAGCATTCTCAATCTTATTGCATTGGTTGAAAATATGATCCTACGGCATTATCGAATAAAATAGGAATTCAGTTTAGACGGACTTATAATTATATAGAAATTATATTTGGACAAACTTACAAGTCTATATACAAGTCCAAAAAATCAAGGAATATACATACTTACAAGTTTGTTCAAGACAATTTATGTGAACTTGTAAGTCCTGTAAATACTTTTTGTTTAAACTTGATATTGACCAAATAACTACCCAAGAGGGGGGGTGAATTGGATAGATAGAAACCTGACTAAAATTTATATCAAATTACCATTTTTTTCAATTTAATCAACATGAACAATTAGTACAATTTCAGCAGAAACATCAAACCAGTAATCACACAATCAAGCGCACAAAAACACAATATAGATATAGTTAGAGCCACTTAACTTGGTGATTTATAATAATTGGCAGGACCTCTTTACCTACGTCAACTCTTCCGAGCTCCCACAGAGAATTCTAATTCTATTAATCTTTAATCCTCTTTTTGGGTGAGACTCAAAACCTTACACCCTCTGAGTGAAAATATCCTTTCACTCATACAATCACCCTCTCTTGAACTAATGCAATAGTTTAAGACTATGTAATCAAATTCCTCATAATTTAACAATTTTAACACATGAGCTTCTACCACACACACAATTCATGTATATTTAAAAGTGTTCATTCTTTAAGATAAATCAATCGTGATATGCAAAAGTATAAATGATACTAGATATATGCACGTAAAGCTCAATAAAATTCAAAAATATTCCAGATCAAAATAGATGATTCTTAAAACACGTTTTACTCGATAAGATGTTTTAAAGTCAATTTAGCATGTGTTCCATTTATTAGTTTAAAGTTGTTATTGTGATTGTCATTTTATTTTATTGTAGGGGATGGGTAAATAATATTATCGAACATCATAACATGAAATAGAACGATTTATCTTTTATAGGAAAGTATATATTTGAAATCAGGACATACTATTAAAAGACATAAATTGTGGATTGAATGATATTTCTTGCGATTTTCTAGTGTTGGTAACTTACTAATGAAATCCAAAATAATAACATACTATGTTGGATATTATTTCGGTGTAATTTTTATGGACTCATATTGTATTGTGAAAAAGAAATCTATGTATCTGTAGAAGCTAAAAAATGAAAGAATAACTCTAAATGGGTTGTTAAACCTCTACAAAAAAAATAAAAATAAAAATTCAATCATTTTATTCCACCCAAAAAAAAATTAAAAATACTAAACAAACCAATCAACCCTAATAATAGACAGTGAAATTAGAATAATAAATTAGTTAACCAAAAATAGACACCCTGAGGGCATGTTATAAACAAAAATTAATGATTAAATTGAAAAAAAAAATGTCTTTAAGTTAAAATTAAGATAGACATATTCAAGAGAAATAAAAAAAAAAAACTATCAAAGTGAAAATTTTATACGAAAACAGAATGTATAAGGTCTTGCTTGCTATTTTCTAAATTTAAGTAGAATATATTTTAAAATAATAATTCAACTTAAACACAATAAAAAATATAAATAAAATTTTATAAATATAGAACATAATAATCCGCACCATCCGCGAACATAAAACTAGTATACTTTTAAATTCGTGCATTCAGGCACAATTTATACATTAGACAAGAATAAATCATGTCACTTTTCTCCCACCAAAACATTTCATATTACATTTACACTGTTGTCTCCTTAATCTAAACTTTCTATTAATAAAAAGTTAGTTTAAATTTTAAAACTTTTAATTGGTAAAATGTGGTTTTGAATTAAGGAAATTTTTGCAGTAGCCCAAATACAAAATATAGTGGCTTAATCCCATTAAACAAAAACATATTTCATAAATTCAACTTTGGTTTGGTTTTTTTTTTTTTTTTTTTTTTCTAATGCCGTTGATGCCCTTCCATTTCACAAACTCATAGGTTGCGTTTGGGTAAGGGATTTAACAAATCCCTTATTTGGATAAATATTTGATCTAAAGTATTTGATCATATAATTTACAATTCCCTTATTTGGATAGATAAAGACTACTAGATCTAGGATCTAGATAGAAAATAGAACCCTAATTTATTCACCAAAAGAACAAAAATCACCCTAGATCTAGCCAAAAATTGGAAGAACAAACCTATATCTAAGTAGAAATTGAAATAAACAAACTTAGATCTACACCAAATTGAACAAGAAACATGAAAAACAAATGAAAACGAAGCCTTGCACACCACGACTACGACGAAAAAAAAGACAATGGCGAAGCCCTGCACCTAAATTGCAGTCGACGAAGAAGAAGACGAAGATCGGAGGGCTTAGAGCAGAAAAAGGACGACGATGGAGAAGAGGGCTTAGTTGTTGCGAGAGGGTCAGTCGCAATTTCACAAATCCTCCCTTGGATAGATTTGAGAAATGACACATATTTCAAAGTTATTTCCAAATCCCTCATTTCACCCTTTTTTAAGATATAAGGATTTGACAAATTCTTTTTTATAAATACCCAAACAAGGTATTTCTCAAAAAGGAATTCTGAAATCTATTACCCAAATGAAATCCCTCCCCCAAATCCTTTACCCAAACACAACTTTATTTTCTTTTCCTCTCTCTCCCATGGTGGTCCGGTGATAGTGGTTGGCGGCATGGTAGGGGGTATATTAGTTAAATTTTAGTACTTTTATTATTATTATTATTATTATTATTATTATTATTATTATTATTATTATTTGGTATAAATGTTAGAGAGGGAGTTAAACTCTAGATCTTCCACGAAAGAAGGTAGACATATTTACTAGGCTACAAGTCTTGGTAGGATGTGGTTTAGAAAAGTTTTTTTCAAAATATATATATGTGTGTGTGTGTGTGTGTGTGTGTGTGTGTGTGTGTGTGTAAAAAGATTGCATATTTATATTTGGGACGAAATATAATAAGTGGATTATAATAGAGGTTTTTATTATTTAGTCCTTATCCCATAAACCATGTAGAGAAAAATCATTTTGAACAGTTCACTCAGCCTTTAAACCATTATGTACCACCAATTAAGTTTTTAGTTCTTGGCAGACAAAAAAGAATCGTAGAAAGATAAATATACCCCTGAAACAAAACCCTTCATCTCTCATTTACGTAACGTAATCTCTTTCTCTTTATCCCTGATCACTCTCACTCCACAATCCATGTATTGTTCACTCTCTCTCTTTATCCTCTTTAACCTCTCTCCAAACCCTAACCCATCTCTCTTTCTACCCTAATCTCATCCGCAAACCATCTACTATCTCTACCCTAATCTCATCCGCCATCGCACAACTACTGATCTCGTAGTCCTCTGTCGCAAAGGACCACCAGCTCGGGTGGATTCCGGCATCATCGACACAATGGATGACTTGTCGTGGATGCGGAGTGCATCGGCGAGCTCAAGTTCGAGATGGACTTGGAGTCCAACCGGCGGATGCTAGCTGCGAGGTGCTACATAGGCTACGGTGTGCTGAAAATGAACAATGTTCCATACTTGATATGCTCCGCTATATGCAGAACTAGGGTTCGTAACTTGTTCTTTTGGTTTGTTTAGAGTTGATGTCGTCTACGATCTGTTGAATTAGTCTTTTTTTGGATCTTTTTGTTGTTTTGTCTTCGTTTAAAGTTGATATCATATGCCTATCTGTTGAATTAATTGATTTTTGTTTTCTTTGATTCTTTCGATTGTAATCGTCTTTTTTGGTTTCCTTTTTTTAATGTTTTATTGCCTGGATTTGTTTTTCAAGTCTAATTTATAGCTTATATCATTTGATTGCTTAGTCAATTATTTGTGAGTATCTGATAGTGTTATCTCTTGTGTGTGTTAAAGTTAATGAGAGAGGAAAAAAAAAAAAAAAAAGACATGAAAATGCATAAATGTTAACACAAAAAGGCTAAAAAAATATGCATTAACGTTAACAAACACTTAACCCAAATACACAAATAGCAAATACGGTACAATCATATTAACATTAACTAACAAAACCCAAAAGAAAAAAAAAAAAAAAAAAAAAAAAAGATACGTATCGCTAAAACACACAAACAAATGAGAAATATATATTAACGTTAATACACATAAAAAGAACATGAAAATGCGTTGACATCAACACAGAGAGACCCCAAAAATGTGCATTAATGTTAGCGCTCACTCAGCTCAAAAAGACAAAATATTACAATCGATGACTTAATGTTAATGCAAAGACACGGGGGCTAAAAAAATAAAGTTGTGTTAACGTTAACGCACAGAACCCCTAAAAAGCAAAATACATTAACTCTAAAACACACAATCCGATGGTGAAAATACGTTAACGTTAACGCACACCGAACCCAAATACATAACCAGCGTATATGATACGATCATATTAACGTTAATTCACATAACCCCAAAAAATAAAGATACGTTAACGGTAACACATACAAACAAATGAGGAAGATGAACACACACAAATAGAATATGAAAATACGTTAATGTTAACGTGAAATTCAAATTGTAGTTTTGTAATATAGGTAAGGTATATTACTGAACATTCACATTAACATTAACGTCATATTATATATTTTTATCTTGTTACATAGGATAAAATGGCAGAATCATAAATTTGATTGAACAGTCAGAGGTAATATTATCGACATTTTCTTATAAATTCTTTGTAAGCTGAAAACTTAATGAGGCTAATGGAGGCTTGAACTCTAGAAACATTATCTTTGGAGGACCAAAAATAAATAAATTACCCATTATATATGTATTTTATGTATGATAAGAAAAATTAGAAAAAACTCAAATTTTACCATTAAAATTAAAATATGCCACTACTTGCAAGTCCATATTAAGAAAACACCGTCTCTATATTTATTATTTAAATAAATCTAAATACATATTCTCTCATTACATGAACAACATAATAAATAAGAGGGTTACAAATATTACTGCCTAGCAACAATGTTGATAGTAACATAATATATAGGAAGATGCAAATGTTGTTATACAACACAATATCGACAATAACATAATGAATTAGGAATGTAAATATTATTGTACAACAAACAATTATTATATCTCAATTATTATTTTTTTCTAAATTTGAATGGCTATAAGAATAAATTAGTAATGTGTCGGGGCATTATAAAATACTCTATATGATAATGGCAGTTATTAGGCCCACTTTAATCGGCCTATTCGATTCAACATGGGCTTGAAATTTGATTTATTTGGCCCAAAAAATTTCTGGTTCTGGACCTGGATAAGGAGGCGGAGATGGAAGGGTTCAAGGCAAAGTTCCCTTGGATCAGTTATGGGTTTCTTTTAGCCCATCAATATTATCGTGAAGCTCAGGGTCGTCCACGATCGTCGCGGCATGAAGGAAGTGAACTGCCGGTTCATGCTTAAACCCTCACCTGTAATTTTTGGAGCAGACGAATCAAAGCGGCTAAAGCCTCTCAGCTATTCTTCATTTCATCGATCGAGAGAAAGAGAGAACTGAGGACGGGTGAGAAAGAGAGACCATGTTTCAGAGCAGGCTAGCCTCGATTCTGCGGAGGAACAAAGTTCTGATTAACATGTCATCGTCCATTCTGAAGCGGGGATCTAGGGTTTTGGAATGTGAGCACTCAATCTCATCCTTAAACCCTTGTGGATACATGACTTCCTCCAATATCGTTACTACGAGTGGCTTCGGTTTCATCACAGCCAGAAGCTTCGCTAGTTATGGTTTCAGATCGCTATACCATTCTCATAAGGTTCTACTCTCTCTCTCTCTCTCTCTCTCTCTCTCTCAAAATCTGTTTTCACATTTCGGCTGAATCCTTCATGTAATATTCGTTTCTGGATTACATTTTGTTCTTCCACATTATTTGAAGCTTAAAGTTTTTGAGTCTATTATATGCTACGGTAGTAGCTAGAAAGGATCACGTAATTAGCTCCACACTTCGTTCAGTCGATGTCTTTTGCGGAATCAGTCGGCGTCCTTGAACCATAACTGGGGCAAAAAATTCCAATTGTTTGGTCTTACCGGTATTTTATTGCACGCCTTCTGGTCAGCCTTTGTAATCCTTTGGATTACTATTGCTTTTGCCTAATTAGAGTCTTGAAGTTAATGTTCATTGTGTAGCTTCTTAATCTTAGGCCACAATGTCACATCAGATTTTACAAAGGGAGTAACTTTCGCTAAAGTAATTTTTCTATTGATGCATCTGAATTGGGAACAGATTTTGAATGACATGGGCAGTTCCGTGTATCACTTATTATTGCCACCTCTCACCACTCATATGTGTCATTAAATTTGTTCCCTTTATCAATAAGGAAAAGGGTCTCTTTCAGGAAAAGGCCACATTAGTGACCTAGGATATGTAAAAATATCCGAATTTGCATATCATGAGGCACTTCCCTAAGAAAATATGAAAAGAAACTTGACCAAAGAAAATATTTCTTTTACTGGCACATGGTGATGCCGAGGAGAAACTAGCTGATAAAAACAACACAATCGAATTTTATTTGTTGTTTCACTCCGCCCAAGTACTTCACATTAAAATAGGCAGATAGGTGCAGCTTCCCACAATTACTTCTATTATTGACAGAGGTTTTCGTGAAATTTCCATTTGCATTGTTCTAAAGCACAAGGTTTATCTGCCATTTCAATTAGGTTTTCCTTAGATTTTTTTTTCCAGAGAAGGGCAATTTTGGAATTTAAATGTGGAAAACTCTTCTGTTTTTTATAGATGTAGTAGGTAGTGATTAGCAACTTCATGCTCGCTCTGTTTCCTTATAACTGCATTTTTATTGTTCATTCCTAGCCTGTTGTGCAAATGATAAGATATTGAAATATTTTTGCCAAGTTTACCTTCTTAAATCTAAACCTCTCTGATCGACTTCCCTTGTCAATGTCTGTCTTTCCTCTGGTTCTTGAAGTAATTGTTTCCATTTCCTCTGTGCTACTTTCAGGGCTTTCACAGACCATTTCTGAGGACGATTTCAACCTCAGCTGCTGCCCAAACGGCAAATAAAGAGGGATTGAAGCTCCTGGTTACTGCAGGGCCCCATGCTCAGAAAGTGGTTGGGATATGGCTTTTCACGTCTGCTGCTTGGGTGTTTAGCATGGTGGTACTTGGTGGTGTTACACGTTTGACTCGATCAGGACTTTCGATGACCGACTGGAAATTTACCGGTAGTCTTCCTCCTATGTCAGATGAAGAATGGTCAATTGAGTTTGAGAAATATAAGAAATCCCCAGAGTACAAGCGGTTGGTTCAAGTACCAGTACTTTTGCCTTTTCCCGTTCTTTTTGGTTGAAAAATTCTTTATCTGCCTTGTCCTTGCCTCTCTTCATCACTTTCAATATATATTAACAAGTATGCTATAAGGTGCTCTTGTTAGTGTGTTACATCTTGCAAGTCAGTGGTGAAATGTCTTTCATGCCTTAAAGGAATTTACCTTTTTAGAAAATGAAAATTTGATGATGCTATGCTTACTGTCTTCCATTAAATTTAAGGTCTATGACTCTATGCCACTATCTTCCATTAAATTTAAGGTCTATGGCATCCCCTCATATGGAAGTCGTAGTTTACGAATGCAAGTGATTTTACTTTATTTTTGGATCCTTTGCAGGGTGAACAAAGGGATGAATATTGATGATTTCAAGTTCATCTATTGGATGGAATATGCGCATCGTATGTGGGGGAGGGCGTTGGGTATCATGTTTGCATTGCCATTTTCTTATTTCCTTCGAAAGGGTTATATTACTCTACAACTGGGACTGAGACTCTCTGGTCTATTTGCGCTTGGTGCTGGGCAGGGGCTAATTGGGTGGTGGATGGTCAAAAGTGGTTTAGAGGTAAGAAACACTTTATTTTCTAAGTGCTGGTACATATCGATACAAGACATTAGGACAATGTTTGAAAACATCTTTTTATTAATGGCTGTGATAAATTTTCATAAAAAAGAGATGAGATTGTGTTACAAAATTTTTGGTGGGAAAATTCTTGACAAATATATTTGACACTCCCATTTCCCTTGCAGTTGAATTAAATTACATATCTTACCCTTTAAATTTTATTTTGCGCCTTAATATTTATAAATAAATTCAATCGATAGAGTATGTGCACTTGTGGTTAATATTTTTTTGGTTACTAAAATGTTATATTAAATAGGGACTTAAGGTACAGGGCATTTGCTAGTTGTTCTATAAGCCATGATGGTTCTCTCTAAGTGCTTCATTTTCTTTTCTCCTTAGGAGCCAGCATCTGAGTATGCACAACCAAGAGTAAGCCCTTACCGCCTTGCAGCTCATCTTACGTCAGCATTTTCTATTTACTGCGGGCTCTTTTGGACAGCTCTATCTGTTGTCATGCCTGAACCTCCCGCTGAATCAGTAGCGTGGGTTCATGAGGCAGCAAAAGTTAAGAGACTTGCCCTTCCTGTAAGCATCATTGTTGGCTTAACTGCCATCTCAGGAGCATTTGTTGCAGGAAATGATGCTGTATGTAACTTATTTTCTTCCTCGTGGATTTACAATTATCCTAAGTCTATCTTTGGTTTTCCACCCCCCACCCCTCTTCAAAGAAAAACTTGATGTCAACACAGGTTACATCCAAATTGTCAGGGCCATGCATTTAATACTTTTCCAAAGATGGGAGACACATGGATTCCAGATGGCATTTTTACTATGAAGCCACTTATGCGCAACTTCTTTGAGAATACCCCGACTGTGCAGGTAATCTTTCCTATATAAGTTATATTTTCTTGCTATATTTTTGTTTGGAAAATTGAGGTTGTGGTAACCTGGTAGTTTGTGTGGTATGCCTATTGTGCTTCACTCAACTGTTGTAGACTTGTATTGGTAAGGATAGACAAATCAAGAGCCTTTTTGGTTTTGAACAGTTAGTGAAGATTTTGAAAGGAACCAGTTTTAGAAAATTGTGAAAAAAACTGGTTTAGTTTTGTAAAGGAGAATATTTATTAATAATAGTGTTAAAAACTTAAATGTAATAGTGATGTGATTGGTTGAAATATGATGTTGAAAAAAAAAGAGAGAATGATGATGTTTGTTGGGTGAATGTGTGGTAGAAAAATTCTGTAGAGAAATAAAAAATATAGATGTAGAGAAAAAAAAAGTTGAAATTACATTTACAAAAAAATAAAAATATAGTATTAAAAGTAGTTGATGTATGGATTGGGTGTTATGAAAATTGTTTTGTAAAAGTATTTTTGAATGCAAAATGGTAATATTTTGAATGTTTGAAAATTGAGAGCACTGCTTGGGTAGTGAACCAAACAGCACCCGAACATCTTTATTATCCATATATATGAAGTGTTGAAAATGATTTCATAGTCATATTTTACTTATATTTTCCCCAGTCGGTTCTCCAAATGCCAACGGCTAAATTTAGTCCAATGAAAAGACACTTGAAAAAAACACTCTTATTTTCAAGATGTTAATGTCTAACTAATCGAACTCCGGAGTTCCTTGTTGAATGGAAAACTTGGTTATAAAAGAAGGATGTTCATCTATGCTCATCTAATGTTTAGTTTTCTTCAAATTCATTAGAGCCAGCATGGACAACTAGTTAATGCTTTGACTCTTAAGTTATGGTTGATGTTTGTTTCCCAGTTGCTTGACTTGTAGACATTCAAATGTGAAAATAGGTTTAATAGAAGTTTTTTTCGGTCCTCTTGGAACTATGAAATTCACAACAATGAAATAAAAAAATATTTGTTTTGTTGTTTGCAGCTTGACCATCGCATCCTTGCTACTGCAACCTTAGCTTCAATTTTTGGCTTATGGTGGTCAACAAGAAAATTGGAAATACATCCTGCAGTAAAATCTCTTATTGGAAGCACCATGGGCATGGCCGCTCTTCAGGTAGTTTGTCTGAATCTGTAAAACAAGGTACGACATATGAAACATGTTCTCATTGGCACTAGAATATAAGTTCGCTTTTGTTATCATTGGCAGGTCACTTTGGGAATATCGACACTACTATCATATGTACCTGTTTCACTAGGCATGGCTCATCAGGCTGGGGCTTTAACTCTTTTGACACTTGTGATTTTGCTCAACCACACTGTGCGGAGGCCGTCAACATCTCTTCTCAAATCCTTGCCATTAGTTGCAAGGACAACATGATACACGTTTTTCTTTTTTTAACCTTGGCAATGTTACTACATTATAGTAGCCGTGTAACACCATTCAATTACTGCCAGCTGAACTGGTTATTATTCTTTTATACAAATTCTTGCTGAGGAGGAAAGACAGGATGGATGTTCAAGAGAGAGGGAGAAACAATAAAAAAGACGAATGCCAACTTTTAGGTAGCGTTTGGAAACACAGAATTGAAGCTATAGAATTGGAATTAGAAACGAACCCACGCATGTAAGTTACTTAGATATTTGGATGTATCTAATTTGAATTCCAATTCTAAGGGTCCTATTCCGTGCAACCAAACATTACCTTTTAGTGTTTTTTTTTTTTTTTTTCCCCATTTTTTTTTAATTATTATTAAAATCATGTACTCGTTATCATAGCTGTGAAAATAGTTGTGAAAGGCTCCAGGGGCACAAAGGCACACCTCATGCGCCTCACTACCTACATCAAACCTGATTGAAGTTGTTCAATAAAGTTTTTTCAACTCTTGTTATACCATTTATTGAGTTGAATTATTTCTTTCTTTTTTTTTTTTAATATGCTAGGGTGGGTGGGTGATCATGCTTGGAAGTTCAAAAAAGGAAAATCCCAAGTTCTCTTGCTTCTTATAATTACAAAATATTGAAGCTCACTTTTCAACTACAAAAGTTTAAGAGCATTTCCAGGAGTTGTGCAAAAAAAATTAAGTTTTTTTTTTCCAACTAAAATTAGAGTTCTAGTAGGTGTGGCATTTGTGGTGGCAAAATGCCACACTTCCTCCTACCTCTTTCATTTTTGCCACAATCTTAGACTAACGGAAAATTTCGGGGGATAACTGTTGGAGGTAACTATTGCTCCAGCGGTCAAAAAAATAAAACACATACCTTGAAGTCTAGATCTTCTTCTTCTTTAAGAATTAGCTAGATTTGCGATTTGTTGTTGTGCCAATTGTCCTCGTCTCTATCTCTCTCTGTAGCGATCTGCCATTGTCGTTTCAACGCTTGCTACTCTGTTGATCGCCCTTATTTTTCTCTTTCTCCAGTTCTGTCAGTATCTCTGCTCTCTTTCTCTCCACACTTCTCTAAGCTGTGTTTCATTTGGCAGGGAATGTGTGTTTGTGCTTGGGTTTAATTGGATTTGGATTTAGGTTAAGTTGAACCGTATTTGGTTTAATGGGGTTTGGGTTGGGTTGGGTTAGTTTTTTAATTCTTTTAATTGTTTTTTTGCATAATTTGATTGGTTTAATTGGATTTGGTGGTTAGTTTTATTTTAGGGATAATTGGCAATTAGTTCGATTTTCAAGGTCTAATCTGCCATTAAGTCATTTCTTATTATTAAGTTTAGAATTAGTTATGTAATTTGTTTTTCTCCCCTGTTTACATCTTGCGCGTGCTCATGTATGGTTTTTGGAATGTAGAAAGTAGTTTCTTCAGATCGTTTCTTCAGATCGTTAGTCGTCGTATTTGAATTCTTCTCTATATATAGTTTGAGTTCAGATTTGCCCTTGTATTTTCGGTGATTTTATGTGTCAACAACCTAGGATTTTTGGAGATCTTGGATTCTATTTATTCAAGAGGTCGACTAACGATCAACGAATCGAATGTAAGTAACGTATATCGTTTTTTTCCCTGTTTTTAGTGATTTTTTTTTTATTATTGGTTGTTGCTTTCATGATGCAATTTTAGTTAAATCTTAAATTTTTCGCGATAGAAATTGATTGTCTTCTTTGTAAAGGATCTGATTGATTTATTATCTGATTTTTAAGTCTTTTTTGCGTATAGGACGACATATTTTTAGTAACGTGATATATATGTTTGATAAGCGCAATAAAATTTGTCGTTCATTCTTTTTGGTAGTTGATGTGTTTGATCTTTCTGGAGTTTTTAGAGTAACTGTTCGAATCTTTAATTGTTAGTAACTTTTTTAGTGCAGAATTTGTTACATTCTACCAATTTTAGTGTAAACTTTAGTTTACATACTAATTGTGTGTTCTGTGTTTTGACCTTAGAATTTTTTTAGTAAAAAATTTGTTACATTCTACCAATTTTAGTGTAAAAGCTTAGTAACTTTCTAATTGTGTGTGTGTTTTTGTGGTGTGTTATGTTTTTTTTAGAAGTAATTGTGTTTTTATCCTTATTTATGTATTTTGTTTCATACATATTTCTGCTATGTTTTTCTTGTAGCAATATTTGCATTTAGATATAAGATGTCAAACTTGGCGATTGCTTAGTGCAAATACGAGGATTACAGTGGAATTGTGAAAATTGATAGTAAGAAGATTTTTCTTAGTTTTATAAGAAAGGTTGTCTGTCGACGAAATTTCTTGTCATCAATCACATTTGATGTGTATTATTCTCTGTCTGGTTAGTGAAACTGTATGTTCTGCGATCAAGATGACTATAACCATATGATTGTGTTGATTAAATCATTTAGGGTTGATTTTGTGGAAGTTGTAATAAATGGCAATGCTATCATTCTTGGACATGGTTTTAGTGTTACATCTGGTAGGGGTTCAAGTAATGTAGTAGGTAGTGGTCCTAGTGGATTAGGGGAATCAAGCTTATGTGTTTATAATGATGAGGATGATTATATGTTGTCTTATTCTTGGCGTCATGAGAAGAAGTACTTGCAATCTGCCGAGTAGGCAAAATGTATCAATTGTGTAGGGTAGTGTTTTAAAGGTAGGGCGAAAGAATTTCATACTATACTAAGGAAGTATTCAATTGAAATTGGATTTAGTTACAAGTATAAGAAAAATGACAAAGTCCGTATCACTACATACTGTTCATTCAGAGATACAAGAGGTTATGAGTGGTTTGTACACAAGCATATTGATCCTTTGAATGGAATTTTAACATAAGGGAGTTGGTGAATGGACATACATATGGCGCGACATATAGAACTATGAAGAACAAAAGGATGAGTTTGAATGTTGTTGCTAGTTGTTTGTTGGAAGCTGTCAAGGATAAGCCTGAAACACGACCTATTGATGTTCTTCATGAGTTCAAGAAAACTTATGATCTTGAGATTACATACAATCATGCTTGGCTTGGAGTTGAAAAGGCGAGGGACAGTCTTTTTGCAGGATCATATATATGCATATGATCAATTGAGATAATATGTAAAAGCATGCAACAGAACAAATCTAAACGGTTATTTGTTGTTGGAGTATGAAGGCGACGCAAATCGCTTTAAGCATGTGTTTTTTTTTTTTTTTTTGCTTTCTATGGGTGTATTCATGGATTTTAGTTTATATCCCCAATGTTATTCCTAGATGAGACATTTGTTACTGGTAGATACAAATGAGTTCTTCTTACTGCTTGTGGTAAAGACGGCAATCAAGGTACTTAAATTGACACATTTTTGTTCACACACAGTTACATGTATCTAATTTTTTACATTTTAGTTTTGATTAACTCATTTTTTAGTAACATATTACTTTTATCTTATAGTCAATTGTAATATTAGTGACATGTACCTCTTTTTTAGTAACATGTCAATTTATATTGCATTTTTAACATGTAATATTAGTGACATGGTAAACATATATTTTGATATATTTTTATTTTATACCTTTTATTTGTTATAAGTAAATACAATATAAATTTTTTATACCATTTTAATCACATTGTATTTTTTTTTCTTATTTTTATGTAATTTTTTGTATACTTTTTAATGCCATTTTTTATAATACATTCATAATTTATTTATTTTTTGATTTTACAATTTTTTGTTTTCATTTTTAGGTATGTTTCCACTTGCATTTGCAATTGTTGATGTTAAAAATGATGATAATTTGTTCTGGCTTTTGACATGATTATCTTGTATATTACCTTCGAAACATGTCATAACATTCATTTTTGATCGGCACAACGGTATTATTCAAGGAGTTCGAAATGTTTTTTCACATTTTTATCAAGCGTTTTGTTTACACCATCTCAAAATGAACTTGAAAACTACATTGAGTGGATAGACCACCAAAACAAAGGAATTTTTTGTCGCGAAGTTGTTTGAGTGTGCTTATGTAGTAACTCTGGAAACATACCACGTTACATATGGAGACATGATTGTTCAAGAGGGGGCACGTGTAGAGAAGTTTATGGAAGAGTCACCGAAAGAAAGATATAATCGAGCATTTTTTTGAGGCCCGAGGTATGGCGAGATGTCTTCGAATTTGGTTACGGATTAGGAATTACAGGTATATGCCTATTATTATGATTGTAGACAAGATAAGGAATTCATTAATAGAACAAATGTCTCAATGGATGAATGAGTCATTACATTCAAGTGGAGTTATGTGTCCTTATTGGGATGCAAAATTGTCACGGCATATGAGTGTCGAACATGGTTGGTCAGTGAGCGTGCAAGATGAGTCTATGAAATGCATTGCCACCCTTCTATTTATGTTGACCTAAATATAAGAAGATTCTCATGTCAAATGTGGTAATTGAATAGCTTCCCATGTTCACATAATTGTGCAACAATTATGAAAACAGGGTCGTTGGTATATGGTTTTTGTGAAAGACTACTTTCACTGTAGTTTCTATCGTAAGAGTTACTCAAAAAGCATATATCTAGTGCCAACAATGGAAAGACCTATTCTCGAATAGACAGAACCTATCATATTTCCACCTTTATCAAGAAGGCAACCTGGACACCTGACAAAGCAAAGAATCCCTTCAAGAGGTGAGGTAAATGAGCATAAATGTGGTCGATGTGGTTGAATAGGTAGACACAATAAGAAATCGTGCAAACTTGCGCTTAGTTGAACAACATTTTTAAGTTTTTTGATTTCTTTTTTCAGTTCTTTGATTTTTTAATCAAGTGTAAGTTGATTTTTTCAGATATTTTTCAAATTGATTCAAATAAATTTTAGTTACATATCACTAAAATTTGTGATTTTTTTGTGCATTTTTTCACATACAATATTTTTTTACCTATAAATAAATGACGTTTGTGGGGGAAACCAGTTGAATGTATGTGATTAGATATGAGGTTTTTTATGGTTTTTTGGCATATGTGGTTACATTACAAAATTCAAAATATAAATAACAAAAATATCCACACACACGCGCGCGCGCGTGCACATATATATAAAAGATGCATATATATATAAACAAAAATAGTTTTTCACAAAACAAAATATATATGAAAACTTAAAAACACAAATCATAAACTTTTTTACGATTTGTTTTGCGAGAAGGCCCTTGCAAAACTCGACATAATCTTTGAGTAGTTTGATCTCTATCTCGGCCCAGCATGCTTCTCGTCATGCTTCTCATCGTGCTTCAACTCGCTCGTCCATCATCCATCGACATGTTGTTTGGGTTGTGCCCAGTTTGCACAACATCTCTTGAATCGCCTGATCTTGCTCTTCCCCCATCCAACAATATTTTGTTTGGGTTGTGCCCAATTTCCCCATGAGTTCTTCTATTGTCTTCCTGAAATAGTCGCACTCCCATAAACATGTCTTCGTGTAAGCATCAAACTTGCTTTCCATTGTGTTTTCTCTAGAAGTTTTTTGCGTAGAATAGAGGTGTGCACAGGTCGGGTTGGCTAAAATTCGGGCCAACCCAACACCCGACTCGACCTTGTCGAATGTAAAAAAAATAGACCCGCCACCAACCAATTGGGCTAATTTAACCAACCATTTTCGGGTTCTACAGGTACCGGGCGGGTGCAGGCGGGTTGTGGTTGGGTGTAGGCTCGGGTTGAAGGTCGGTTTTGGGCTTTGGGTGATCGGGTTATGGTCAGGTGCTCGGGTTGTGGTCGGGTCAAAATATCGGGTGTGGGCTTCGGGTTGGACCTTAATCAAAATTATCATATTTTGAAATTTTAATTTTTAGTGTTTAACTGTTTACTATTTACGTAAATGAAAACCAAACAAAACAAAATTAATCAAAATTCAAATAATATTTCGACAAACCATTCAAAAAAAAATATCACAACTTAAAACAAAAAACACATCCAAAACCAATATTTCGGATATAACCCCATATAAAATAATATTCAGTTTTTAACTCTTAAATGAAATAAAAACTATAAAATGAAAATCCTTGAAGGCTGAAACGGTGCGTCTTCCAATTTTTCTCTTTCACCTTGCAGAATGCAGATGGAACTTCAAGAAATTACCTACAAAAAATAAATTATAATTAAAATAATATAAAAATAAGAGAAAAATAAAATAAAATAAACAATTAAATAAATAACCTGAGTTGAAGATGAGCCTTGCGAAGGATTTTATATCTCCAAATCCAAATCCCCTACAATAATCAAAGAACAAATCAATTTAATATTTCTTTTATAGTATTATGAAATATTTAATTAAAAAAACAATGAAAAAACACTATAATTTAAATTACCTAAATCTCGTTGCAACTTCTCAATATCATTCATCCCTTTTCGAAGTGAAATCGACACAAAAGCTTGAAGCCAATTTTGACATCAAAGAAGAGCTTCTACCATCAATGGAGATAACGAGCTACGAAACGGATTAAACACACGCCCCCCCCAATACTAAATGCCGATTCCGACACAACCGTAGAAACCGGTACAGCCAACACATCTCTCGCCAATCGAGATAATACTGGAAACCTACTATTGCTATTTTTCCACCAACTTAAGATGTCAAAATTATCATCACTTGCACCTTGCAGATTTTCGGCCAAACATTTTTCTACCTCATTTTTACCCCCTAAAGATTGTCTCCCCACTAAAAATTTTTTGAAACGAGAAGCAATTAATTTATGGGGATCATCTACATCCATATCGACCGGCTTCTTTGAAATTCCACTAACGCCACTAGTACTACCACCGAAAACATTCTCAACAGTTGGCGACTCAAAAAAAGCATAACAATCAAACAACCGATTCAGAATCTTTTATTTTTCCAATTAATTCATTTGCATATACTTCATCATATATATCGCAGAAACAAAACTGAAGAAAAAACAACTTTTTCCTCAGATTCAAAACAACAAAAACATATAGAATAAGATTTATCTTATCTCCAGCCCCCCAATATTTATCAAACTTAGCTTTCATATTAAAAGTCATTTTCGATAGCAAATGATCTTCACTTTGAACTAACTCATTTATTTTCCCATGAATTATAACTATCTCATCAAAAAACGTATTTGACGTAACAAAAAAAGTACCTGAAAATCGTTTGGTAGCTAAATAAAATAGCCTCTAAAACTTCACAAAACAACGAATATTTTTGCAGTCTAGACTACTTGGTGGACTTCCACCACTCTCACCATCAACAATATCGTTATAAAAAAAAGTGATCACGATATTTTCCGTCCTCAATCTCCAATCTACCAAAAGTTTTTTCGAATTTTTCAGCACTCTCTAGTATCTTATATGTGGAATCCCAAAGAATTGGAACATCTAGACACAAGAGACTCTTCGATTCAATATTAAGCAGTTCAACACATTTTTTAAAAGCATGAAATCTATTCGGAGAACCCTTAACATATCTAACCTCTTCCCGAACTCTAACTAAGATTGTACCCTTCCAGTCTTTAGTTACTCTTTGCAAGAATCTAATAGTAGTACTATTAGAACTCACATTATCAACCGTCAAGGTGAAATAACTATCAATATTTCATTCCCGTAAACACGACTCAATTTTTTTCCCAATCGTTTCCCCCTTATGATCTTATGATCTGCAACAACACAAAAACTTAATATTCTTTTATACGAAACCCAATCATCATCAATAAAATGACACGTAAGACACATATAATTAAAAATTTGTATTGAAGTCCAAGTGTCTATGGTCAAACATATTCTACGACCCTGCACAACTTTCTTTAAATTCTCTCTCTCCTCGTGATATATCTTCACAACGTCTCTAGCAACCATAGGACGGCATGGAATTTTTTAAATTTTGGTTGCAAAGCATAACAAAACTTTTTAAAACCATAATTTTCAACAAATCTAAATGGCAATTCATCTAAAATTAACATTTCCGTTGGCGCTCTTCTAGTTTTATCCACGGAAAACCTAGTTAATATAAGACTATCTTGTCTATCTTTTTTAAGTTGACTAATTAACTAAGTTTGTCCCTTATCCAACTCCCTATGTGGATAATTGTTACAAACGTGAATGTGAGCCTTTAAATTACTAGTCTCATGAGTTTTTGGATCGGCGTGATACACTTTCCCACAGTACTTACAAGACACCATTTTATTTCTATCCTCATCTTCAAATTTCGTAAAATGATTCCAGACATAAAAAACTTTCTTACTAGTTTGACCACGTTCCTTCACGTTTTTAGGCAAGGGTGGTTTCTCAGTAGGGAGAGCAGGGGCAGGAGTTGCAGGGTTACCTTTGAGAGGTGTAGAAGAACCCTCAACATTACCTTGTTCCATATTACCAAACGCGGTCGAGCACTAATATGGGAACAGAAATAGGAACATAAGCCAAACGAAAGCAGAAATAGAAACAGGAACAAAAATAAGAGCTGCAAACAGAAGCAGAAACAGGAACAGGTTAACATGGGAACAGAACACTAAACAAATGTTTTAATAATATGGGAATAGAACACTAAACAAGAAACTATTTTAATATCAGAATAGAAATAGGAACAGAAGCCAAACGGAAGCAGAAACAGGAACAGAAATAAAATCTGCAAACAGAAGCAGAACCAGAAATAGGAACAGGTTAATATAGGAACAAAACACTAAAGAAAAGTTATAATAATATGGGAACAGAACACTAAACAAGAAACTATTTTAATATGGGAACAAGAACACTAATCAAACATAATCATGATCATGGACAATTTATTTATGTTAAAAATCTCAAAAACTTAACTACTGTCTTTGCTCAATACTGACTTACACAGTCAATTAGTTTTAATTGAAGTAAAAAAAATATTTTAATTGATAAATCATAAATGATGATCTTGAAATAATGTAGAAGACTTAATCTTCACTTCATGTGATAATTGGTTTAGAAGTAAGACACCCATAAAGCAATGGGATTTTTCTTTTGTTGTTAATACTTAATAGTAGTAGATCAGATTGGCAATGAGCTTGGGAGAATGATGGTTTAATCTATGAGATTGATTAAATTTGTGGTCCAAACAACGCAATTAAAATAACTTGATGAGGAAAGAAAGTATAAGATAGGAGGTTAACCACTGTGAAAGAGGTTGGTGACAGAAAGCTCACTCACACTTGTATAAAAATATAAACACTAACTACCACCATTAACTACAAGATTAAAACAGGGCAACGCTAAACAAAAAAATAATACGGGAACAGAACACTGAACAAGAAGAAGAAAAAAAAACATGGGAACAGAGCACTAAACAAACGACACAAATAAGCAAGAAGAAAAAAAAATATAATCCATTAATCCTAATTCAAGAACAGATCATGTATTCATGTTTTAAAGCAAGAAAAAAAAAAAAACATCATACAAAATAAAAGGCAACAGAAACAGAGACATGGAATTGATATATTCATGTTTTGAAATAGATCATGTATTCATGTTATAGAGCAGAAAGAGAAACAAAAAACAAAAACCGAAACCTGGGAACATGGAAACAGAACACTAAAAAAGTAATCAAAGAACAAACAAATTGAAGAACTCACCATTTTGGGCTTTCTTTCAATAGTAGATTTTGTTTCTCACGAGTCTTAAAGATTAAATGTTTGGTTTTGGATTTTGGTTTCAAATAAAACAAGGGAATCTAACAAGGGAATGGAAGACGAGATGAAGTTTCAAAGGCCTTTATAGCCATTATCATTTTTCGAAGAAAAAAATAAAAGAAATGAGATGACTAAGCAAAGCGACGATGAAAACAAATCAATAAATCAACCAATGGCGATGTACAAATTGAAACGTCGTCGCAACATTTTGGAGGCTGGAGTAATCAGAGCATGGAGAGAATGAGCGGCGCTTAGGTAGTTAGGTTTTCGAAATCGAATCATCAATGGAGGAGGTAGAGCACGAGCACAGACCGCACAGTTGCGCATTTACATTTAGGGTTACTGCGTGTTTGTGTGCCTTCTGTTCTATATATTGGTTGGTTCGGGTGAAAACAGGTGGGGGGATGCATATTCGACGGTCGAACCAGTAAGGAGTCTATCGGATCGAGTTTTACCCAATCCGATCATTCATATAAATAATACCCAACGTTTTTGGGCCGGGATGGTCGGATTTTTCGGGCGGGTCGAGTTTTTTGGGCTTTCTGCATAGCCCTAGTGTAGAAGATATGTATACGAATGACGGTGATTTGGTATTTATATTCGAAATTTAGATAAAACAATGCTTACGTGTTTAGCATACGAATCGTTTTCTTGCATAAATAAACGAAAGGTATTTGCAGACTTCTCAGTGCACACGTCATTTTGTACTAATAAATACATTTATCATGATTACATATAACTAGAATGCATGCAGTTATAGATTCTAGGTACATGTAACTAGACACAGTGTTTTGTACTTTATTATTTAATTTTTTTGTTTTATTTACATATGAGTATATTATCGTTAAAAATTGAAAAATATAGGAGTAATTATTAAATTTTAATTAATTTTTATTTAAATCATTTTTTAATTTAAATTACAAGTAATGCTACTTAGAGATTCTTGTTACTTGTAACTAGGAAAACGTGATTTCTCGCATAAATAAACGATTTTTCTTTTCTTTTCAAACTGTTCAATGCATATAACATCTATCACGCCATTGGCACTAGGTATTAGCTTTTTAGTATGATTACATATAACTAGATTTAATTCTAATTTTGAGATTCTAGGTACATGTAACTAGACACAGTGTTTTGTATTAAATTATTTAAATCATGTTTTTTATTAATTACATGTGAGTAAAAAAAAAAAAAGGGGCAAAAAATATAGAAGTAATTATTGCGTTTAATTATTATTATTATTATTTTATATATATATTAATTATACAAATATTGTAATCGTAGTTAGAGATTCTTTATTCCTTGTAACTAGGGAAACATGATTTGTTTTAAATGATTTAATTTTTTTTATTTTTAAATTATATAAATATGAATAGACTTTTTTTAGTGTTTCAATGCATTTAACACCCATCACGTCGTTTTTGTAGTGATGACGTATGCTATTTTTAACTGGATTTTCACACCTCACTAGAAATATACAAGGACAGTTGTCATTTATTTACATTTAAATATTTATATTATATTACATAAACAAGAGGTGCATGTAGGAATACGTGTAATTTTTTATTTAATTATTTATGAATGATTATTTTAAAAAAAAAAAGTGCATATAATTATTACATTTAGTACGAGTGTAGGGGTTCTAGTTACTTGTAACTATTTTTTATTTAAAGTATTTTTTTATTTAATTACTACCAAGACCTGTTATTTTGTTTTTAGTGATATGTAACTAGGTTAGTGTTATTTTAGTTATAATCATCTAGAAATAAGGAAACGTCCAATATATTAGTACAATAAATGGTTAGACATACATCTAGAATATGATGGTTCCAAAAATAAATTCATAGCAAAGATTACATGAAAAGAAACCATAAAAAAAATATTATGGACATGAAATGAAATTGTTCAAAACATCAAAATAAAGTTGTTTGAAGTAATTAGCCTAAGTCGGGGTCTTCATTCAATTTTGCTGATAATTTCCTTACTAAGTAATCATTCATTATCCAAGATTTTGTTGGATCATGCAACAGGGCTTCAATAATCAATGCCTTTTTTTTTTTCTTATCTCATCCCTCGTGAAATCTAGATCAATTTTCTCTCCCAGAGATATTTGTTTCGTGAAGTACGTTACAAATACTCCACAATCTTTGTTGCATTTTTAAGAGAGAAAAATTAGTATTATCACACTAACAAGTCTAGCATAAAGATTTTTTTTTTAATTTTTTTTTTACCTTCCGGGTCCTGTTGAGGAGTTTCTTTAACCCAAATCATCTTAGAATCAGACTTTGATTCTGATGTATACTGTTTTTTATGTTTCTTAATAAATACTTAGACAAACAATTTCCGGAAAAACAGACATAAATGAAACTATGTAAAAAAAAATTAGGCAAAGATGTACTTAGTTCTATCTTTTAACATACCAATTTCCTTGCATCTCAGAAATAGTAATCAATATCTTGTCTTCCAAGTTTGGGTTGCAATGAGTTGTAAAATCTCCATGTGTTCTCATGAGTATCCAAAATGAGCAATGTCCAATGGTTCTCTGTTGTACATCGTCCCGAAGAATTCATTGGAAAATTAATATATCTATAGTCTTTTGTTCAAAGCTTTTACAAGTTGCGGATAGAAATAATCTTCAAGATATTTTATTGATTTATCATTCATCATTTTCTGCATATTCTGATTAGATGTTAGATATTTTTTTACTAAAAGATAACAAAATTATAATAATATACAAAGGCTGGTGTGTGTTTTTGGTTTTTTACCTATGTCGGGCTTATTGTAAAGAACGATTTGCTCAGCAAAGTTTGTTGTGTTAGATGAAGCTCGGTAACCTTTTGTTCTTGCCACTTGAACAAAACTTCAGTATATGCATTTATAATCTAGAAAAACAGTAAATATTTTTTGTAACTTAAATATAATTCATATAATAAATTTTGAATTTAGTGATACTTTAGTAACTTACAAAATTCGAAACCTCTGTTTCGAGAAGCGTGTCAAACAAATCACGTAATGACACCTGGGATTTTACTCCTTCACCACCAAACATGAAACACGTACAAGATTTCACATTTTTTGTGTAATTAGTATACGTAGTATAATATGGAGAACGAGTTAGAAAAAAAAAAAAAACTTATGTTACATATAAATTAGTACCCTTTTTTTTCAAGATCATTAATCTTCTCCATCAGTTGCCAGTCCTTGTCATGCAAGAATGGTGTAATACAACTCTTCTGTTTCAATGACATTTTTTAAGATCTTCATCAGAGACTAGATAATTGACGACTTCAATAGGTTCATCCACTTTCGCATCATCATTTCTCATCTTTATCTTTTTCACATGATTATTATATACATATTCTTCTTCCTTCAGGTTTTTTTTTCCTAGGAGTTTGTTTCAACTCACAAGTTGTGCCCAAATGTGCTGCTGAGATGTATGATTCTTCATCGTCAAAGGACTCTTCCATTTTAACATTGGTTCTTCACCACCAAGTCCAGCAAGTTGATCTTTTAATCTCTATATTTCTTCATCCTTTTTTGGCCACCAACTACATGTAGTAATAATCAAGGTGGTTGATGTGCTCTCTCAATGATGTCTCAATGCGATACTATTGTGTTACAAGATGGACACTTAACTCTGTAATCTCTTTCTCCAACTTCTCTTGTTTTTTTAGTAAAAACCTCAATAACTCTATTCAGTTCCTCAATTCTCTCAAAAGAGTGAGCACATTGGATTTTCTGCTCATGATTATCCTCTGTAAGATGAAAGAGTCTCTACTGGAGTTCTTTTTTTTCTCGATCTACCATTGGCACTCTATGGTTAATTTCAGAAATCCCCAAATCAAAGCTTGGTATGTGTGGTAGATGAACTGATTTCCTTAATTTTTCCTTGTTTTTTCGACATGAATTTTATCAATTACTTTCAAATTTTTTGTTTTCTTTACACTGGGCTCTTCTATTATCACAATGTCCGAAACATACTCAATTGTCTTTCTCTCAACTAGTTCGCATTTTGTTTCTTCAGAAAATTGCATTTATGTTAGAATACAATAATATTTGTAGTATAACTCAACAATTTAAGTGTTTTAGAACATATACTTACTGGGAAGGCATTGGCACATCCTTTGTCTGTTGCTGGATTATTGTAATCTGAACGAATAGATGACATCAGGTTTTTATGTATTGACTCATGCTAAGCATGCTTCGTTATGTTGTCAATGTCTTCAATTAAATAATATAGAAAGAATTTCATGTATCAAATTGAGAAATATCAAAAATATATGAACCATATCTATAGGGATGACAAAATATTAATGATATGTCTTTAATACTATCATATCCCTAAAATTTCTCTCATATCTTAACCATAAACAGCTAGTAACAGCTACTATTTGATCAGAATCCTCGAAATCCTCTAAACCTGAAACAGACTCATCAGTCAACCGACCAACGCCCATAAGTCGACCGCCCGATTCAGGTTGTAGCCCAAGACAAATGTTTCTCGCTCATCGGTTGACCGATAATTCACGGTCTGTCAACCGAATAATTCAGCAAGTTTTACAAGTCGACCTATCTCTCAACCTAACGATTCAGAGACTTCATGTATTTTACACAGGTCGACCGATCACACTCCACAAGTCGATCGATCCTACTGGAACTTCTTCCTTAATTTATTTCAATTCAATTCTTTGATATTTTCGCCCCTTTAACTAATTTGTTTTATCGGTTAGCTCCACTAAATTCTTAAATTCAATTTTAATCAATTATCAATGTTTCTTTTTCAATTACACAGGGGAGCAAATAATTTAATTAATTTGGATCCTATAAAAAAAACACATAATTATAAAAAGTAATTTTGTGTCGTGTGTGATCCTAATCGAGATACATTAAGAGTCAAAATTTAACTTGAGTTGTTTTCCCTATGTTCTTCGGAATCTTCAATCTCTTAGTATCCATTCCTGCATCATTTACAATTTTTTCATGATGTTATCATCTCTGCATTTTTTATAATTACTTCATGATATTGTCTGGAACTCTTTAAACTGAAACACTCAATAAAACTGTTAGTTCCACCAAAAATATCAATATTTAATTGTCCATCAAAATCTTAGGATCTATAATCTCTCCCTTTTTTATGATGACAATTAACTTTGATGTCTTTGTCAAAATAATATGTAACCACACTCTCCCTAAATCCGATGATAGGTTTTTAACTCAATAAAGGACAATCATGAAGATTTTCAATAAAGCACAATCATGAAGATTTTTAACAAAGCACAAAAAACATGATCAATAATAAATAATTCAAACTCCCCCTGCATAAATGGAAACTATGGTCTCCCTCTTAAGATATTCAAAAAAACATCAATAAATTCTCTCCCTTTGTCATCTCAAAAAGTGGGGAAGGGGAACCAAAAACACCACTACTCTAGGCAAATGTTATGAACTTTAATTTTTCGCTAGAGATTTAGTGAGTATAACAAACTAATAAAAAGTATCAAAATCTTCAATATCATCTTTTTCAATTTAAGCATAACACATTAATGCCCCACTTATTAAAAAAATTCCCCCTAAATAATTGTAAACAAGCAAATTCATGCATAGGAGAATAATCCTGAGGCAATCAAAATATTTCAACAATATAGCATGAAATTATATAATCTTAATTAGTTAATATGCTTTATTCATATACCGATTAATATCTTTCATGTAAATAGAATCAAGAAATATGTAATCTTTAACACACTAGGACATGAAACATTTCTCAATAATAATTTATGAAGTTATCAATATAATGCATACTTTAAACATGGATAAATGCATGTTTATCTCATAAAAAATTCAGCTCCTTTTTTCAACAATAATCATTTGAAAACCATTAATATATGATGATATTATGCATTAATAAATCAAGATATCATTTCAAGGTGCATAAAATATCAGCTTAATTTACTTAACTCATTTTCTAAATCACGTAACATGTTTCAAAATCAAACACATGATTACTACTCGATATAAGCACATTATAAAAACATGTAAATACACTTTAACTAAATGTGATTTTTATAGTCATCATATAATGTTTCTAAGATAACAAGTGAACACATTATTTAAAATAAGTCTTAGAAACCATTACTAACTTACCTACTTGGCAAGTCGAGAATATCTCTCTTTAACAAATTTAACAAATTTAAACCGCAAAGGATTAGGAGTATCTTTTATATCTTTCGGGGCGACTTTACTTTTTACCTCATTTGTACTCATGATTAATTTGGATGCATCATTCTTCTTGACTTGTCTGTATCCTCTCAGCCCTTGATTTTTGCTATTTGATTCACTGATACTTCCATTTGGTCGTGTCACTTGTGGCTTCTTGGTGATATCTCATTTTGGATTTGACAATCCTTTTCTAATTGCACGTTTCGCTTGTGGCTTCTTTGTAATTTCACATTCTATCTTTGGTGCATCTTTTTGCTTTGCACGTGTCGCTTGTGGATCTTTAGTGACTTCCTATTTTAGCTTTGATATAATTTTTTTGTTTGTTCCTTCAAGTCCACTTCCGACATTATGCAATTTTGCACAAGACATTTCAATATTTCTCTTCAATATCCATTTCATTTTGAATCTGTCCTTGTTACACAAAAAACTTAGGGTTCCAAAATGGACATGATACTTTAAAATACCCAATCCTATTACAATAATAACATCTCAAATCCAATTTATCATAGAAAGTACGAGATGTAAAACAAGAATTGTTGATCCTAAGATTTTGATGGACAATTAAATGTTAATGTTTTTGGTGAAACTAACGATTTTATTGAGTGTTTCAATTTATTAGTTCCAGTGATGAAAATGATCATGAATATAGTGTGGCAATTCTAAAGATGATGACAAAGATGATGGAAGATTAAAAGTTTGATGAAATTGAAGAATCTAGGGAAAACAACTCAAGTTAAATACTAACTCTTAATGTATCTAGGTTAGGATCACACACAACACAAAATATTTTTCAAAATTATGTGTGTGTTTTTTAGGATCCTAATTAGTTAAATTATTTGCTTCTATGTGTAATTGAAAAATAAATAAAGATAATTGACTAAAATTGAATTTAAGTATTTAGTGGAGCTAACTGAGAAAAGAAATTGGTTAAAGGGATGAAAACGTCGAAGAAATTGGATTTAAAATGAAGCCAGGAGATGATTCTAGCATCTCTCAGTCGATCGACCTGAGTTAAAATATAAACTCTCTAAATCTCTAAGTCGATAGATAGGTCAACTTATGAAACTCTCTGAATCGTCTAGTCGACAGGTGATGGATGGGCATTCAACTGATGGGCGAAGAGATTTTGGCTTGGCTACATCCTGAATTGGGCGGATGACCGATGGGTCTTGGCCAGTCGACAGAATGAGTTTTTTCAGGATTTATGGAATTTCAATTTTTATTCAAAAAGTAGTTGTTACTAGCCGTTTTATGGTTAAGATATGTGAGATATCTTAGGGATCTAATATATTTGGAGTTATTTAATTAATACTTAATTATCCCTATAGATATGGTTCAAGTAGTTTTGATATTTCTCAATTTGGTACATGTAATTCTTTTACTCTTATCTAATTGAGTTTGAGTAAAAATTTGAGGGATTAAATTGAATATTTTAAGAGATATTTTAAGTGAATTATACCAAGAATGAATCATTATGATATAGAGGGTCTATTGATGTAACTAAGTATCATGATTTATGGGAACTATCCATTATAGGGGTTGTTTTAAGAGGTTTTAAATAGACTTGCGGATTTAACATAAAAAAGATTAGATATCAAGAGAATTCATTCTTACTCTGAACTATTCAGTTCTCGTGCTCTCTAAGAGTCATCATACTGAGAGTTTGTGAGATCTTTCTTGAGAATCATTCTTTGAAGATTATTTGTTCGATCACCGATTTGAAGTTGCATTACTAATCATTATTCTTTCGGTGGAATCCTAGTGAGATCTTTCCAAATTACTTACTATTAATTGTTACTTATATTATTTATTATTTAGAATTTGATCTTTGAAATTGTTTTCCAGATTTTAAATGAAAATTATTTTTGAAACAATTTCTTGAGAAAATCTTATTACATGCTTAATTGCTTATTACCCATCTTTATTTATCAGATTTTAAAACTCTCACTTTTCTATCACAAGTATCGGGATATTAATTGAGTTTGAATTTTTTAGGGGTGGTAGAAGCTCCGAGTAGGAAAATCACTTATCAATTGTTTGTAATTGGTGAGTTGAGTGTCAGATTAGATACTACCGGGAGTGTCTAATCAATGGTAGCTGGTTTCAATTTTTTTCGTTTAAGAGATTAAGGTTTTGATATTTTCCTAGAGTATAAAAAGATTAGGTGTTAATTCTTCGTTGATTGAATTTGTGAGTCAATTATAACGGTTCAATCATTACCGGGTAAAAGGACATTTGGAGCGTGTTTGTGAGAGGTTTAATTCTTGAGCCAAAGGTATAAAAAGAATTAGGTCGTGATTCTCCCTGTAACAGAATTAGGTTAACCTTTCGCCTGGTAAAAAGATAGAGGTTATTCCTTAACCTGTGAAAATGAATTGTAAAGGTTGATTCTAAGTCTGTGGAAAAAAAAATCGTTGTGAGGGTTTGATTCCTATCTTTAAAGAAATCTTGAGTTTAGTGGGTGCAACCCTCTGCGGAGCTCGGGAGACTGGATTAACTAAGAGTAACTTGGTGAACTTGTATAAATTTCTATGTGCTACATTATTTATATTGTTTATATTTTGCTGTATGGGTATGCACCTAGTTGATAATACATAATCAGCAGCTATAAAAGATAATAATTAATTTTAGGTTAAAATTAATTGTTTGATTTTTTGAAGTGTTATATTCTGATATTTTTTAATACTACCCAATTCACCCCTCTCTTAAGTAGCTCACTGCGCCAACAATTAGCATCAGAGATAGTTTTAGCTCGATATACTTCATAGTATAGCTAAACACGATCACATGGAGTGTCTTGATTCTGAAATTATGTGTGCTATTGTTGATTCTATTTCTTCTAATAGTCATTATTCTGCTCGTGAGACTAATATAATTTGCAATGATGAGAATGCAGATAAGGCTATTGAGATACTTATTGCTCTTACGTATGTTTTTGGAATAGAGAATTTTAAACTAGAGCAAAAAATTGCAACTCTTGAAAATAAGAAGTTTAGTACTATCAAATCTCTCAATAAAAAGAATTTGAACAAATATTTTGAAACTGTTGAGTTTAAAAATGCTTTATCTGAAATTAGTAAGTTGTGTGAGAAAATTGAGTCTCTTGAGGATGAGACTGAGGTTTTGAAAAATGATTTTATGATCTTCAACAGAATGAATTTAAAAGAAAAAATCTTGAAACCTTGAATGAGGCCTTGAGTATTGAATTGGATAATATAAGGTGTGAGATTGATAGAGCTCGTGTGAAAATCCATTCAGTTGAAAATGAGTGCTAAATTCTTAAGAATGATCTTGAATTTATGCATAAAAAAAAAATTGGTCTACAAGTAAACGTTAGCACCAATGAGCGGTTACTTGAGAAGACTCAAAAAGAGCTTAAGAAAGCAATGGATAAATTCAATGATATTAAGAGTACTAAACCTGAGGAAAAACCAATAGTTACAAAAGCTGCTTCTCAAAATCGCAAACAATATTATGTTCCCGTACGAAACACTGACTATCCAAAGAGGCTTGCTAACAATATTAAGTGTTTTTAGTGTGGTAAATTTGGTTCTTATGAAAAATCTTGTTATTTATTACAGGTTACCCTGTCGGATCCAGAAATAACTAGATACCAAAATGAGAAAATTTTGGTACAAGTATCAATTGGAGATTTAGACAAAGATACAATGAATATTATGTGCCAACGAGAAGATTTGAACAGACACAAAGGTACAATGAATATTCCTTACCAACGAGCGAACCGAGGTTCAATGTACCTAATAAGAAGAATCAGCACGTGCCAAATAGAAGAGTATAGAAGCAACAAGCTCAGTATGTGAGAGCTAACAAAGCTTATCCACAACAAATTGAAAGATACCAGTACAAGAAAAAGTTCATTTACAAAGTTGTGCCAAAACAGAATGAGGAAAAGCAGCCTAAAACACCAAACAAAGGCAAAGAAATTCTTGACGAATCAATTCTAGAAAATTGCCACTGCTAAAAAGGAAAAAATTAAGGGGACAAATCAAGTATTGGTGGAATCAAAGGATACCGAGTCAGAAATCAGCAATCCACCAAAAGTACACACACTAATTGCTCCCAAGGATGATCCAGGTATGTTAAACTTTTTAAAGTTTAAGTTTATTAATTTCGTTAGGGAAACTGAGCATGTTTATTTTGAAACTTAGGCGTGTGTGATATGTGGGGGTGTATGTGTAAGTAATTAAAAAAATTTCAAAAAAAAAAATATGTGGATCAAAATAAGAGGTAAAAATTAAGCTAAGTTGATCAAATTAAAGCGTAAATTCACTAAAAGTCAAACAATTCAGTATGGTCAGTTAACTGATAGTGGATCATCAGTCGAGACAGTAGCAGGCTGGAAAAGAGAAAGAGGCGCTGCATTCATCCGTCAACCGACTATAAGTGACCAGTCAACCGATCCTTACGGAATTTAAATACCCTGCATTCATTCATTTCATTTCATCTGATTCTAAAACCGTTTTATCTCTAAAACCCTTCCTCTCCCAAGTTCGTTTAATCATAAACTTCACAAAATCAGTTCGTTTTGGCTTGGATTTGAAGATATTTGGGTCGGATCTAAAGGTCTAGGGCTTGGATTCGAGATTTGGTGACTCTTTCTTCGCGAAAAGGTTGGTTCTCCGTCAATTCTCTAGGGTTTCGATTGGTTCTCTAACTAGGCTAAATTTCTTGAGTTATCTTGGTTGATTTGTTTCAAGTTTGTGTGAAAAATGCCTAAAATCAAGAAGCGTTCTCAAAGAGTAATGTATGACAATGAATATTTTCGAAAAGAGGAAGATGAGATTAGATATAATGAGGGGTTTGTCAACCGAAAGGTTTTAGGTTGCAAACCTATAGATTTTGTTAGTTTAAAATAGAAAAATATTGATGTTGAAGGGTATTTTAGAAATTTGGGATGGACCGATTTTGTAACCCAAAGAAATGAGTGGATGCCGGTATGGGTGAAAATGTTCTATAGTAATCTCACTTACAATAATCTTGAGATGACATCCTATGTTAAAGGAAAAGAGATTCGATTCAATAGGGGATTACTGTGTGATATTTTAGAATTACCTAGAGGCAACGTATTTGTATATAATACCCCCCATCGGCTGTCAACAAATTTTAATAGAACGACAATTGCACAAAAAATTAACTTGGATGGTGATAAAGCAGGATCATTATCTCTTGAGCATCGGTTCATTCACTTGGTGCTAACTTATACGGTTGTACCTAGAGGATGAAGCCATACTAATGTGAATGATTTTTATCTCTATTTGATGAACGAGATTATTGAGGGTAGAAAAATGGATTTGGCTCATAACATGATGGATCATATGAGATATCATGTTCAGAAACCTTCTGGAGTGTTACCCTATTCTGATGCTCTTCAAAAATTGTTTGATTATTTTGGAGTTGAAACTGATCCTGATGAAGAAAATTTATGACAATCACACCCGGATAGATTAATGTGCGTAATGCTTCGTTAATGGGATATGAGTACAGAGGAAATAGATAAGTAAAGAAGAGAAATCAGAAAAGGCAAAGAGTGCAAGCTGTGGCGAAGAAGAAGGTTGTTGATCCTAAGATTTTGATGAACAATTAAGTACTGATGTTTTGGTGGAACTAATGTTTGAACAAGTATTTCAGTGATTTAAAGTTCCAATGACGAAGATGTCAAATTAAATGGATGCTAAATGATGAAGTCGAAGATATTGAAGATCAAATTAAATGGATGCTAAATGATGAAGTTGAAGATATTGAAGATCAAATTAAATGGATGCTAAATGAAGAAGTTGAAGATTTAAGAGTTTGAAGAAATTAGGGGAAACAACCCAAGTAAATTTCAACTCTTAATATCCCATTTAGGAACACACGCGACACAAAATGTTTTTTATTATTTATGTGTGTTTTGATAAGATGAATTTATTTGCTCCTATGTGTATTTGAAAAGAAATATTTATAAATGGTTAAAATGGAATTTAAGAAAGTTAGTGGAGCTAATTGAGAAAAGAAATTAATTAACGGGGCGAAAATGTAAAAAAGAAAGAGTATAAAATGAGATTAGAAAAAATATCCAGAAGAGAGGAGTCGACCGAGCAGTCAACCGGTGGAAGCTTAACAAACTCTCTGAATCTGCGAGTCGACCGAGCGGTCGACCGGTGGAAGCTTGACAAACTCTCTGAATCTGAGAGTCGATCGAGTAGTCGACCGATCAAGTGCATGGGCTACATACTGAATCTCCTAGTCGACTGGGCAGTCGACTAGTGGCTCTGTTTCGGGATAATGTTTGATCCGAAATCATTTCTAAAAATAGCTGTTTTTTGTTAAGATTTGAGAGAGATTTAAGGGTTTTGATGATATTTAAGATATGGTTCATATATTAATTAAATCCTATTGATTTGGTACATTAAATATTAATGTTTCTCAATTTGGTAATTGAAATAGTTTCTATTCTGATTAATTAAGATTGAGAAATACTTTGGAGATTTAATTGAAAGATTTGAAAGTTGTTTTTAAGTGAAATTGAACCTAAATGAAGTCCTTATAATATAAGGGGTCTATAGGAGCGCTTAATTGTCATGACACTTGTAAACTAACCGTCGGAAGGCTGATTACATATCCCTATATATAAACTTACGAATTTATGTTTTAAGAAAGTAGTAAACAAGAGAGAAATTATATCATATCATATTGTGAACTTTTATAAGAGTTATCCATCTGAAATATTGTGAACTTTTCTGAGAGATGATCTTGACGATCAACTGCTATTAATTTGTGCTGCTACCGGATCTGAAGTGACATTGTTTTATCTATTCTTTATGTGGATTTCATGTGAGATCTTTCCAATTATATTCTTTCATTGCATTATTTGTTTACTGTTTAAAAATTGGTCTTAGAAATTGTTTCTGATTTTTGAAAAAAAAATATTTTTATAAATAATTTCTTGAATTTGATTACGTGCTCTAATTTGCTACCCATATCTTGTAAAATTAGATTTTGTATCTCACATTTTTCTATCACTAGTTGAGAAATTAATTGAGTTATTATTTATCTAGGGTGGTAGAAGTTTCGAATAAGATTTTCTACGTATCATTTTGTATGGGTGAGTAGTGTGACGGGTTAAATATCATTGAGATATTTAATCAAGGGTAGCCGGGTTTCAGTCTCTTCCTGTAAAGAGATTGAGGTAGTGATTCTTCCTGAATAAAAATTGCGTTGTGAGTGAATTGTAAAGGTTACATCCTTACTTGTGAAAATGATACTTGGAGTGTTGTGTGAGGTTTTGATTCTTGAGCCATAGTGATAAAAAGAATTAGGTTAATCTTTAGCTTGTAAAAAGATAGGTTATTCTTAAGCTTGTAAAAAGTAGAGGTTATTCCTTAACCTGAGAAAATGATATTGTAAAGATTGATTCTGAGCCTGTAAAAGAATCGGTGTGCGGGTTTAGTTTCTACCTTTAAAGGGATCTTGAGAATTAGTGGGTGCGAATCTCCGTAGAGATCGGAGGACTAAACTAACCAAGAGTAGCTTGGTGAACTAGGATATATCTTGGTGTACTGCATTATTAATTTGTTTATTTTTCTTGTTTGTGTGTGCACTTAGTTGATTATATTATTCTACTGTGATATAAAGATAATAATTAATTTAGGCTTAAAATTAATTATTTGATTTATTCAATTTTATTCTGATTATTTTTTAAATTACCCAATTCACCCCCTCTCTTGGGTATTTTACTGGGCCAACAAAGGTGATAAGGAAGAAATTAGCGTTGATTAGAAGATGAATTTTCTTCGAGAACAGATTGATGATCTACGAGTACATGCGGATATGATGGATGATTGGATGGTTGCGTTAGAAAATAAAATGGTCCAAATGAATATGAACAAGGAAACTAGATTTGGGAAAATCATAGGGTTTCTGGAACAAATGTTTCAGTTTATGCAGTCATCACATCATGGATAACAACAACAGTACAGTGCTCAGCCACACTTTACAGGACAACCTATGTTTGGAGCACAGCAGTCCTTTGGAGGACCATCTGCTGCAGGGCCATCTGGAGTAAGACCGTCAACATCGTTTTATCAGCAAATAACTCCAGGATCAAGTGCTCAGCTAGGGACCCTCAGTAGCCAGTCACTAGTCCAATGAGACTATATTATCATTTTTCTAGACAGAGTCCTCATTGACTTTATCTTCTATTTTTTTTATATGTTATCTAGACAAGATCCACAATTAATATTTTGGTCTGTAATAGCTAATCTAGGTTATTTTGGCGAAACTTAACTTTTAGTGTATGGATTTTGATGGATTAGCTAGATTTGGTCTATTTAGTTAGATTTTTGTCTCTATGATCCACATGGTATTTATTGAAAATGATTTTCATGCTTACAAGTTGGTTTGTTAAAATAGGTTAATTGATTTTATATTAAGTTAATTTATTATCTTGACATAATGATGTGTGCCTAGAGTAGTGTTTCTTTATGTCCCCCCCTCCCCAAATTTTTTTTGAGATGACAAAGGGGGAGAATTAGTTAATATTTTAATGAATGTCTAAAAGGGGAGCTTGAATTATCTTGTTGAATATCTTAAGGGGGGGTATATTGAAATTTATTCTTTGTTGGAAATCTTTTGATTATTTTCATTACATTGCTTTAAAAAGTTAAAAAATCCGTCATCGAATTTAGGAGGAGTGTGGTTATATTATTGTTTTGAAGAAAATATCAAAGTTAATTGTCATCATCAAAAATGGGGAGATTGTTGATCCTAAGATTTTAATGGACAACTAAATGTTGATATTTTTTGTTGAACAAACGATTTTATTGAGTGATTCAGTTTATTAGTTCCAATGATGAAAATGATTATGAAGATATTGTGGCAATTTTAAAGATGATGACAAAGATGATAGAAGATTAAGAGTTTGATGAAATTAAAGAATCTAGGGAAAACAACTTAGGTTAAATACTAACTCTTAATGTATCCCAGTTAGGATTACACACGACACAAAATATTTTTCAAAATTATGTGTATTTTTTTTAGGATCCTAATTAGTTAAATTATTTGCTCATATGCGTAATTGAAAAAAAAAATAAAGATAATTGACTAAAATGGAACTTAAGTATTTAGTGGAGCTAACCGAGAAAAGAAATCGATTAAAGAGGCAAAAACGTCGATGAAATTGGATTTAAAACGAAGTCAAGAGAGGATTCCAGTATCTCTCAGTCGACAGGTAAGTCGACTGGTGATTAATGAATGAAGTTGTTGAATCTCTCGGTCGACAAGTAGATCGACCTGAGCTTAAAACATGAACTCTCTGAATCTCTAAGTCGACAAATAGGTCGATTTATGAAACTCTCTGAATTGTCTAGTTGACAGGTGATGGATGGGCAATCGATCGATGGGCGAAGAGATTTTGGCTTGGCTACATACTGAATTGGGCGGTCGACCGATGGGTCTTGGCTGGTCGACAGATAGAGTTGTTTTAGGATTTATGGAATTTCAAATTTTATTCAAAAAGTAGCCGTTACTAACCATTTTATGGTTAAGATATGTGAGATATCTTAGGGAACTGATATGTTTCGAGTTATTTAATTAATATTTAATTATCCCTATAGATATGGTTCAAGTAGTTTTGATATTTCTCAATTTGGTACATTTAATTCTTTCAATCTTATCTAATTGAGTTTGAGTAAAAATTTGAGGGACTAAATTGAATATTTTAAGAGATATTTTAAGTGAATTATACCATAAATGAATCATTATGATATAGAGGGTCTATTGGTGTAAGTAAGTGTCATGATTTATGGGAACTATCCGTTATAGGGTTTGTTTTAAGAGGCTTTAAATAGACCTACGGATTTAACATAAAAAAGATTAGATATCAAGAGAATTCATTCTCATTCTGAACTATTCAGTTCTCGTGCTTTCTAAGAGTTATCATACTGAGAGTTTGTGAGATCTTTCTTGAGAATCATTCTTTGAAAATTATTTGTTCGATCACCGATTTGAAGTTGCATTACTAATCATTATTCTTTCGGTAAAATCCTGGTGAGATCTTTCCAAATTACTTACTATTAATTGTTACTTATATTATTTATTATTTGGAATTTGATCTTTCAAATTGTTTTTCGAATTTTAATTGAAAATTATTTTTGAAACAATTTCTTAAGAAAATCTGATTACGTGCTTAATTGCTTGCTACCCATCTTTATTTATTAGATTTTGAAATTCTCACTTTTTCTATCACTAGTATCGGGATATTAATCGAATTTAAATTTATCTAGGATGGTAGAAACTTCTAATAGGAAAGTCACTTATCAATTTTGTAATTGGTGAGTTGGGTGTCGGATTAGATACTACTGGGAGTATCTAATCAAGGGTAGTTGGTTTCAATTTCTTCCGGTAAAGAGTTGAGGTTTTGATCTTTGCTTAGAGTATAAAAAGATTAGGTGTTAATTCTTCATTGATTGAATTTATGAGTGAATTGTAACTGTTCAATCCTTACCGGGTAAAAGGATAATTGGAGCGTATTTGTGAGAGGTTTAATTCTTGATCCTAAGGTATAAAAAGAATTAGGACGTGATTCTCTCTGTAATAGAATTAGGTTAATCTTCCGTTTGGTAAAAAGATAGAGGTTATTCCTTAACCTGTGAAAAAGAATTGTAAAGGTTGATTATGTGTCTGTGAAAAAAATCGTTGTAAGGGTTTGGTTCCTACCTTTAACGGAATCTTGAATTTAGTGGGTGCGACCCTCTGCGGAGCTCGGGGGACTGGATTAACCAAGAGTAGCTTGGTGAACCAGTATAAATTTCTATGTACTGCATTATTTATATTATTTATATTTTGCTCTTTGGGTGTGCACCTAATTGATAATACATAATCAACTGCTATAAAAGATAATAATTAATTTTAGGATAAAATTAATTATTTGATTTTTTGAAGTGCTATGTTCTGATATTTTTTAATACTACCAAATTCAACTCCCCCCTCTTGGGTAGCTCACTAGGCCAACAATTGACATCATAGCTAATTTTAGCTCGATATACTTCACAGTATAGCTAAACAAGATCATATGGAGTGTCTTGATTCTGAAGTTATGTGTGCTACTGTTAATTCTACTTCTTCTAATAGTCACTGTTCTACTCGTGAGACTGATATAATTTGTAATAATGAGAATGCAAATAAGGCTATTGAGATACTTATTGCTCTTACGTATGTTTTTGGAAAATAGAATTTTAAACTAGAGCAAAAAATTGCAACTCTTGAAAATAAGAAATTTAGTACTGTCAAATCTCTCAATAAAAAGAATTTGGACAAATATTTTGAAACTGTTGAGTTTAAAAATGCTCTTACGTATGTTTTTCAAAAAAATTCTTAAGTAAATCAATTTTAGAAATAAGATCTGACCTTTGCCTAGAAATCATATCAAAATTATTTTTTAAAACTCTATTTTCATTTTTAAGAGAATCCACTTTAGAGAGCAAGTTATTAATTTCAAAAATAACATCTAAAAATTATTTTGTACCACAATAATCATCCAAATGTACTTTAAATTTCCAAACACGTTTTCCACTATTTTCAAAAGAATCAATTTTTCTTTTTAAACTCGAGCTCTCTTTAGCAAAAAGTAGTGTGAAAAAAAGTAATTTTTTCATAACAATATGAACATTTTCATTATCATCATCTCCATCACTACCACAAGAATCACAAGAATGATAAACCATATTTTCATATACGAATTTACCATTATCAAAAGAGGCTACACAAAACACATTATCCATGGTGTGTGCACATGATCGGTTTAGCTTGGATGTTAAGCCTAATCAAGCTAAAACTAGCTCTGATACCAATTGTTGACCTAGTGAACTAGTCAAGAGAGGAGTGAAATAGGAAAATAAAAATTAATCCAAGTAATAATACTTCAAAAATCAAATAATTAATTTTATTCTAAATTAATTATTATCTCTTTATTGCAGCGGATAAGTGTTATAATCTCTAGATGCACACCCAAACAACATAAAATAAAGTAAAGAAAATAAACGATGCAGTACACACCGATATATCCTGGTTCACCAAGCTAATCTAGTCATCCGAGCCCCATGGAGATTCGCACCCACTAATCACTAAGATTCCTTTAAACAGGTAGAAACCAAACCTTTACAAAAATGATTCTTTTCACAAGTTCAGAATCAACCTTTACAAATTCTTTTTTCCAAGCTCAAGAATAACCTTATCTTTTTACAGGCTAAAGATTAACCTAATTCTATTACATGGAGAATCACGATCTAATTCCTTTTATACCTTAAGCTCAAGAATCAAAACATCGCAGAAACACTCCAACTATCTTTTTTCCCAAGTAAGGATAGAACCTTTACAAATCACTCACAATTAATTCTATAAAGGCAGAATTAAAACCTAATCTTTTTATACTCTAGGCAAAGATCAAAATCTCAATCTTTTTACCGGAAGAGATTGAAACCAACTACCCTTGATTAGACACTCCCAATAGTATCTAATCCAATACTCAACTCACCAATTACAAAATTGATAAGTTATTTTCCCACTAGGAACTTCTACCACCTTAGATAAATTTAAACTCGATTAATGTCCCGATACTAGTGATAGAAAAAGTGAGAATTTCAAAATCTGATTTCAAACAAAGATGGGTAGCACATAATTTAGCATGTAATCAGATTTCTTCAAAAAATTGTTTCAAAAATAATTTTTAATTAAAAAATCTGGAAAACAATTTCAAAGATCAAATTCCAAATAATGGATAATAAGATCAAGCAACAATTAATAGCAAATAATTTGGAATGATCTCACCAGGAATTCACTGAATGAATATAATAGCAATAAAACTTCATATCAGTGATAGGTGTGATCTACCGACATATTTCCAAACCGGTTTTGTTAGTTTTAGAGTAGATTTTATATTTATTTTATTATGTTTTAACTAGTTTTTATACTTTTTGTCTAAATCAGGTGTGTGGGGCGAAAAGATAGGAAACTGGAGCAAAAACGATGAGATCGAACCAAAAACGGTCGAAGAACGGTGGAAAACTGATCGAGGCGGCAATATTTTGAAAGAAGCCCACCGCCGCGGCTTCTAGAACTCTGCCGCGGCAGTGAAAATGCAGAGAATGACCAACTTTTGTTGAACGCTCACCGCCTAGGCGGTGAAACTGCAGAATATCAAACCAAATCCATCGCTGTCTTTATCAACGCAATGATTAACCAACCAACCTACTCACCGCCTAGGCGGTGACCTCTGCATAGCCTAGGATATTTATTTAACATTTTTGAGATATTTTGCCTATAAATATCCACTCCTCTCCTCTCTTCTTGCACCCTCCGGCCATTAGAGCCCCTTGGGCCATACTTAGGGTTGGATTTAGGAGTTTTAGAGGGAGAGCTCACATCCCGAGGTGGAGGAAGACGGTGGAACGATTGTTGAATGTTTTTAGCAGCTAAACTTCGGACAAGACTCTTCGATTTCTTACCTTATTTCTTTAACTTAGGAAATTGTAAGCATGTTTAGCTCGTTCTTATTGTAAATACGATTATGGCCGTTAGTTAAACATGGATTGTATAGGGATTAACAATATATTTATAAATATGTGTTTCGTATGATTTCGGTGTTGCATTTATGTTTGTTCTTTATAGTTTGATTGTGTTTATCGTATTATTTGTTTATTATGATTAGTTTAATACATAGAGAATACGGGTTTCGACAAACCCCAGATTCGGATTAGGGTAAACAAACGCCACGATCCAATAACCCGGTCGGGAGTTGAATTGTGGACAATCAATAACGTTGGGGCAAGACTCACGTGACCTAGGGTCATTAAGTCCTTGAGGATGACTTTTTCATTGACTCTAAGTCATGTATTCCCCCGTCTTACACTCGGAAGAGGTGACGGTGGAGTTTTAGAACTGAGATTGTCGATAGAGTAAATACAATGCACGACCCAATAACCCGGTTGGGAGTCGAATTGTGTGCAATCAATGATGTTAGGGCAAGACTCACGTGACCTAGGGTCATTAAGACATGAGGGGGACTTCTTCGTTAACACGAAGTAGCGTTATATCCCTCGTCTTACACTCAGGAGAGGTGGTGAGGGAGTTTACGAACTGAGATTGTCAGATAAGTCAAACGTCGTTAACATAAACTAAAATGAAACCAAACACGTTTTTGTAAATACATTGTCAAGCACACAGAACACACATGCATGGGTATTACTCTTGACCTCGAAAACAATCAAGGGGTAATATCATCATCGGGTAATGGCCCAAATGAACGCAAACTCAGCATGCAAACAACAACACAAATAAACACAAACTAACCTAAACAAACATGCACACAAGAAAACAATAACACATAACTAACATACTAATATTACTATGAGATGTTTAGGAAAAGTATTGCCTAGGGATCAACTTTTGTTTACAAAAACGTGTTTGGTCTCATTTTAGTTTACGTTAACGGCGTTCGACTTATCCGACAATCTCAGTTCGTAAACTCCCTCACCACCTCTCCCGAGTGTAAGACGAGAGATATAACGTGACTTCGTGTCAACGAAGAAGTCCCCCTCAACATCTTAACGGCCATAGATCACATGAGTCTTGCCCCAATATCATTGATTGCACACAATTCAACTCTCGACCGGGTTGTTGGGTCGTGTGTTGTATTTACCCTATCGACAATTTCAGTTCTAAAACTCCACCGCCACCTCTCCCTAGTGTAAGGCGGGGGAATACATAACTTTGATTCAATGAATAAGTCCTCCTCAACGTCTTAACGACCCTAGGTCACGTGAGTCTTGCCCCAACGTCTTCGATTATCCACAATCCAACTCCCGACCGGGTTATTGGATCGTGGCGTTTGTTTACCCTAATCCGAATCCGGGGTTTGTCAAAACCCATCTTCTCCATATATTATTCTAAGTATAATAAATAAACAATATGGAAAACACAATTAAAATAACAAAGAACAACCGCTAACTAAACACAAACTCAACAAAACAACATTTTCATAAATATATTAATCCCTAGTCAAAAAACTCATTTAGCTCATGGCCATAGCCAATTATACAATGAAAACTAAGATAAACATGCTCAAACAACAATCCTAAGTTAAGAAATGAAAGAAGGAATAAGAGAAACTTAGCCTAGTCCGAAGATTTATCGCTAAAAATATTTCGAGATCGCTCTCTTTTCTTGGGAACGTGATCTTCTCCTTAGGATTTAAATGAGCACTCTCAAAACCTCTCTACTATCCTCCTAAAGTATATGGATATGTATTAGCCGAATGGAGAGGAGAGGAGGAGAAAATAGGGATCAAAATATCCTAAAATATCTAAAATAATATCTAATCTGGCGCAGAGGTTACTGCCTAGGCGATGGGTATGTCGATTAAAATGATCGTCTAGGCGGTGGAACAGTGAACCAAGTTTCTGACTTCTGACTGCCTAGGCAGTGGTTTCACCACCTATGCAGTGAAATGACAGTGAGTTTAGGCTTGGCTCTGCACTTTTACCGCCACGGCCGTGGATCTCAGCGCCGCGGTGGTGACATACTTTCTTGTTTTCACTGTAACTTCTTCGTTCGAGCTCCGATTGAGATGATTCAAAAACTTATGGAAATATAAGAGAAATATATACAACTTATGAGTTTTGAGTTGTTCCAAAATAGGATTTCATCGTAGTCAAAAATAGCCTTGAAGTTATAGCACCTTTACCGGCTTTGCACATTTCCACCCTTTTTCCACCGTCCTTGATCCAATTTGATTGTTTTTTATCCGTTTACATACTTTTTCACCTCAAACACCTGATTTAGTACAAAAGAAATAAAAACACATCAAAATATATTAAAACGTACTTAACATACTCAAAAACTAACAACGTTCAGATTGAAAATAGATAGGTAATTTACACCTATCAGTTGACAAGTAGATCTGCCAAGCCCATGAGTACGCTAATTCATCAACAACCCACCTGTAACCTTAATCGGCCAACCATAGCTCTTGCATTACTTTCGTTTATTTTCAATTTTGTTATTTTGCTTGCCATTTTTTGTTGCTTTTATTCCTTGTATTGAAAGTTCCATTTATCTTATTTCTATGTTAGTTGAATTTTATCCAATTAATAATCCACGTGTTAAATTAATCATTTAACGCATGGTTTTCTTTTTTTACATCCTCCAAAAAGATAGATATACAAAAAATATAGAGATACATATCATAAAATAATAATAATAATAATAATAATAATAATAATAATATGTATATATCAATAATATATATAAAAAAAGATGAATATATATATATATATATATATATATATATATATATATATATATATATATATATATATAATAATAATAAATGTTATTATGAAACTAAAGGTCACTCATACAATACTTGATCCTTCTGTTTTCAAAGATTCACATTTCACAAGTTGGAAGCAATTCAAGAAATATCTACACCAAGTCCAAACCGCTCTCAACATCAGGTTGTCTCATTCTTTTACTCATACTCTTATTGTTATTTACATTGAGGACAATGTTAGAATTAGGTGTGGGAGAAAGTTACCTAATGTCATAGTTAAAAAAAATAGCGTCATTAATATATATATATATATATATATATATATATATATATATATATATATATATATCAACATAAATAAATAAAAATGCACGTTATGTTCGGGAATATTTTTTTTTTTTTAGTGTACGCATGTGAATCCACAGAGGTAAAAAATTTGTATTATAAAAGTTGCAGTAAAATTAGTTCGAAGTTGCACTATTGTTCATACACTCTTGTTGAACCTAATATTTTGATAAATAATTAATTGTTGATATTTTATGGAACTAATGCTTTTATTAATGGTTTCAGATTAAAAGTTCTATAGATTGAAATGAGAAAAATAATGGGTCAAAAAAGATTAATCATTGAAATATTCATGAAGCAATTATTAAAGAATCATAGAAATTCAAGGCGGTGCAAGATGAAGATAACGAAGATTTTCAAAGCATTGAAGATATTGAAGACATTTAGGTGAAAACAATTCATTATCTTTATACTCTTGATGCAACCCGAATTAGAATCACACACAACACTTTAAAATAAATAATCTTATGTGCGTTATGATAAGAAATGTTGAGTTTAAGATTTTTAATTCGTTTTTATAAAGTGTTAAATCATAAAAATATTTTTGGTAAAATGTTTAAGTAAATTAAAAAATAATTTTAACACATAAAATAATGTATTTTCTGGTTAATTTGGTCAACCGACGAAATTAGTCGGTCGACTAATGAAAATAGTAGCTTAAGAAAGTTAAATGAGTGACCTACTGGCCAATTCAGTTCTAACGAATCTAGTAGCCGAAACTATAAAAAAAAAAAAAACAAGGAAAAACACATTGGGCGATTCGGTCAACCGACCACAGGCAGTGCAACGGTCAGAAAGTTGACCGTTGTAGGGGCGGTCGACCAATGTATGGGTCGATCAACCGATCGGACAGTCAACAATTGACTGTTTTGGTTTTTTTTAGCCAAATCACCTTGTTTTAATTGATTTTCAAAGAGGTTTTGAAGAGATTTGGGTATTTTACTATTATATATCACTAGTTTTAGACCCACATAATATGCGGGTCTAGAATATTATGAAGGTGCAGAACCGTGTAATAAAAGGAGATATGTTATGAGAATAGTAATCTGTAAATATTTTGTTTAGCAATTAATACTTTGGTAAATCAGTAAAATATATATGGATGCTTGTAGATAATATAGGACAGTTTTTATTTTCCTTTTGAATTTCTCTGCCTTTGATTGTGAAACGCTATTGGTACGTTGTTGAAATGTTTGACGTTGATGGTATTCTCCGCAGAACTGTATGATGGAATTATTATAGCTGTGTTAGGGAAATAATTTACTAAATGAAAATAATTGAATTATTATAGCGGTGTTAGGAAAATAATATACTAAAGGGAAATTATTGGCATAATATATAGTTCGCACTAATGCATCATTACTATATAAATTAATTAAATAAATGTCACTAAACAGTTTTTTAGATGTAATTAAACAAATGTAAAAACAAAAAAGCTCAAAATTTATATATATATATATATATATCTCAAGAGAGAGAGACAGGCAAGTTAAATGCAATAAATAATGTAAGGAGATGAAACGCTTATATGAGTTGGAAGTGGGTGACATTTTTGAATACTAAATGGTGAAATGAGTTAATCTCAACCATCCATTTTATCAAGAGAAAATGATTACAAAGATTGACAATTTTCAACTCTCAAGAGTTGTCTTCCACTTTTAGTATATAATATAAGATATATTACTAATTTTCTATTTATTTGGTCCATATATTAAATTATTCTTTTAATTGAATTAGCAAAACTACTTATTTTTAAGATTTTTGAATCTAAAAAGTTTTGGGGACCAAATCGAGCTTTTCTAAAAGTATTTTTTAATGAAACATGCATATTTTTATAGTGTATGATATATGGGGTATTAAAGAGTCATTTAAGGTCTTGTAATTTGAAAACTAACCGTTGAAGGTCTAGTTAGAAATCTGTATATAGAGACCTGCGTTTTTCAAATGAAGTAATCAAGAAGATTCAGCTTTTGCTATTATAAGAGATTATTTTATGCTGAAAATTTTATAAGAGAGTATTATCAAAAGAGCTCTTGATCCAAGTGCGAAAAATTTTGGTCACCAGTCTGTGTTCTTTACTGAGTTATCGTAATTGTTTTCAAGAAATTCTTATAAGATCTTTCAAAGTTAATTATAGTGTTTTCTTAGATATATTTATGAATAAGAGCACATTATACAAATGGTCTTGCTAATATGCAACAAGTCATTACTAACACTTAGTGAAATCACAAACACTTGATTCATTTTCTAAATCACGTAACATGTCTTAAAATTAAACACATTATCACAACTTGATATAAGCACATAAAAAACATGTTAATACACCTTAACTAAATGTGATTATCATAATTACCATGCAATATTTCTAAGACAACAACTGAATGTATCATTTAAAATAGGTTTTAGAAACCATTACCAACTTACCTATTTGGCAAGTCGGGCACCTCCCTCTTTAACAAATGTAATGAATTTAAAATACGGAAGGTTAGGAGTATCTTTTCTATCTTTCGGGATAACTTTACTTTATACCTCATTTGTACCAATGATTGATTTTGATACACAATTTCTCTTGACCTGTCTGTACCTTTGATTATTGTCATTTAATTCATCGATGATTCCCTTTGCACGTATCACTTGTTGTTTTCTGGTGATATCTCATCTCGGGTTTGGTACATCTTTTCTATTTGCACGTGTCTCTTGTGGCTTCTTGATGACTTTCTGTCTTGGCTTTGATATAACATTTTTGTTTGTTCCTTCGAGTCCATTCTTGACATTATGTAACTCTGCACAAGACATTTCAATAGCTCTCTTTGGTATCTATTTCATTTTGGATTCAGTCTTGTTAGACATAAACTTAGTGTTCCTGAACGGACATGATACTTTAAAATTCTCAACCCTATTGCAATAATAACATCTCAATTTCAATTGATTATCATAGAAAGCACGAGATGTAAAGCATGAATCATTTCTAACAATAGCAACATTGCAATCATTGGCTTGTGATGAAGGATAAGAAGATAAAATGTATATACTTTCATAGATTGTTTTACAACATGAAGAAGTATTTTCAGAAGCTCTCAAAACAGACTTGAGGTCGGATTTTGATTTTTCAAAAAATTTCTTAAGTAAATCGATTTTTTATTCAAGATCTGACCTTTGTCTGGAAATTATGTCAAAATTATTTTTTAAAACTCTACTTTCATTTTTAAAAAAATCCACTTTAGAGAGCAAATAATTAATTTTAAAAACGACATCCAAAAATTCTTTTGTTCCACAATAGTCATCCAAATGCACTTTAGATTTCTGAACACTTATTCCTCCATTTTCAAACGAATCAATATTTCTTTTTAAAATCAAGTTTTCTTTGACAAAAAGAATTGTGAGAGAAAGTAATTTTTCTATGACAATATGAACATTTTCATTATCATCATCTCCATCACTACTACTAATATCACAAGAATCATAAACAACATTTTCATACACGAATCTATCACCATCAAAAGAAGATACACAAAAAACATCATTCATGGTGTATACACGTGACCGATTTAGCTATGATATTAAGCCTAATCGTGCTAAAATCAGCTTTGGTACCAATTATTAGCCTAGTGAACTATCCAAAAGGGGATGAATTGGGTAGATATAAAAATTTAGACAAATTTATTATCTTTCAACACTTAATTACTCAAATAATTAATTTATCCTAAATCAATTATTATCTTTATAACGCAGAGAATAAGTGTTCAAATCTGAGTGCACACCCAAACAATAAGAAATATAATATAGAAAATCAACAAAGCATAACACAACGATATATCCTGGTTCACCAAGCTAATCTTGGCTAATCCAATCTTCTGAGCCCCACGGAGATTCGCACCCACTAAACCACTAGATTCTTTTAACAGGTAGAAACCAAAAACATGTACACAATGATTTTTTTACAGACTCAGAATCAACATTTACAATTTTCTTTTCACAGATTAAAGAATAACCTCTATCTTTTTATCAGGATAAAGATTAACCTAATTTTTTTATACCTTAGGCTAAGAATCAAATCTCGCCAAAAAATACTCCAAGTATCTTTTTCACCGGTAAGAATGGAACCATTACAATTTACTCAATTTTAATTCTAATCAGAAAGAATCAAGTCTATCTATTTTCACGGGAAAAAAGTAACATAACCTTTTTATACAATAGATAAATATTAAACCTCAATCTCTTTACCGGAAGAGATCGAAACCCAAGCTACCACTGACTAGATACTCTCAATAGTATCTAATCCACACAAACTCACCAATTACAAAAATTGATAAGTTTCTTCCCACTCAGAGCTTTTACCACCTCAAATCAATTAAATTCAATTAATGTCCCAAATTTACTAGTGATAGAATTTATGTGAGAAATTCAAAATATGATTATAAAATAAGCAGGTAGCATAAAATTGAGCACGTAATCAGATTATAACAAAAATCGTTTTAAAATAATTTTTATGCCATTAAAGTTCAAAAAAACGATTTCACAAAGATCTTTCAATCAAGCAAATAATAATAATATAACTTCACAATCAAGAATAAAAGGTTCGAAATATCTCACCCGAATACCACCAAAAGAATGAAAATTGAATCGTTAGACAGCTCATATCGGTGACGCCAAAATAATTAGCGCTTTAACTCAAGAACTTCTCAAACAATTGAACTCATAATTGATCTATCAACATAATCTCATAGTAATGACTCTTAGAAAGCTCATGGATTGAAAGTTCTTGATAGATGTGATGTATTGATCTCTAAAAATGCATGTTTATTTAAACTAATTTGGAACAAGCCCTCTAATGGCTAATTTCCTCAAGATATGACAATTAAATGCACATATAGACCCCATGTATCAAAACTATTTAATCCTGATCCAATTCACTTAAATATGGATTTTAAAATATTCACTAAGTCCCCAGATTAATTTTCAATCTCAAATCAAATTGATAAGAAGTATTAAATGTACTTAATTGAGAAACAAATCAAATATGTGTACCATATCTATAGGGATATCCAAATAAAAGTATCATATCTAAAGTATATTCAAATCCCCAAAAGATCTCCTCAAGATCTACCAAAAACGGCTACTTAACGGCTAGTTTTTATCAAATTTCAAAATTCCTCGAGATCTGCAACAGCACAGTCGGTTGACCGGGCTTTGCCCATCGGTAGACCGATCGATACAGAATGCTAGCCAAGCCTTTCTCAAACACTGATCGGTTGACCAATCCCCCATGGGTCGGTTAACCAATCGATACAGGATGCAATCTCAGGCTAAATTTTAGCCTTAGTCGATTAACCGATCATCAATGGTCAGTTAACCGATCGATTTAGAGAGTTTCATATTGGCCATCGGTTGACCGATTTATTGTGGTCAGTTGACCGATACTTGCTGGAACAATTTATCCTCAATTTGTTTCAACTCCAATTCAACATTTTTTACCCTTTAACCGATTTCTTTTCTTGGTTAACTAAATTGACACTATTAATCATTTTTAAACACTAATCTTACTTAGATCAATTTTTATTTTTCAATTTCACATTGGAGCAAATAATTTAACAATTATTAGGACCTTAATTTTAAACACACATAAATATAAATCATTTAATTTGTGTCGTGTGTGAGCCTAATCGGGATATATTAAGAGTAAAATAGATTTGAGTTGTTTTCACCTAGATTCTTTAGAATCTTCAATCCCTTAATATCCGTCTCTGCATTCTTCAAAATTATTTCATGATTTGATCTTGAATGGAACTCTTAAACTGAAACACTCAATAAACATGTTAGCTCCACGAAAAATATCAACCCTTAATTGTCTATCAAAACCTCGGGATCAACATATTCTATGATTTAGCATTCTAGATATCAATTGAGCATAATTGTATTAAGGTGGTAGAAGCTCATTTAGGAAGAAACTTGTAAATTTTTTTGTAGCTACGAGTTTGAGTGGATTAAACATATTTTGGACGGTGTCTAATCTAGGTAGTTAGGGGCTAATCGTTTAGCATGAGAAAAAAATTAGGGTTTGATCTTTAGCTTGCGAAAAAAATTATATTAATCTTTAGCCTTTTAAAATATTAGATTTGATTTTTCCTGTAATAAAATTAGAGTGAGATAAGATTTTTCCTAAATCTATGAAAGGATAAATATAATAGTGTGACGTTATGAGAGTATAAAGGTTGATTCTAAGCATGCAAAAAAAAAAAATCAGGATTGTAAGGGTTTGATTCCTACCTGAAAAAAGAATCAAATGGTTAGTGGATTGCAAAATCCCTATGGAACTCGCAGAACTAGATATATGTAAGAGTAACTTGGAAAATCAGGATAAATCATTGTGTGTTGCATTATTAAATTTTTGTTTGTTTCTATGTGCACTTAGTTAAACACATTTTCGCTACATAACAAGATAATAATCAATTAGGAAAATTGATAACTTGTGTTTGAATTAATTGTTGAAATTTTTGTCATTACCTAATTCATCCACCCTCTTAAGTATATCTTTGGGCCAACAACCTTAATTTTGAGTTTAATAATCTTAGCTCATGTTAGGGAATTGTTGAATAATAGCTAAAAATAGGAATTTGTGTTATTCTCTCCAATAACATATATATATATATATATATATAAAGAAAAAAAATGTGAAATGGCTAAATAAAATATCTTAGCTAAAGCGTTGGATTACTAAGTAACCTGGCCTCTTGCCTCGTCAAACATTAAGTGTTCGTGTCAAAAAGGTGAGAGTTTGGTGTTGGGCAAGTGATTGATCAGTTAATCCCGAAACTTGATGTTTGAGTAATTACGCCTTTTTGCGTGTCTCTACACCTAAGTACTCGGGCCAATTGGATTAGGATCATTGGCTCACCATTCGCTACATGGACATCTTAGAAAATCCAGTGGGACTAACATTGTACATATCAATTTCTTAAAAAATAATAAAGAAAGAAAAAAAAAATATTAGATAGAAGAACCAAGTCCTTTTGAGATTGAAATTCATCAATTTTCTAATGTTGAGTGTCAAGATAACTTATACTTGTGATTGAGTTGTTCAAACAAAGTAAGACGTGGATTTAAAATAGTGATACTCTCCGATAAGCATGTGTTCCACTACTCAATATATTTCTAAATTTTACATATCTTGCTTAATAGATTATCGTAAAAGGTATAGATGTTTGCAGGTATCATCATTAGAAATCTTCACGAGACTAAAACTCATCTACTAGGGATCACCTAGGGGTTAAAAGGCTATTTGTATATGCTAAATGCAATTGTGTTCCCTACGAAAGTGATCTTTTAATTTGTTTAGATTTTTGTTTTGCTCAAGTACTAGCAAAATGTAAGTGTAGGGGTGTGATCATTCTCAATTCTATACTAAATTTTCACCCTTATTCTATAATTTTGCTAATCTTTTTATCATTTTATAATTAGTAAAATGCAATTTATTATTTTTACAAGAATAAATTTGAAAATAAAGACATAATAAAAAAAATGGCAAAGAAAAGAGCTGAAAAAGATTAAAACTAGAGGAGAAACAAGCCCGACCCGCGGACAACCCACGATCCAGACCCACGACCTGGTGTTTTCCCTTGATCTGCAATGTTTGGGTGGTTATGAAATGGTCAATTATGACCATTTTAATTTTCCATTTAAAGGCCACCTTACTTGGCCATGCATGAAAACCAAAAAAAAAAATTGGCAAATTGGGAACCTATACAATTCGGAGTAGTTAATGGGCATTCAAGCCCATTAATGGTATTTTTTTGTTCAAATGGGTAACCATCAAAATTCTAATTAATTTTTTACCTTGTTTTGTTTGGGAGAGCATTATTATCATATATCTATTTGATTCCTTAAGTAGTGGGGGTTTTGAGAGAGCTTATTTCTGTTTTGTATTTCGGTAGTACACTAGCAAAATAAAAACCAGTAGGTCTTCTTTCTCTTCATCATATCTTATTTTCTATATTTTTTGGTTCTTGGATCTTGTTTGGGAGTTCTTCAATGGAGCAAATGAACTTGCGTGGAAGAGCATACCTCTATGACTGGCTAAGTCTTCAATCAGGTTAAGGTTTTATCTTTTCTCACATTTATCCATGTAATTTAGTTCTAGTTTCAATTATATTTTGTTCTTGTTAAATCCAAGATTTTAATAAGTAATTAAGTATTGATGTTTTTTTTTGGAACTAATGGTTTTATTGATGAGTACTTAAGTATTGATATTTTTTGTGGAACTAATGATTTTATTAAATGTTTTAGATTTATAGCTCCATATGTTTGATTAAGAAGAATATTTGTTGAAAAAAACATAAATGGTGCAAATGAAGACGTGAAGAGTTTTGAAGACATTGAAGAAAACTAAGTGAAAATAACTATTTACCTATATACTCATAATGCAACCCGAATAAAGACCACGCACTACACTTGAAATGATTTATTCCTATGTGGGTCTTGATAAGAAGTGATATGTTTAAGATCCTAAAATGTGATATTTTGTGTGCTCCTTATGTGAAATGGTTTTGATAAATGACCTAATTGAAAAATGTGTTTTAAAGTATAAAATGTTGTGTTTTTGGATCAATTCGATCCATCAGCAAAAGAGGTCGGTTGACTTATCAAAACGTTGAGTTTTGAGAGTAGAAATGGAGTCATGTTGATCCAATAGATCGACCGAGAAAAGCAATCTTTCAACCATTTGAAACAATAGCTGAAATGAGTAATGGAGTGAGCACTCTGATCAATTTGGTCAATCGACGAATTCGAGTCGGTTAACCAAATGAAACTATGGCTAAATTGGTGAATTTGGGAAAACTATTGATCGAGTCGATCAACCAACCGGGCGAGTCGATCAACCGACTGGGTGTAAGGCCAACGACTAGTTTCAACCTGGCACAGGGCAGTCGACCAAATGGCAATGGTCAGTCAACCGACTGTCTTAGTCAATATTTTGACTAACTTGGTCTCTTGGTCAAAAACTATCCGTTTTTATGATTCCAATACAGGGATTTAGGGGATTTGAGTAATAGTCAAATACGTTTGACTTACTATGTGATCCCTATTGATTTGGTTCATATATTTTTAGATTCTCTTAATTTAAATTATTTAATACTTCCTATTCTTATGGTTTTAAATTGAGAAAAGTTTTGTAGACCAAAATGAGTGTTTTAAAGAATATTTTTAAAGAAAACATACCTAAACTGATAGGATATGTTATATGAGGTCATAGAGTTAACATATCTTTGAAAAACTAGACGTTGGAGGGCTAGTTCTAGGTCTATTTAATAAGACCTGTGGAAATAAGAGAAAATATATCAATAATATCAATTTGAAGCTTTTATAAAAGTGATATTATTGTTGATATTTCTACGAGAGATTCTATTCACATTTTTATCTAATGCGCTTGTTATTTTGCTTCACCCGGTTTGAGTTCTAATTGTTATATGTCCTATATTCGGTGTTTCCAGTAAGATCCTTTCAAGTTTTGTTATTTTTTTTCTAAAATATATTTATATTGGTTACTTGGTTTAGGATTGTTTAGAAAATCGTTTTGACCTTAAAAGCCTAAAAATCTTTTAAACTATTTTTTATTGATTATTTGATTGCGTGCTTAAGTTATGCTACCCACCTTATTATTTAATCAGATTTTATTTGTCTCACATTGTATCTATCACGTAGTAATTATTCGGGCCATTGATTGAGTATATCTGTATTGAGGTGGTAGAAGTTCCTTGTGAGAAGAAACTTACATTTTTTGTATTTGTGAGTTTGAGCGGATTAGACATGTTTGGGACGGTGTCTAGTCAGGGTAGCTAGGGTTTCGATCCTTTTCCGTGAAAAAATCAGGGCTTGATCTTTGTCCTGCAAAAAAATTAGATTATTCTTTTCCTTTTTCAAGAACAAGGTTTTGATTCTTCATGTAATAAAATTGAGTGATTGTAAAGGTTCTTCTTAAGCCTGTGAAAATGATAAATGTGAAAGTGTGAGGGAGTGGTAGGTTTGATCTTTAGCATGTTAAAAGAAATATGTTTTTATTCTTCCTGTAATAGTATTAGGTTAGTCTTGAGCTTGGTAAAAAAATATGATTCTTCTTGAGCCTGTGAAAAGGATAATTGTAAATGTTAATTCTAAGCATTTGAAAAGAATCAGGATTGTAAGGGTTTGGATCCTACATGGAAAAGGAATGAGGGGTTTAGCAAATTGCCAATCTCCATAAAGCTCGGGGACTAGATGTAAGTAAGAGTAATTTACCGAACCGGGATATATTTTTGTGTGTTGTATTGTTTATTTTCATATGTTGTGTTTGGGTATACATTTAGTATTAAATACATTTTCTCTGCGTAACGAGATAATAATTGATTTAGGAAAATTGATTATTTGTATTTAAAGAACTTAATTATTTAATTTTAGTGACTACCTAGTTCACCCTCCCTCTTGGTTAGCTCTTTTGGGCCAACAATTCTTATGTGTGTAAGGTTGTAAAACAAGGATTGCGGTCTTAAATATATTTTTTGAATTACTTTATGTTCCAAATTTGTTATAAAGATTTAAATCTGGACTTATTCGTATCTATAATGTTAGATCTAATACATGTGGTTTCGATCTAACAGTTTTGCAATCAGTTTTACTGGTATCGATATGACTTAATTGGATAAATAATGCTAAACGGTTAATTCATTTTGGATTAGTTAATGATGGAATTGAATCGTGAAGATAGTTTCTCTCAATTAAGTGGTTGACTTATCTTTTACAGTAATATTGGTTTGTAGTTAATATTACCTAATTACACACCGAGCAAAAAAAAAATTAGAATGAAAGTTACAAGATAAATTGATAAAATTATGCATGTCCCTAACCCGAGCTTTTTTTAAACAAATTTTATCGCAATTAAATAATTTTCTTCTATTTAATTATCAAAATTCAAAACCAACCCCAAAATTATTTATTTCACCTAAGAAAAATAAAATACAAAATTAATAGTTACAATCCAATCACTGTGGATCGACCCCGTAATTAAACATTGTACTACAATAGTTTACGCTTAGCTTTGAAAATTAAATTTGAGCGATCACCAACTCCCTCATTTGCGCAACCATCTATTCCTCCATCGAACTCTTCCTTTGCAGGCCAATAGATTGCTCCATCTCAGGTACATCAGAATAAACAAACTTCAATATGGACACACACTGATCCCAGCTGCTATCCTGACATTGGTGCATATACCTATATGACAGGTAGCCCCACTCTGCTACAGCAATACACAACATACAGTGGGCCTGACTCTATCCAACTTCCCAATAGTGATCACCTACCAATATCTTATACGAGTAATATGACACTATCACTCGGCTCTTCATCCTTTCTTCTTAATAATGTCTATGTTGTTCATTCGATGCGTAAAAATTTACTCACCATTGCTCAAATTTGCACAAATAATCATTTTCTTTGTGCTTTTGATGCTCACCACTTCTATATCTTTCATCTCACCTCTGGTTATCTCATTTATAAGGGCCTATGTAAGGATGGTCTCTACAAGTTACCTTCCATCTCTCTCGCCTACACACTCCATTTGGCACAATCGACTAGGTCATCTATCTACTAAAGTAATGTCTTACTTGGGTTCAAATAAATTATTATCTACTATTTTTAAATTTAAATTCTCCTTCTGCTCTGGGTATGCTATGGGTGTGCTTTAGGTAAATCCACACATCTCTCATTTCTGAGCTCACATAAAATAAAAATTCTTTTTCCTTTACTTTAGTTCACTCGGATGCATGGCAATCTCATATGCTTTCTTTCTCTAGTTATAAATATTGTGTGTTGTCACAGACGACTACATTCATTTTACTTGGTTATACTTTATGAAACAAAAATTTGAAGTTCTCCAAAATTTCAAAAGCGTTTTACTCTATGTCCAAACTCAATTTACCACACACGTTCAATAATTTCAAAGTAATGATTGTTGACCTTAAGATTTTGATGAACAATTAAAGGTTGATATTTTTTGTGGAACTAAAAGTTTGATTAAGTGTTTCAGTTTCTTAGTTCCAATGATGAAGATATGATAACAAGTGATAAATGCATGCAAAAGAGACTGACAAAGACGATAGACATTAAGAGACTGAAGATTTTGAAGAATCTAAGGGAAAACAACTCATGTTAATTTTTACTCTTAATGTATCCCAATTAGGATCACACACGATACAAAAAGTTTTTAAATTTATGTGTGTTTTGATAGGATCCTAATTAGTGAAATTGTCTGCTCCTATGTGTTATTGAAAAAGAAATATTGATAATTAATTAAAATTGAATTTAAGAATTTAGTGGAACTAATTGAGAAAATAAATTAGTTAAAGGGGCAAAAATGTTAATGAGAATGTATTAAAAACGAATTGGAGAGGAGTGTTCAGCAATGAGGAGTCGACTGATAAGTCGACCGAAGCGTATAAGACAAACTTGCTGAATCGATCAGTCAACAGATAGGTCGACCTGGCGTAGAAAGTGAACTCTCTGAATCGATCAGTCGACGGAGAAGTCGACCTGTGCTTGGAGGATAAACTCTCTATATCTTTCGGTCGACAGACTATGAATTACCGATCGACCGATGGGCAATAAATTTTTGGCTTGGGCTATAACCTGAATCGGGCGGTCGACTTATGAGTGTTTGTCTGTCAACTGATGAGTTTGTTTCAGGTTTTATGGAATTTTGGGATTTAATTCGAAATTAGCCGTTATAGGATTTGTTTCAAGTGGTTATAAATAGACCTGTGGATTTCACATAATTAAAACACACAATATCAAGAACTATTCAGTTCCTAAGATTTTCTAAGCAATATCATTCTGATTTTATACTGAAAAATATTGTAAGATTATTCTGGAGTTAAAGTTCTTGAGTTAAAACACTAATTTATTTGGCATCACCAATCTAAACTATCTAGCGATCTGTTTTGCAATTCACTGGTGTTTTCTTGGTGAGATCATTCCAAACTTATTCTTTAATTGAGTATTTGATTTTTATTACTTGTTTGGTGAATTGATCTTTTTGAGAAATCGTTTTTGAACTTTAAAAGCATAAAAATATTTTAAAACGATTTGTGTGTTAATCTGATTACGTGCTTAATTGTGCTACCTGCATTCTTTATTATAATCAGATTTTGTTTCTTCACTTTATTTCTAACACTAGTATCGGGATATTAATTGAGTATTAATTAATTTGAGGTGGTAGAAGCTCCGAGTGGGAAGAACTTATCAATTTTTGTAATTGGTGAGTTGTGTGCAGATTAGATACTATTGGGAGTGTCTAATCAGGGGTAGCTTGGTTTCAATCTCTTCCAGTAAAGAGATTGAGGTGTTAATTCTTCCTTTATAGAATTAATTGTGAGTGATTTGTAAAGGTTTCATCCTTACCTGGGAAACTGATAGTTGGAGCATTTTTTGTGAGGTTTTGATTCTTGAGCCTAAAGTATAAAAATAATTAGGTCGTCGTGGTTCTCCCAGTAATAGAATTAGGTTATTCTTGAGCCTGTAAAAAGTAGAGGTTATTCCCGAGCCTGGAAAAAAGAATTTGTAAAGGTTGATTATGAGCCTGTGAAAAGAATCATTGTGAGAGTTTGGTTCATACCTATAAAGAAATCTTAAATTTAGTGGGTGCGAATCTCCATGGGGCTCGGAGGGTTGGATTCGCCAAGAGTAGCTTGGTGAACCAGGATATATCAGTGTGTACTACATTACTTATTTCTTTTATTTTATCTTGTATTGTTTGGGTGTGCACCTAGAGCTTATTACACTTATCCACTGCTACAAAGATAATAATTAATTTTAAGATAAAATTAATTATTTGATTTTTGAAGTGTTATTATTTGGATTGATTTTTTAGTACTACCCAATTCGCCCCTCCCCTCTTGGGTAGCTGACTGGGCTAACAATTATGATAGGAAATATGATAGTGGTTCATTCAAATCTCTTTGTTCTTCTATAGGTATTCATCATAGACTCTCTTATCCTCACACAACCCAACAAAATGGCCTTGCCGAATGAAAATACCGCCACATTACTGACATGGCACATACCTTCTTTCTCACAAGCCATGTTCCTCTCAATCACTAGCCCGAAACAGTCTCCACTGCTATTCACCTAATCAATCGTTTCCCCTCCTCTAAATTTTAGTGGTCCTTACAATTCTTTTATCTTTATGGTCATACTCTTTCCTACTCTGAGTTACGTGTGTTTGGTTGTACATGTTATCTGCATTTAGGCTTTTACTTAACTAATAAACTTTTTTCATGAACTGTTGAATGTGATTTTTAGGCTATTTCTTGCAACACAAGGGTTATCCTTGTCTAGACCGTACAACTGGCAGAGTATACATGTCCCGGCATGTTTGTTTAATGAACAACACTTACCGTTTACATCTAACAACAGAAGCACTCCACTAGACTCATTATCATGGGCCTTTGTTCTTATACTACCACCAGCTTTGGTTTTACCTCTACAATCAGCTACACAAAATAGTGTTCCACATCCTATTCTTCAACTATTTATGTATCATTATCAACGCTAACAAATTCAACCCTCACAGATTAATCCTTCTACTACTATGAGGCTCCTCTAGTTCCTCAGCAACATTCGATGGTCACACGTCATTGGTAGGGTTGGTCATGGGCCGGGCTCTGTCTAAGAAATTACAAGAAAAATGAAGGCTCGAGTCCGGCCCAAGCCCGATGACCAGGCCCGGCCCTAAACAAAAAATTCAAAGTCTTAGCCCGGCCCTATCCCTGCCATATTTAGTTTTGCTCGAGGACTAGCAAAATTTAAGTTTGGGGGTGTGATCGCATCATATTTTATGCGATCTAATACCGTTCATCTACGTTTTGTTATTCTTTAGAATAAATTAAATTAGTATAATTAATTTATTTTACTTATTTTTGTATATTTTTGGAATTGGAGCAAAAGCACTGTAAGTCGGAGCAAAACGGAGCTAAAAAGAAAAAAATAAATATAAAGATAAACAAAGACGGTCCGCGAACCAACCCGAACCCGCGATCCGCAATGTAACTAGAGTCGTGGATCAATCTTACCCAAGAAAATTAAAGAAATGGAAATTAAGGTCCAAACGTTACTCTAGGGGGGTGCAAATGACATTTATGATAATTAAGTGGGACTTCTTTGGGATATTCATTTTTTTGGTTCCCAAGTTGATGGTTTCCTTTTGAGAAATGATGTCATTCAATAGGGTTTTAAGGTAAAAAATGAAAAGGAGAGCAAGAAGATTGTTTTTTATTCCCTTTTTAAGGGGTGGAGAGCACACGGTAGGGGGGGATTATTTTTCTTTCCTTTTGATTTTTTTAGTTTCTTTTGTCTTTTTAAAGAGATAGGGCCGGAAGTAGGCACGGGTGGAGAGGCTTTTCTTTTTCTTTCATTTTTTCCTTCTTCTTGAATTTGAGTTTTTCCTTTGCTTTCATTTTTGGACTGCCAAATTCTTTTAGAACTTCTTCATGTTGAATACTTGTTGAATATAGTGAAGCTCAAATGAAAAACAATTCGATGCGTGGCTAATCCCCTTCAATCGGGTTAGAATTCGAGTAAGTATTTTGAGTTTCATGTAATATTGTATTTTCAATTTAATTTCAGATTGTGTGTGAACAATTGTACAATGAGGAATATTATGTTTGAAATAGTCTCATTGTAGTTGAATTTATTTTCAAAGTGTTCTTGTAGAGATTTTGAATTTTAGATTCAATTGCTTCTAGAATGTTAGATCTAGTACCTGTGGTCTAGATCTCATGATCATACAATCGTATTATTGGGATTTAATTATTGGTTTGGATAATTTATGCCTAGATTGTAATTCACCTTAGATTAGAGTAACGTAGGAATTATATCCCAAAGATAAATCATGCCGAAGAATAATAAATCAAATCTTTCTGAGTAATTTCAGCTTATAGCTAGGAATACTCGTTTACACAAATTTGCATTAAAAAAAAAATATGAAACCCACATGAGTCCAAAATACGAAACCCGTAATTTCTAACCCAGTTATCTATTTTCATTTGTTTTAGATTAATATTTTATTTTCTTATATTAAAACCCAAAACTCATATCAAAATTTGTTTTCATTAAGAAAGAAGAATAATTAAAAATCGATAATTACAAGACCGATCCTTGTGGTTCGACACCCTACTTAAACACCTTATTACGTCAGTATCGTGGTACCATTTTAAAGGGTATTATTTTTTAGCGATCAGTGAGACAACCATCGAGGATAAGCAATTGATCGGCGACGATGACGTCGATGAGAAAAATACCACCACCAACACTAGATCCTTGTGCAACCCCAAAACACCACCACCTTCATCCTTAAGTATCACTACCACTTCAAATCCATAATCATCCATGCTTAGATCTACAGATTCGAAGCTCGGATATGTAGATCCAAGCATATACACACATATTTTTGTGTGTACTTTAGAGAGAGAGAGAAGAGATGAGAATAGAAAGAAATCGAAGGCTAGTACGGTGATTATGGAGCCGGCGATGATGGCAGGCGACAACGACGGTATTGGCAACTATGGTCGAAGGTCATGGTGGTGTTCACTGTTCAGCAAGGAGGGAGCACATTTGTTTTCGAGACTGAGCTAAGCAGAGGCAGTGAGGGCTTATGTTTGTCTTTTAATTAATTATCAATTGAATGAATTAGATATTTGCCCCAAGCTTAACTAAGGAATTATAAAGGTGAAGTGAGTGGACGACAACTAGTCTTCACTCTCCAATGAATCATTGGGATTGAGAATGATATATATATATATATATATATATATATATATATATATATATATATATATTTATAAAATAAAATAAAAAGACCAAGCCCAAACCTGACCCTAAAATTAGTCGGGCTTGCATTTTGAAGCCCAGGCCCGGCCCACGAGCTCAAAACACATATCCAAGTCCTAAAAAAATAGGGTCGGGCTGGACAGACCGGTCGACCCCCCGAGCCCATAACCACTTCTAATTATCGGGATGACTCACATCGTCCTCTTATTCAAACAAATGGTACAATATGATAGCTTCTCACATAGACTCTACTTGCTCAACTTTTATCTCCCACTGACGAACCTACTTGCTATACTCTGGCTATTCGTGTCCTTGAATGACATCAAGCCATAACTAGTCAATTTAATGCCTTATTGAAGAACAAAACATAGGTTCTTGTTCCTCCTTCTCCACATCAACATGTTGTGGGCTGTAAGTGGGCCTTAAAACTGAAGCACAAAGTAGACGATTCTATTGAGCGATACAAAACTCGTATGATTTCCAAGGGCTTCCATCAAAAAGAAGGTATTGACTTTGATGAGACATTTAGTCATGTAATCAAACCTACCACTGTTAGTACTGTGCTCAGCCTTGTCGTATCCTTTGGTTGCATATTGTGCAAACTTTATATGAAAAATCTTTTTCTTCATTGCGTTTTAGATGAAACTGTCTATATGTCACAACTGGTTTCATAGATCCAACCTGTCCTCATCATGTCTGTCATCTATAAAAGGCTATATGTGGCCCCAAACAAGCACCTTGAGCTTGGTTCTAACGTCTCAGCATATTTTTCTTATAGTATGGTTTTACCCAGAGTGAAGTTGATCATTCTCTATTTATATGTCGCTCTAACTTTGCTATGATACTTCTTCTTTTATATGCTGATGACATTATAGTCAATGACAATCAACCATCTCTCGTTTCCTCATTCATCACAACTCTTGGCAAGGAGTTTAAGCTTAGTGAGCTCCGTTCTCTATCTTACTTTCGGGACCTAGAAGCAACCTCCTCATCTGTTGGCTTACGTCTCTCTCAGCTCAAGTATACTATCGATCTTCTTGGGTGTTTCTCAATGACAGACTGCAAACCTTGCAACATTTATGTATGTGCTAAAATTCAGTTGTCATTTCCAAGTAGAGATCTCTTGTCAGATGTCACTGAGTATCGTCAATTGGTTGGCTTCTTGCACTATCTCACTTTCTCCAAACCAAACATTGTCTATGTTGTTCATCATGTTGCTCAATTCATGAGTCAACCTCGGACACACCACTTTATAGTCGCCAAACGAATCCTTCGGTACCTCAAAGGGACTCTGAACTTTGGCCTCCTTTTTCAGCGTAGTGCTACCACTTTGACCCTCAAGGCTTATTCTGATGCTGATTGGGCAGGTTGTTTTGACTCCCGTCACTCTACCACTAGCTTCTATGTTTTCTTAGGCTCTAATCAGATCTCTTAGACCGCCAAGAAGCAATCGACTATGTCATACCCCACCCCGGGCACTCGTCACCCGAGGCCGAGCGTGACGTCAACCCGACGTGACCTGACCCATCGACGCATATCCAACCATACATATATACCTACATACTCACGCTGTTGTAAATTTTTTATCCCAAAAATATATATATAAACACCCGTTTCAAAATTTGGGAATAAACCGGTCCCAAATAGTCACAACCAAAACACAAAAAAAATACATGAACTTTCCCCGATTCATATCTGACCGGCTCACCTCCAGAACGACCCTACCTCCGGACTCTACCTAGTGCCAGTAGTAGACCAACTCCTAGTCACGGTACTTGCAACCCAAAAATTTATCGGTGTACTGTCTTCCTAATAAAAATATTTTGTGGATTAAGTATAAGAAATAAATACCACGTTTCGAAATATAATATTACATAATCACATACCCGGTTCCACTGTCACCAATGAAATACTATAATATAACAATAATATCGTATATCGCATACCAAATTTGGAACCAATTTCCAACTACCACTAATGTAAAGAAATATTGTATTTAAAACACTCAATACAAATATTTTAAGTTAACCAATCCAAATATTTAAAATTATGTCAATCCAAATATTTTAAATCAACCCAGCTGAAATATTTTAAATTCACTAGACCAAACATTTTAACGTATAATAAAATACTCCACACTTCATCTCCTACTAGCCATAGGATCGTTTTTACCTCACGATCGAGAGTTGCAACGGTACTGTACCACCTGCAGGTTTTGCACTTCCTGACGGGTCAATCAACCACCTGCAGGACTAATCCTCCTGACAGGTCATAATATCAACAACTATCTGTCAGACTAACCCTTCAAACAGATCATAATATAATCAACCACTTGTTGGACTCACCCTCCGGACAGGTCATAATATTAACAACCACATGCCGAACTAACCCTCTGGACAGGTCATAATATAATCAACCACTTGCCGGACTCACCCTCCGGACAGGTCATAATATAATCAACCACCTGGCGGACTCACCCTCCGGACAGGTCATAACCATCCCGCAAGACATGATCTCCTAACGGGATCATAGCTATGGCATAATCGGACTAAAGATCATCCTCCACCTTTAAAACCAACTCTATTCAATACTCATTTTCCACCTTTAAAACCAATTTGATCCAAAATCATCTTCCATCTTTAAAACCAATTTGATCAAAAAATCATATTTTTTTCCTTTAAAACCAACTCGATCCAAATGCATCGCAAAATTATTCATTCTTAAATAAATAAATTTTCCAGAATTTATATGAAAATAAAATTTATAAACTTATTTAGAAGACAGTACACTCACCTCGATTTTCGCACTGCAAAACTATCACCGTCCAAATCTTACCAGGACGCCGGCGCCTGCGAACCTAATAGTGATAGGGCCTAAATTAATATTTTATTTAAAATAGCCTAACATGAAATGCAGACCCTAAATTACATAATTCCTCATTCCCCAAATTTAATTATACAAAATTGTTATTTCGTTCGTTTCACTACGTTAATTTCCACTATACAATATTATTAAAATTAACGGCTACAAAATTATCGTAGCGATTACAGAATTTAATGCTAATAATTTAATTCAATGAAAATAATAATCAACTAAAATTTTACTTGTTCCGAATCGCTCGCGGGCCGAGAAATTGGATTTTCGATTTTTTTTTTTTTTTTTAGTTTTGTTTGATTTTCCCTTTTTTTTTCCTCTCTTTTTCTCTTCTTCTTTCTTTTTTCTGTTTTTTTTTTTTTCTTTCCTTTCTTGTTTCTGTTTAAACCGACTCTCTCTCTCCCCTGTTTTTATTTTAGTTCAGCCGACCGACCACACACAGCCACCCACCGCTGGTCGATCACACCCACAAACCCATTGGCAACATACCCACACACAGTCACAAACAGAACAGCCGAACGGCACACCCAAATACACCGTGACACACCCACCACCGTCGACACCGGGCAGAACACAAACACATCCACACATTCATACACGCCGTCAGACAAGGCAGACATCACCAATCGAACAAATTCGACGAACACCACACACGCACCGCGTCGACGGTCAGAAAACACAATCACGCACATATTCACAACGTCAGAACGAACAATCAAATAGCACACACCGTCGAACAAAAATCGACGAATGGCACACACATATACACCGCCGACCGCCACTATCGAATAGAACTGAAAACACACATACACACACACGTTGCACAACACAGAAAATAGAAAAACTGAACAGAACAGAACGCGCACACACCGTCACACACCCACACCGAAGCAACAGCGTCACTCAGAACCCACCACCGCCGGCCAAACCCACTGTCTCTCTCTCTACTATTTTCTGATTTTCTTTCCTTTTCAGTGTTGGGATTGAAATGCATGTTTATATATATATATATATATATATATATATATATATATATGCATAAAGATAGTGGATCATCCTTTGCTCCAAAAGATGCCACGTCAATTCTCTTGTTTTGATCACTCCGTTGGTATGAACATATATGTGTATATATATATATATATAATATATCTTTTTCCCAAATTTCATTAACCTCCCCTCAATTTTCTTTAAGTTATTATTTAAATCCCAAATTCCAAAGTGAACATTTCTAAAATTGCTAATTGACCCCTAAATTTTTTAATTAAATTAGAAATAACACATTCCATCTTGTTAATTTCTAAATGTTCTAAAATGTCGCTAGTGAATATGCATGCGCGACAATTAGGGTCTTACATACTATCTCTCAATCAAGCGACGAAGCTGAGTACCGATCCCTTTTCCATGTTTGTGTCAAATCAGATCTCTTAGACCGCCAAAAAACAATCTATTATCTCTCGATCAAGCGACGAAGCTGAGTACCGATCCATTTCCCATGTTTGTGCCAAAACCACATGGGTACTTCATATGCTCCAAGAGTTGCACATTCCCATATCCATGCCTATTACCTTACTATGTGATAATCGCAGCACTACATATATAGTCTCAAATCCTGTGTTCCATGCTCATAATAAGAATAAGCATTGGAACCTTTATTCTTTGTTCGTTTTATGAACTTGACAACTCTAAGTTGCAAGTAACTAATGACGTGATGCAGCTCAAGTTGAATTTATCACCACAATAGCTTCTAAAATGCCATACATTGAAGAAAGCAATTTGGGCGTTTTATAGGGAAAGAAAAAATCCATTTGGATATAGCAGTGGACAATTTGATTACCCTTAAAATTAGGCAAGTAAGATACTTGGAATGAATAGATTCTATAGTAATCACTTCCAAATCCAAATTCAGATCATCTGCTACTACACCTTTTATGGCCTTTGGCTTATTCCCTTCTCCTAGTCGCTCCAACAATTTGAATTCTTGGAACCTACCTCTGTTGTTTGTGGGGGGGAGGGGGGGTTTCGCAAGGCCAAAAAATAAAAAATGAAATCCTATGTTCATGAATAAACATCATATAGGACCCTCTCGAATTAGCATAAAACGAGAAAATATTCAAAAATACTACCTTTAGAAAGATGCCAGCGGATGGTAAATAGTTGTATGTCGTGTTCGGGTAACGATTCCTTCTATTTTTCGTCAATAACTGGTGAGAGAAACACAAAATTTGATATCTATTACATTTTTTAGGGTTAATTGTTAGTAAGTATTTGTGATTTTTCAAGTGTGAATCGGAAATTTAGGTGGTGTTTCTGCTTTTCTATTTCTACTCCAATAAACTGGGATGGGAATTCTGTTTCTGTTCTGGAGTATTTAAAAATAGAAACATATTTAATAACGACCATTGTTCCACTGTTGGCGAAGTAGTTGAAACTATTAGAGGCTTATTTGCCAAATTGCACATTTAGTCCTTCAAGTGTCACATGTATTTCACTCCCACAAAATTAAAGACATTAATGATTTAGGATGGAAAGCGATTAGCTAGCTTTGGTTCATTCAATCAAGAAGGATAGGCCAATCTAGTCGATTGCTCATCTTTGGAACACAGTTCGGTTTTGGATTCTATCATTTGACATTCATATTTTTCATGTTCCTCGAGAATGTAATTTTGTTGTTGATAGTTTTGCTAATATTGTTTCGTCTAGCCCTTTGTTATTTCCTTTAGGGAGTCCCTTACCTCACGAAGTACTTTCTTATACTCGTGAGGATCAAGAGAGTCTTCCCCGCATAAGATTGTAATTTTTCCAATTCATTAATAAAAAGATCGTTGTCGTGAAAAAAAAAAAAAAATAAAAAAAAAAATTGGAAGAAAAGTAGTGAAGATAGTGATGGAGAAATGTGTGGGGAGAATGTTTGAACTTGTTAGTAGGTGGGAACATGGCCGACATATGGCAGTGGTACAACTTGTATGCTATGTAAATCATGTACTTTACCTTACTCGAGTCACATGCCAATTGGAACATGTAAATAGAGCAATTTTCCCATGTCGTCAATATAAAGAAGGTGTTCGACAAGAACTAATGAAACAACCTACGTGTTATGAGAAATGTCGTGATGTAATACGTATGGGGCCTTATGTCTTTGCTAAGTTATGTGAATTATTTTGAGGTACTCATCGACTTAAGGATAACAGGAATATCCTAGTCGAGGAACAAGTAGCTAAGTTCTTGCACTTGTTGGCTCATAATGTCAAGAATCCTACAACGTGTTTTTTTTTTTTCGCCGATCTGATGAAACTGCGAGTCATCATTACCACAAAGTTTTAAAAGTCATAATCTCATTGGAAGATGAATTTCTGAAACAACCAACAAGTGCAGAGGTCCCTCCACAAATACTTAATAGCAGTAGATTTTATCTATATTTTAAGGTAACTATTATTCATTATACACTTGTCTGCTAGATTTTTCAATTTAAAATTTTATTTCAAATATTAAACATTGTAAGAGACACATACTACAGGACTGTATTGGTGCAATTAACGATACACATATCCATGTGAAAGTTTCTGAAAATAATGCACCAAGATATCTAGGGAGAAAAAATTATGCAATAAAAAATGTATTGGCAGCATGTTCATTTGACATGAAATTTATGTATGTTCTACCAGGATAGGAAGGGACGGCCTCTGACTCTAGAATTATAAAAAAATACATTGACACGAGTTGATAATCTTATTATACCTATAGGTAAGTATAATATGAAATTTAATTAATTTTAATATTTATCTTACTAGTTAAAACTTGTAACAAATTTTTTGATTTTATAGGTAAATATCATTTGGTAGATGGGGGTTATATGTTAAGGCATGGCTTATTAACACCATATAGAAGAGTAAGATACCATTTGAAAGAACAATCTGCCCGTGCTCCTAAAAATCCACGAGAAATATTTAACCACCGCCATTCTTCCTTGCGCAATGTGATTGAGAGGTCATTTGGAGTGTTAAAGAAGCATTTTCTAATAATTGGAAGTGGAACGGAAGCTTGTTATCCAATTGATACAGTCACTAAAATAGTGCTAGCTTATCGTATCCTACATAATTTTCTCATGGGAGTTGATCCAAATGAAAATTTGATTGCCGAAGTAGATCGCAAACTAAAAAACGGAGATGTGCCTATCCAAAATATATGTGGTACAAATAGTAGTGATGGCGACACTAGAGAAGGAGAAATCATTAGGGATAATATAGAAAATACAATGTGGAATTACTATATTTCTCGTGTGAACTAGTGTTTTTTTGTAAAGCATTTAGCGTGTCTCCTTTGTACTAGAAATAATTTGTTTTGCGCTTCTATTTTTTGTATAAAGTATTTAATAATGATTATATGATAATCGTTCTTGAGATAACAATTTAGTTTAATTTATATTTGATTTTTGCTTCTTATTTATTTATATTTAATTTGTTAAATGTAGTAAACTTTGCAAAACAGTGTGCAATGGGTAGAAAGATGAAGAGAGTTGGTGATAGCACTACACCAAAAAAGACGTAGTATGGACTCCACGTTGGTATGAGGTCTTGCTTGATGCATTGCTGGAAGAGCAAATGAAAGGAAACAGGACAAATGAGATATGGTCACCAATTGCTTATAATAACGTTGTTAAGGGGCTCACTGAAAATTAGAATTTCCATTTTTGAAGGATCATGTCAAAAATCAAATGCAAACACTCAAACGTAATTTTGCTGCTTGTTATGAACTATTCCAGAGACACATCTATTCGAAACTGATACTGAAGTGTGTAAAGGGCTTGTACAAGTATGTTTTATATATATATATATATATATATATATATATATATATATATTATGTTTGCTTATGATAAATTTTATTTTATCTTTTACTTTACAAGCAAATGCAAATGCTGCAAAATGAAAGCATACTAAAATATATCATTACGAGAAGTTGTTTGATCTTTTTGCCAAAGACAAAGCTATAGGCGAAGGCGCAATGAGCTCAAGGAAAAAGGTTCATCAATGGACCAGGGAAGGAAGTGTAAATTCATTTAATCTTAATGATGCATTTGATGATACTTGTTTGAATTTAGAGCCAGAGACGATGTTTATGATTCAACTTCGCAAGTCAACTGTCAAAATCAAACTTCATCCAAATACAAAAAAACAAAAAGCTGAAATGATTAATGTACTTGAAAGCACATTGAAATTATCAATACTAGAATTAACAACATGGCAAATGCAATCAAAGAAGGGAATATGATTGCTGAAAAGGGAATTGTTATTGCAGAGCGAAGTCGGCCACGTTGTTACTCTGAAGATGAAGTGTTGCTGAATTAGTTAATATTGGAGCTCCCGAGGACGTTAAATTAGATGCGTTTATCTTTTTTATTAAAAGTCAACCAAAGATGAGAGATTTCTTCAGTGTCCTCCTGGATTGTCCTCTTGAGCTATGAGCTATTAACCAAGATGATGTATGGATCACAAGACTCTTGAATATCCAACTACTCTATGGTAATGTACTTTTTGGACTCAATAATTATTTATTTTGAATATGTACAAATGGTAGTAGGCATATAGTCCTTATTATTTTTTGTAATTAGATCTAGTGATCTATAAAGGGTTCAGCAATCATGGTTAAAGAAAACAATTTACTTTTGCAGGGTTTAGGTTTTCCCATGGACTTAGTTTTTAATTTGCTCTGAGATGTTATTTGGTCCACTTTTGTTGGTTAAGGGATGATATTGATTTATTTTCATAATTTTCTAGGTTCTTTGACCCAATTTTGTATGAATGTTTATGATTTTTGGATTTTATTTTATTTTATTTGTTAGTAATTCAAATATATTGTATTCAACCTAAATGATGGTTGCCATAATTATAATCTAATTCTAATTAATAATTTTTTTTATTAGTTAAAAAATTGCTCATTTTTTAATAGTAGAATTCTTATTTTATATTTTAGTATGTAATACGAGTAAAATTGTAAATTAAAATAGTGCATATTATTTTTTTTTCTTTTTACTTTTTTTTTTTTTAATACACATAAAATATTATTTTTCATCTTGTTATATACTTCCAACTAATTAACCTATGAAAAATGATTTTTCCTCTACAAAAGATAAAAAAAAAATTCTTTTTCATTTCTCTTTTTTTTTTTCCTCCTTAGAACCATTAAAATAGTCAATTACTTCAAATGACACGCGGCCTCAAGACACGGTTTATGAAGCCTGCATTTTCCTCCCCCATCCCTCCTTTTCCAGGACCCATGAGCCATGAATTTCAAGAACCTTACAAATTAAGTATGGGAGATGTTATTTTCTGTGTAGACGCGGAATTTACTTTGATTGGAAAAGTTTTAATAATCGCATTCCTCTTATTTTTCCATGTAAGGGACCTTTGGGTGTTGACATATAGGGGAAATATATCATTTCTCTTTATTTTTCAATTCGATATGCATGATTTTAACCACCAGGATCTTGGTACACCAATATGGAAGTCTTGAAGTACAATTCTTTAAATTTTAAAGAAATTAAATTTGTATTAAAAATAGACTTTTGAACTTTTAATAATATTATTAATATGTATTAAGTGAAATTAGGACGGAATTTACTCTGATTGAAATTTTTCTACGTTTATGTGTTTTTCACTTTATCTATTCACTTGGCATGATAAAAGTGATTAAAAATATATAATTAAATACCACTATAATCATTGAATAACTATGGTTAACACATGCATACTATGAATATACTAAAATAAAAGAGTTATTTTAAACAAAAAGATACTTATTTTTAAAAGTAGTTGTTTTACACTTAAAAAAAGAATTTTTATAAATAAAAATAAAAATATGATTCAAAGTTATTTTAGAAAGCCAAAAATTGTTGTTGCTCTTTGTTTTTTCAATTTTTATATTATAAGAGGTCGAATGAGATCGATGAACGAGGTCGATCTCTCGACCAATATGTTTTTAAACATTTTTTTTTAATTATGAGATTCTTAGAAAAATAATACTAAGATATAATCCCTACACTATTAAACACATAAAAATTATTATTTGTTAAATTACTTTCTTATTTTTTTTTTTAAATATATTTAAAATATTGTTAGCTATATTAAAAATTTTAGAAAAAACTATATATATATATATATAACTAATTAAATAGTAATAGGAGTAATAGATGTGAAAAAAAAAAATTAATAGTCTCTCTTGGAAGCTCTAATATATGTTAAAAAAAATGTGAAATAATAATTGAGCAACGAAGTACACTACATTCAAATATTAGGGGTCCAAATTGAGACTGACGTCAAAAGATCTTGACCCGGGCGGCACGTTTTGGCCATGATGACAAATGGGATCTAAACTGAACATTTGAAAAACACAAGTAGTCCAACCCAAATATGATCTGATTTGTATAGTAATGTGGTTAAATATCCATTTGTACCCCTTAGATTTAGGTGTAATTATTGGACTTTGTTACTTTATCTTTTAGGATTCAATGTTTTGTAATCTTTTGTTTTATGCTAGACTAATTTTAAATCCACATATAATATGGGTCAAGAAAAAAATTATTGTTGGATTATGGAGCGAGTCGGGTCGACTCGTGGAGCGTCCACATGTGTCCCATGTTTCATGGATGATATCATGTGAATGGGTGCACCTCTTGACCCTAACGATCATGTTTATTTGGTAAACATCTATTGGAACAAACACACTTTTTGGGATTCTCTATAAATATGCATCAATACCTCTAAGGTTTTGATTCCCATCAATACAAAAACTTTGAGTGGCCTTGGTTAGTAAGTGTATGAATATTATCGGAAAATATTCTTGTAGTATTTTTCTTCCCAACAAAAGAAGAAACGAGGAAGGGTTGTAAACGAGTCTTCCGAATCCGAGAGGTTCACTTCCGTTTTAATGTTTCTGCATTTGTGAACTATAAAATAATAATTCTCAAATTCTTCAGCTGCGTAAAAGTCAACGTAGAATTATTCCTCGACCTCGATTTGGGATTAGTGAGGAAATCTATAACTCATATAGATTTGTTCATTTAGTTGAGAATCAAAGAGATAAAAATCTTAAGATTTTACATATTGACCTTGGGCGTGAGTATTTTTCAAAACAATTTAATGACTTATGTAACAATAGAGGCATCATTAGACAATTGACAATTCCCAGTACTCCACAACAAAATGGAGTAGCTGAATGTAGGAACTTTATTGGATATGGTTAGGTCAATGATGGCACATGTTAATCTACCAATCAATTTCAGGGGAGATGCTTTGTAAGACCCTAATTTTCGCACGCGCTTATTCATTAGTTGCATTTTAGAACATTTAGAAAATAACAGGGTAAATTGTGTCATTTATTATTTGAATTAAAAATCTTAAGGGTTAATTAGCAATTTTCAAAATATTAATTTTAAATTTGGGTTAAATCAAAATTTAAATATAAATGAGGAGAGGATTAATGTAATTTGAGTAAATGATATATCTATATATACACACACACACAAATATGAAGAAGAAAAAAAAAATGGAAATGTGGCAAGGCAAGGTGTGAGCTCAAACCACTAATCCCATTCATATATATATATACATACACATCACACTATGCATGATCAAAACAATGAGAAAAAAGCAGAAAGAGAAAAAGAGAGAGAGAGAGAGAGAGGTTCAGTCGATGGGGTTGGTTCGTTGGCGGTGAGCTGAAGGCGATCGAGGTCCTGCCGGCAGTGTGTTACGGCGTGGATGTGGGTGTGTGTGAGAGCTGCGATCATAGGTGTGGGTGGGTTCGGTGTGTTTTGATCGCCGCCGGTGGGTACAGTCTGGAGTGGGTGTGGGTTTCGAAGGTCGGTGTTCATTTGGTTGGCGGGGTGGCCGACGTGTATGTATTGAGTGTGTGTTGTGTGGTCGGATGAGTGTGTGTGTTTCGATTGTCGGCGGTGTTGTTTGATCGGTGGTGTGGAGGTGTCGTTCGGTCTGACGACGTGTACGTGTGTGTGTGTGTTTAGTCGGTCGGCAGTTGTGTTCGTCGTGTGCGTGTGTGATCATTGCAGACGGTCGACAGTGTGTGAAGGTGTGTGTTCTACGTCATTCATCCGACAATTGTGTGAGTGTGTGTGGCATCGCTGTCCGGTGGTGTGTGTGTGCTGCTGTCGTGGGTGTTCAACTCATCTAGTGACAGTGTGTGTGTGTGTGTGTGTGTGTGTGTGTGTGTATGTGTGTTTTGAGCGTGTGTTCAGTTGTTGTGTGTGTGGGTGTGTGATCGGCCGGTGAGTGAGAAGAGGGAGGGGTGCGTGGCTTGGTCGGCTAAGTCCAAAACGGAAGCAGAAGAGAGAGAGAGGGGGAAGAGGGTCGGCCGGTGAACAGGAAACAGAACAGAAGCGGGAAAGAGAAGAAAAGGAAAAAAAAAAAAAAAAGGCAAAACAAAAAGAAGGAAAAAAAAATATTATACCAAAAACCCCAAATAAAAACCCAAAATCCAAAAACCAATATCTCGGCGGACAAAAAATTTGAATCAGGTAAAATTTGGGTCGATTATGATTTTCGTCAAATTAAATTATTAGCATTCAATTTTCATAATCGTAACGATAATTTTTGTAACGATTAATTTTAATAATTTTGTACCGAGAATATAAACATAACAGAATGGGGTAAATAACAATTCTGCAAAATTAAATTCAAGGAATGAGAAATTATGTAATTTAAGGTCGTGCATTACATATTAGGGTTGTTTTAAAAAAAATATTAATTAGGTTCTATCGCTATGAGGTTCGTAGCCGTCAGCGTCCTGGTAGATTTTGGACGGCGATATTTTTGCGGTGCGAAAAACGAGACGAGTGTATTGTCTTCTATATAAATTTACAAATTTTACTTCGTATAAATTATGGAAAATATGTTTATTTAAAAAAAATGGATGGTTTTACAATTTATATGGATCAAATTGGTTTTGGTTTTAAAAGTGGAAATGATTTTTGGACCAATGTGGTTTTAAAGGTGGAAAAATGATTTTTTGATCAAATTGGTTTTAAAAGGTGGAAGACGATTTTGAATCAAGTTAGTTTTAAAG